>JARBJD010000211.1:0-131046 GCA_033064195.1 Blattamonas nauphoetae
TGTCACTCTGAATCCACTACGCATCGTCGACAACGCCCAATCCGAGCTGATCGTCGTCTTCTTCCCTCCTCTCTGCTCGACTGGCTTGGACGAGACTAAACGGGCACCAAACGCGTTCGAGATGTCAGTGGTTGGATTCGACGAGTTCAGCATCGAGCCGCTATTTGTCACAGCTGGCGAGAAATCAATGCTTTTGAACAGTCATCTGAAAACAACACGGATGAGCAGGCATCTGAGTAGTCCCATCAAAATAGGTAAAACTGGGATCAATTGATGTCAGTGCCTAAATTTGGACTGAGATCAAATTTCAACTCTTTTCCTTTGAGATTTTCTCATTATCACTTCATTAATCATGTTCAATTCACTTCTTGTTTTCACATAATGCTCTTCAATATTTCAGACAGCTCTTATTTCCCAAAAACACGCACGATCACAATCACCAACACTTCTTTTTTCGATGTATTCCCTTCATTGACTTTTGTCAGTGAGAAAAAACCATCAAAGAAGACATAATAACGCATTATCGACTTGTTTTAATAATTATTGTTGTAGAACAAACTGAAACAGCAGCACCCAAAGTTTGCATTTTCATGATCTATGAAGTGACCATTTTCCTTTTTACTTTTTTTTCCATTCAAATATCATATATAAGAAGACTTTTTTGAAATGAAAGAAACGAAATGGTATTGTAGGTATTTAGTGGGATCAGATCCGACTGGGATCACTGGGATCAAATCAGAAGCCTGCGGATGAGTGTGGGAGAAGAGGTGGAGGAAGGAAGAGAAGAAGAGGGAGGATCAACTTGAGTAACAGCTCAAGCATATCGTGCGAGCGAGGGCTCAAGCGAGTAAGGAGCGAGAAGAAGCCAATCCATTCCCACCGAAACCAAAGGATCAAATCGAAAGGGCAAGGCGGGAGATTATGAAAGTGAAGAGAGAGCGAGAGGATAAGCAGATGCAGATGGAAGAAGAAGAAAAGGAGAGGAAGAGACAGGAAATAGAGAGAAAGCAGCTATCATATCTCCCCTCATGCACTGAATGACAATGCGACTCGCCAACTGCAGCAACTGTGTCGCCTGCTCTGACGGACTCCCCATGCTGTTAAACTTCCTGGCAGCTCACCTTATCTCCTGTCCTCCACTCTTACTCTCCACCGCTCTTCATCGTCCTCAGAGCAGAAAGTGAAGAACAATGAACTCCTCATTTTTCATCAGCTGCAAGACGATAGCTTATCGTCAACAGTGAGCAGTCTTGTCTGCCATCGCTCCACGCCGTCTTCCATCCCTCACGTTGATGAATATCTTCTACCGGCTGTTTATGTCATCTGTACTGCGCAACCTTACTGAAGAAGACCAGTTCTGGTGAAGGAAATGATCGTAGAGTTCTCCATCGAAGTACTGTCTCAGTTTCCAGTTCGTTCGTTCCCAAGGATATGTCTGCTGATGGTTATTGGGAGGAGGATGGAAAGAACACAGCGAACGCGAACACCCTGCTCTTTTCATCTCTCTCGTTCGCAGAATCCCTCCAAATCACATCATGCTCCTTCTCCTCCTCGATGAATGACTCGATCCTTCTGGATAAACTCAGAATCTGACGCTATCTTCGTTCTTTTCGTTTCTAGCGCACATTCCTCTCTCATAAAACTTCACCATCGATCTTTTTTCTCTCGATAGTTTTTCATAAAATTAAATCAATGACAAAATTGACGAAATGAGCTGAAATTACTTGATCTCGTTGGCAGGGCCGTAAAATGGATCTACAGATCAAGAGAACACCTTTCATGATCTATTGAGGGTCTGCGACATTTAAGCTTCATTTTCCGGTCGTTTAAAGGTGGATTGGATAACCCAGAGGGGAGAGAACGATCAGACACAATTTCAATGTGGTGAGGAGAATTTGTGATGATACCGCCCGTGAAAACCTTCCCCATAGCTTCTGCTTCATTTTCACGGAAATGGTAACCATCCGCCAACTGGAGGACAGAATTGGAATGAGGACTGATTGAACGAGCACGATCGTAATGTATCCGGGAATTTGCCGTACTTTCACTTCATTGCTGGTCATCTTGATCACTTATTGGTCATTCCATATGAACGAATCATCCCAAGTTACGCTAAGTTGGATTCCAATGAAAAAAATGAAAAGTGTCGTTGTTCAGAACTCCCAAAGTGGTGAAACATGAAAGTAGCATTCACCAAGCGATGTAAAAAGTGATCGTTGTGTGTTTATCTTCAGATGTTGTGGAGTTTGAGAAACGAAAGGAAGTGATGAGCCTGGCTGAATCACAGCGACAGAAACGGTGAGGTTGGGAAAGAGGTACGTGAAGATGAGGAGGAGTGGTGTTTTGCCAATAAAAGAAGAATAGAGTTCACTTGACTTGAATCTCATTCGACGACTGGACAACACTTGTCTGCGATGGAGGCAAAGCAGAGAGTTTCAGGGTTGTGTAAAGTGACTGGTGGGTGGAGATAAGTTAGAAAGCGAGGAGGTGGGAGCGAGTGGGCGTCGATTGACAGCAATGATGGAGAAACTGTCTGAGTGGCAAAATCGTTGCTAAACGTAATCCGAAACTCAGTTGAGGCCGAAGATGGAATTGAACACGTTTCGTCTGAGTGTTTGATTGTCTTTTGCTGCAAAATACTCGCGTCAAGAAGAGCCGGTGGTTTTCAACGAAGAAACAGTGAGAGATTGTGATTGAATGAGGAGGAATGAATAAATGTAGACCAGTGATGTCAGTCAGAGATGGGACTGCTTGAAGCGCGTAGGATTTCTTATTATCTTCTCCGTTTGCAATTTCAGCGGAAAGCGTGGCGATGATCGGCTTGAACTCATCGTCCAGCAATTTCATTCTGTGAAGAACGCACAGCGTATTCGCAGCTGTACGTTTACTGTCCTCAAAAGCCTTCCTCGTTCACGACTGTAAAATTCTTGGTAAATTTCCAGAATCTTCCTTTTTGTCAAAAACTGTGTGTGATTCGTTGTCCGGTATCATCAGGGCGCCAGCGAGGATAATATTGTGCAACGTTGTGACGAATTCATGTGTGATGTCCATGTTAGGGTGTTCAAGCAAGCAGATGAGGACAGGGAGAGTGGGTGGTTTGACGAGGTGAATCTTTTCGTCAGTTGTTCCTTGAGACAAGTCACATATCGAAACGAATGTTTCCTCAACAACACTATGCATGGACGTCTCCTATTTTTCATTGATTGGCAGCAACATTTGGAGAGTCTTGATGTTCGAACTCAACGGTGGCAGCGTCGATTGTGCTGAGAGAGCTTGTTTGACCTGGTCCGCTGGGCCAAGAGCATGACTTCGTTTCACTGAGACATTCGGGTGTGACGGAGTGCGATGTAGTGATGTGACTGGGGTGGATCCTTGCGTCTTCTATTTTGTCTTCGGTGCCGTAGAAGTCTTTAGTTTAGCCTGATTAGCAGCAGCTACTTTGGCTTTCGCTTTGGTTGGAGGTATTATCCATGAGTAGATGGAGGATGACACGGAGGATGAGAATGGATCGGCCCTCATGACGGAGTATTAGGATTCGATGACTCTGGATAGAATCAAGATACGTCTCTCCACAATAGTCTAGACACCATGTCGGTCCAGTATTTAGTAAAAAGCATGGAACTCTCTGTAAGTACAGAATGGTAAAGGCAGTAGGATAAAGGTGTGGTGAAAGAACATAGACGGCTAAAAAAAGTCGGGAGGGTTGAGTGAGTCATCATATTCCATTTCCTCGGCAGTTGCCTGGGCAATGATGTCCAAAATACGGGCAATGGGGACGGCATCTTGAAGAATGCCTATGTGGTCACAGCCACGGTATGTGTGGAACTAAACGAGCGAGGTGTCTCTCCACCAGTGGGGTGACTGCGAAGGACGAGAAAAGAGGGGAGAATAAGGCGAGGGAAGGGAGAGCAAGAAGAATGGCAAGAAAGGGCACAGAGAGAGATGGATCGGGAAAGAGACACACTACTGAGTGAAACAGTCGGAACTGTGCCATCACCATCCATGTAGTAATCAGAATGCGTGTCTGACGACCAGCGCTGACTGGTTGCATTCAGAATCACACCGGCAGTGGCATTGATACCTAACGACGATGAAGAAGATCAGAAAAGAAGGAAACACGAATGATGGGCAGAAAAGGCAAGATAAACGGAGAATGATGGAGAGAGCATGGGAATGGCAGAAACAGGAGGAATACAGACCAATCGAGTACATCACGTGTGTCATCACCTTCGGTAGGACGAGAGGCTGGTCGGTGTTGTTTCGTGTGCGTTGGACGGCTGTCTTCACACAGGCCTTGCCTGCCTGGTTGTCAGTCCACGTCATGTTCTTCATTAAGATTTTGCACACATTGTCACCTTTGCAAGATGGGAGAGATGGGAGAGTTAGAGAAGGAGAGAGTGGGGGAAGGGAGGAGATGACAGAGGAGAGACGGGGAGAGGATTGTGGGTGATTTGAAGATGTGAACGAAAATGGTCAATAAGATGAAGGATGAAGTGGAAAGCACACTTTTGAGCCGGACAACGACGCAGTCGTCGTCGAAGGTGTTCTTGTTGGGGATCATCCAGTGCAGACAGGCGCAATCTTGCGTCAGAGTACTGATTGTGGATGCTCCTACCTGCGATGGAAAGAACGACAAAGAATGAACGAGTACAACAGAAAAATGGTGTGAATCATCAATAATACCTAAAGAAGGCTCAGCTCTCCCAGCATACCCATGAGAACAGTCACTTTCGTGGTGACGCTGAAAACCCATCCGCCATTGGAGCACCACCGAAGGGAGCACCCGAAGTGATGACAGCAAAGATGTATGTGTCTATCCAGGACTGGTCTACGACGCTACTTGTCAGAAAGCGGTAGGTGATAATGTCATCTGTACTGTGCCCGCACAGCACGACCTTCTTGTTGTTGTTACTGTGAGGAATGGGGAAGAGGGGGACACACGCGCGGAAGGCGGGTTCGACTAGCGTTTTGAGATCTTTGTCAGACGGAAAGGTTGGGTTGTCGTTGACATTGACGAGTCTCCAATCATACTAACCTAGACGAGAAAAGAAGTATGAAGAAAAGAAAGAATGAGAGAGATTGAGGGACACACAGGGGCAGCGTTCTGATACTTCCGCTCGACATAGCCTGCTTTGGAAAGAGCTCTCGTGAGTTTGTCCAGTCAGCTGTTGAGGAAATTGACGCCCTATAGGAACAGAAATGAGAGTGAAGGAGAAGTTGGGAGGAATGGAAGACAGTGATGGAGGATGAGGGGGATGAAAAGTGGGTAGAGGCACACAAACAATCTGCCGAAGTCTTTCACATGAACGTTGAAATGGGTACTGTCAGATTGGTCATGGCTGTTGTGTTGAACGTTTGTCTGATGTTCTTCATCCATCCCGTGGAAATGACAACACAGGCGAAGTTTCCATCACGTGAAATGATCGAACGGAAAAGCTACAATGAGGGAAGGAAAAATGATGGAGAGGGAAAGATCGAACCTCTGATGGCAGGGGGAAGGCGAGGTTGGGCGAGAGAGGAGTGAAGACGTGTGGGAGGGGTGCTTGGTCAACGAGGATGCAGATATGCTGACTGAGAGATGTTCAAAGAGATGCAAAGATTAGAGGGCAGAGCACACCGAGTTTTATCTCACTTCTTTTCTTCACAGCCTGTGATGGGGGGAAGCACTGAGCTTTTCTCAGCTGAGGGAAGGGACGTTGGAAGGAGAAAGTGTTGAGCACTGTGAGGATGTCTTGCTGGGAGAGAGAGATAGAAGAAAGAAAAAATGAGCATACAGGTGAGATAGAGGAGGAACAACGCGAAAAAACGACGGAGAAGCCAAATATGTTAGATTGATGTGAGATGACAAAATAGAGAGAACATACTGTATCCAAAATACTGATGGCAATTTTATTCATGACAAAACTGCAGTAGACAGACAGCGAAATCGGAAAACGCCCTTTTCAGAAAATCTCTGACAGAATATCACAATTATGGTTCGATCACACCACATCGGAAAGTTGAGCAGTCTTGGAGATCAAAACTTCAAGAATCTCAATTAAAGAATACATATCATCTCAATTGGTGAAGGATTTACGGATTTTGAGAAATTGTCCATTCTAGGTTTTGAACGATGATGTCAAAAATATTGTCCCATTTGAAGGATGGCTGACGCGAAGGGACCGCACAACACCGTCGGAGATTGTGAAATACCTGAAACGTGTGAGTGAGCAGAGCGGGATGAGCAACAAAATAGGGACAGGATGGCGATTTAATGGATATTGGATGTAAATTTCACGATTCACGTCGCGGATTGATGATTTTGACTCGTTCCCGTACAAACCAGGGACAATAGAACACCGTCGGAGATTGTGGAATACCTGAGACATGTGAATGAGGAGAGTGGGATGAACCGCCCGATGTGAGAAGGAATATGAGATTTTCAGGATGATGGAAGAAGAGTCTCGATTTGGAGAATGAAAATCACGTTTTACGTCATGGGTTGATAGTTTTAACTCATTACACAACAAAAGAGAGAGAAAGGGGGTTTATAATGATGACTCACTGTTGAACAAATTGCGGAGATCACACCTACAATCACCTTTGAAAATGTCCTATCCATGTTCCGTTCAATCCTTTTCGTTCTGTGCAAGTTATCTCACGCTGCCAGTATCCAAGACCTTGTTCATACGTTCTCGGCCAACTCGAATACCCTTCATCTCTCCGAGACAGAGTACGACGGCGAGGATGTCGAACTCAAACATTCGAATCTTCGCTTCATTGGACAAGACCACTCGATCATTGTTCAACCGGAAGTTGCCTCAAACGGCCTCTTCGTTGTGCTGGAGTTGTCTCACTCTCTCGAAAACGTGAGCCTGTCGATGAATGGAGCATCGTCCTTCGTGTTCGTTTCGTCCGACTCCTCGTTTGAGTTTGTTGACTGTGATTGGGCTGACCACCACATTTGCTCGCCGATTGCAGTTGTCGCAGGGGGTACAGTTGGATTCTCTGGATTCCGGATGGAATCGACGATCGTTGAAAAGTCGCTCGTGGACTCGACATCAGCAAACACGACAGTGAGTGTCTCAGCGTCCGCATACAAGAATGTGACCGTGACATCGACATCACCAATGCTGTGCTCGGCTTCGACGAGATTTGAGAAGATTTCTTCGAGTTCATTCAAAACCATCACTTTCGTCCCCGCATCGTCCAACGATGACATTGATGAAAATGTCATCTCTTGGTATTCTCGACCACAGTCTGCCCAACAATACAGCGGTATCGAAGCTTAACCCAACCAGTGATTTCCGAGGGCTTCGAGGACACAATCGAATAGAACCTATTCAGTAGCTGGGAAATTCGCTCGAGGTTTTCTAATGTGGGCACGTGTGACTCAATCTCACGCTCTGTGGGATCGAAGGCGAAGATGAAGTGGACTTTGCTAATTACAAATGCATACCATTTCTCTTTTCCACACCAGTCTTCACAAATTGTGTAAATCTCAATGAAAGGATGCAAATAATATATGAGCGTGGAAAAAAATCAAATTTTACTGAATTCAGATTTAGTTGTTGAGTACACATAAGAAAGGTGAATTTATAGATTTCAAGCCTGATCGCGCATGAAATGGCCTTTCTAAGATCAGCACATTTTTGCACACTTTTTATTGCAAAACAAGTTCAAAGACAGGGAAAGGATGGAAAACAACAAAAAAAGAGGTCTCTATGTGAAACAATGGACAAAATACATCCATTAAAGAGAAAAATTGAAAAAACGTGAGATTTCAGAGTTGATCGTGACAACTTCTATGTTTTTATGAAATTGAAAAAAGTTCAGAAATGATGTATTTAGGGATGATAAACGAAGAAAGATAATTTTTTAGGAGAATTACTGCGTCAGTACGATTTTGTGACGCGAGGATTATTTCATTGAGAACTACACAATTTCTGAACGTGTTCTGTTTAATTCATTTGGAGATGGAAGTCAGGGAATGGGTAATTGTGAATAGGAATCGTAGCTGAAGAAGGAACATGTTCATTTTCATGATCGGTGACGCACATGAGTCTCGGAGTTGATCAAACCATAGGAGCATCATTCAGAATCACCAAGCGTTCATCCTGAGTTTTTGTCGACATTTTGCATCTCCCCATCTCTTCATCACCCCTAAATACCATGCCCGTCGACAAGAATTCAACCACTCTCCAAATTGACAACGCAAAGGCGAAACATTCAGTTTGTCGATTTTCTCTCGATATGACTCTCAACTTTTTGGCAGAACTTTCTTGAAGTGTTTCTCTGTCAGATCTGTGGAGAGTGCAAGTCACTCCGTCCAGTGATGTTGAATGGTCTCCTCATTCTTGCGACTGGTTTGTCTCGCATTGATTATGTTTCATCGTCGTTGATGATTTTGACAGATTCTGATTGGGCCCTCTCAACAATTCACGATGTGGAGTACATCAAACCTTTTGAGGAATATTGTGAAAAAACACGACCATGTGAGGTACCAGTGTGATTCTTTTGTTGTCATCCTTACTCAGATTGCATTCCCGAAATTGTTGACTCTGATTGGTCTGTCTATTATTCGTGTTGATCTAGATTCTTTTTCATGATTTCTTCGATCAGCAAAATCATCAGAAGGTGAATGTCTTCGAATCTGTAAATCGTCACTTCCCTCGTTCCTTCTCACATGGATGGACTCAATTTCGGATAAAGATATGATCAATGAAGTTTGACTTCCTCCACATTTCCATCATTTTGTCTCAGATCGGAGATTGTCTTTCGTTGTGGACATCCACACCTCGATCATCATCCACCTTCATCGCCCACCACCAAACCCAATTTCTCGCGTTTATCAAACATTTTGAGAGTACAACGTCGTCCATTCCTCATGTGACGATTCTCGTCCATCTGTGTTTTTCCCCTCAACTCGAAGTGTCGAAGATGGCTCTCGAAGCACTCTCCACACGATGCAAGTCTGATTCAAAAACACGCGCTTTCCTCCGAACACTCAAAGTGCCTTCTGGTTCGACTGACAGTTCGTCGGAGCTTGTGCCATTCGCCGAACGACTGTGTTCCACACTGGCCGAGCATGTTTCGGAAATGAAATCACTCTTCACCGAATCATCGCCTTCGGATGGAACCATCTCTGCTCACTCCACCACACTTCCCGACAAATCACCACTTCTCAGCGGAAACACTGTTTTGGAAGTTCTTAATGAAGAATTCTCTCTCCTCGGCACTCTGCTCTCTGATATAGACGACGCCATTATCAACGTGTGCCATTCTCTCTTCTCATCTTGTCCAGATTCTGATCAAGCACGACTTTGTTCCTCTTCTCAAATCAACCATCATCGCCTGCCTCGATCTGCTTGACCACGAGAGAAACGAATTGAATTGTCCACCTTCAGACGGAATCAACATGATGATCGAAGTTCTCGACTGGTCGTGGGATTGTGCTGCTTCATGTCTCCGGAACCATCCCAAATCACTCCATCCAATCGTCGAATCTGCCTTCTCCGATGTTTCCCAGCTGTTCTCACTTTTGGAGCGAACTTGTCATCACTCTTCACCAACTCACCCCTCTCATGTTCGAATGATCATCAACATCAGCGCCGCTCTCCCTCACCTGATTCCTCGCATGCTGGAAGAGAACCTTGTCGAACGAGTGATCTACACATCCAAACCGATGTCCATTCCGACAACATATGGTAGCTTCCATTTGGATCTCATCTGGATGGTTCTTAACTTGAATAGAAGTCCAAGAGACATCACGAAAGGCCAAAGAGAGCTGAAGAGAACACGAATGTTGCAGTTTGAACGTGTTTTGCACCCAGCGAAGCAATATCTGCAGTTCATTCTTCCGCGAGGAGAGTTGATTCCGAAAGATGATTCAAGCGTTAAGAATCTCCCAACACAGATCAATTTTCTTTTGGAACAGACATTGGCTCTCGAGCGAGAACTGTTTGAAGATGGTGAGATTGTGGAGACAGGAAGAGGGGAGTGGGAAGTGGGGTGGTTGGTAGAGAAGTTAAACGAGGAAGATTTGGGGGAGAGACTGAAGATAATCAGAAAAGACGATGAGAAAATGAAGAAGGATGAGAAGTCGAGATGGAAGAAGAGGGTGGAGAGACTCCGAGAAGCAGGACATTCAGATGCGATGGAAGGATGGCTGACACGAAGGAAGAATTCTACACGACCAGAGATAACGAGGTACATGAGACAGGTCCGAAAGGATAGCGGGATGAATGTGAGATTTTGGGGATGATGGAAGGAGAGAAGAGATTGAGAGAATGAATTTCACGTTTCAGGTCACTGGTTGCTTATTTTTCCTCGTTTCTGAACCAACAAGAGAGAAAGAGAGAGCAAAATGGCCTCTTCGTTGTGCTGGAGATGTCACACTCTCTCGAAACGTTAGCCTGTCGATGAATGGGGCATCGTCATTCGTGTTCGTGTCGTCCGACTCTTCGTTTGAGTTTGTTTACTCATCGGCAGACTAATGTGAACTGAGACCCTTCTGGTGCTTGAGAGAAATTGACTTGACTTCGTTGTTCTTGATGGAAATGTCGTCTGTTGGATTCGTGGATCAAAATCGCTCGAACTAAACAATCAGGTTTTGTGTCGAAACATTTGTACTAACATCAATGATCGATCTCCTTCAGGCCAAAATAATGTTTTTTTTCACTTTCTTGTCCATTTTATGGAGGAATCAACCCACCATTGAAGGAGTTTTGAAGTTTATCCCAACCAGTGATTTCCGAGGGCTTCGAGGACATAATCGAATAGATCCTGATCAATGAATGGAAGATTCGCTCGAGGTTTTCTAACTTGGGCACGTGTGACTCAATGACACGCACTGTGGGACTGTATGTGAGGATCCGAGTTGATCAAACCATAGGAGCATCATTCAGAATCACCAAGCGTTCATCCTGAGTTTTTGTCGACATTTTGCATCTCCCCATCTCTTCATCACCCCTAAATACCATGCCCGTCGACAAGAATTCAACCACTCTCCAAATTGACAACGCAAAGGCGAAACATTCAGTTTGTCGATTTTCTCTCGATATTACTCTCAAATTTTTGGCAGAACTTTCTTGAAGTGTTTCTAAGCCAGATCTGTGGAGAGTGCAAACCACTCCGTCCAGTGATGTTGAATGGTCTCCTCATTCTTGCTTCTGGTTTGTCGCGACTTGTTTTCACTCTCCTTCGTTGATGACTTTGACAGAATCTGACTGGGCCCTCCCAACAATTCATGATGTGGAGTACATCAAACCTCTTGAAGAATATTGTGAAAAGACGCAGCCATGTGATGTTCCAGTTTGATCCCTTTGTTGTCAAAATTTCTCAGATTGAATTCCCGAAATTGTTGTATCTCATTGGTCTGTCAATGATTTGTGATGATCTTGACTTTTTTCATGATTTCTTCGATCAGCAAAATCATCAGAAGGTGAATGTCTTCGAATTTGTGAATCTTCGCTTCCATCGATCCTTCTCGATTGGATGATCTCAATTTCAGACGACGATATGATCAATGAAGTTTTTCTTCTTCAATTTTTCAATCTTCTTTTCATAGATCGGAAATTGTCTTTTATTGTTAACTTCAACACATCGATCATATTCGGCATTCCTCACCCACAACTTCACCAAATTTCTCGCCTTTATCGATCATTATGAGAATTCAGAGTCATCTTTTCCACGTTTGACAATTCTGGCCCATCTGTGTTTCTCCCAACAACTCGAAGTTTCGATGATGGCTCTCCAAGCACTCTCCACACAAAGCCTGTCTGATTCAAAAACACGCGACTTCCTCCTCAAACTCAAAGTGCCTTCTGCTTCGACTGCCCGTTCTTCGAAGCTTGTTCCATTCATCGGACAGCTGTGTGGAAGATTGCCCGAGCTTGTTTCGGAAATGAAGTCGCATGTCTCCAAATCGTCAGGATCGAATGCCACAATCTCTACTCGCTCCGCCAAACATTCCGCCAAATCACCACATCTCAACGGATACACTGTTTTGGAAGTGCTTTGTGAAGAATTCACTCTCCTCGCCACTCTGCTCTCTGAAACGGAAGATACCTTTGACGATGTGTGCCATTGTCTCTTCTCATCTTGTCCAGATTATGATCAAGTACGACTGTGTTCCTCTCATCAAATCAACCATCATCGCCTCCGTCAATCTGCTTGAGCAGCAGAAAAGTGATTCGAGTTGTTCACCTGCAGACAGAACCGACCTGTTGATCACCATTCTCGACAGTTCATGGAACTTTATTGCTTCGTGTTTCTGGAGATACCACGCATCACTCTCTCGAGTTGTCGAATCCACATTCTCCGATGTTCCGCTGCTGTGTTCACTTTTGGAGCGAACTTGTCATCACTCTTCACCAACAAAACTCTCTCATCTTCGAATGATCATCAATCTCGCGATCAATCTGCCCCACCTGACTCCTCGCATGCATGCAGTGAATCTGGTTGCCCGAATGATCAACGCATCCAAGCCGATGGCAATCCCAACAACACACACTAATTTCCATCTGTGCCTCATCTGGGCTATCAGCAACCTGATTTGGAGCCCGACAAACATCACTCAAGACGAAGAAGGATGGAAGAGATTCCGAATGCTTCAATATGATCGTGTGCTGAAGCCAGTTCAGCAATATCTGGTGTTCATTCTTCAGCGAGAGGAGTTCATTCCAACTGATGGTCCGAGCGACAAGGATCTTCCTTCTCGAATCGATCATCTTTTGGATCAGACATTGGCGCTCGAATGGGATCTGTTCGTATCTGGTGAGAATGTGGAGATGGGAAGAGAGGAGTGGGAAGTGGGGTGGTTGGTGGAGAAGACAAAACAGCAAGTATTGGGAGAGAGACTGAAGAGGATCAGGGGAGACGATGTGGAAATGAAGATGAATGAGAAAGCGAGATGGAAGAAGCGAGTTGAGAGACTTCGAGAAGCAGGACATGAAGACGCAATGGAAGGATGGTCTATAAGAAGGCATCGTGAAACACGTTATGAGATTGTGGAGTACCTGGCACGTTTGAGTGAGGAGAGTGGAATGAACAACGGAAGATGGAACGAATGGAGACACAATTAGAATTGGATGGAAATTTCACGTTGTGTCGCAGCTTGAAAGTTTAAACTCATTGCTGGGCATGAAGCTGCTCTTGTCGTGACAGAGCAACCGAATGAGCCTTCCTCGTTGCCATCGAAGACCAGTTAATTTTTGGCATGTGACATCCATTTTCGATATTTTGGGTGTCTGCCCTGTCAACCTTAGTTCTGTTCTTTGTCGCATTTCTGATAGTTCTGTTGATTTGAATGAGTTTTGACAACATTGTGATTCATGAGGAATAACTGAACAATTAACCAAACCAGATTTCACCAATAAACTTCAAAGAACAGCGAATTGTCCAAGGGAATGAAAGATCCTGAATGAAGGGCATGATCAGATCGTCAAGAGTTCCAACACTTTATCGATGACAAAATCACCCGTCGAATCTCTGGCAATCACTGCAACATGTGTTCCACCCGTATTCACGCGCACGGACCCATCAACCATCAGAACAGTCGACCAAGCGTCACCGTTGTTCATTTCGCTTGTGGAATTCGTGAAAGCCGGAAACACACTGGATGATGCATCAACCAGCAACGCTTGTGCTGTTCTCCGTTCGATGATATCCGACTCTCTCTCGCCGCTCTCTGACAAACCAGTTCTTTTCGATCTGGTCCCACAGTCGCCCCGATCTTGCTCTGGTTTCGCAGAATCGATGATTGTTCTCCTGACATGCCCTTCCACGAATCTTGTGCTCTCCTCACTCTCCCTTCTCCGTGAAGTCGTGCGGTGCCACTATTCCGATGATTGTCTTTCCCTCATCGAAACTGGATTCTTTGCCCGCTTGCCACAATCTTTCTTTTTGCAGAATCTGCATCTGATGGCTCAGCCGAGATTGTTCGCTGTGGATGTCGTGTACCGTTGTGCAATGTGCCTCCTCCCGATTAATGTCCAGTTCATCACTCGCACACGGAATCTCTCGATTGCCTCCGTTCGAAGGATCACTTTTCAGAAGCTCGTCCAGCCTCTCCAACCATTCCTGGAATATGTCTGCTCAAACAGACACACAATTGGAGATTGCGAAGACTCGCGCCCTTTCATGAAGCTCCTCGGAATTAAGATCCGAGTCGCACATTGCTTTGAAGCGATGACGGCATTCGTGCTGTCCTCGTCAGTGCCTGTTGCGTTTGCAGACACTTTCGTCAACTGTCGCTCAGAACAGGCCTTCACTCTCTTGCTGAATCTGTTCGAAAGTGTGGAAGAATGGAAGAACGAAGACGCTGCTGTTCAAAAGAGAGGCGAACGGATTCTGACCCGCCTTTGCGAAGAAGGCGTGTGGGATGACGTTGAGGTTCACACAACCGCGCGAGGCAGACAGGAAGGCGCTGGAGACATCACGTTCTTCTGAATGAGACTGATTTGTGTGTTGGGTGGGAACATTCGCCATAAATCAGTGATTTAACTGCCCCTGTTCTGTTTGTTGTGAAATTAATTGATGAAGTGAGGAAGGATGAAGTGATCAAGATGAAAAAAGAGAAGCTAATCCCTGCCAATCATCCAGTCGATGTTGACAGCTTCAGTCCACTTCACAGGCAACGTTTGAAACGGTCTGGACAGTTCAAGCCCAGCATGTTGTTGACAAAGATCAAGTCGTCAACAACCAATCCTCCGTAGTAGGTGTTTCGGTCTCTTTGCAGAAGTGCTTCACTCACATCGGAGAATCTCTCCAATCTCAGCATTCGATTCACTGTCTTAAAACTCTGCTGCACTTTTCCCCTTTTTCTGTTCCCTTCTCGTTGGAGCTCGATCATGTGATACCGAAACCAATAGATTGGGAAATCATTTTCGAAGAATGTGAGAGAACTCGGGATCGTGAGAAACACTGGCAGAGTTTGAACATAGTCCATTGTCGGTTGATAAGAATGAGATATTCGGAGGAGATCGGTGAGGAGTGTCAGAAAATGCCAGGATTGGTCCCCATCGATGATCGAATAGCGGTTCGCGCACAAATGCCAAAGATAGTTCTCCGAAGGAACGAGAATTTGTGTCAAAACTGTCTCGTGAACAGTTTGTTCTTCATTGCGATCTTCACTTCCAAGTTTTGCGAGATAACTCGGAGTTGCAACCCAGAGAGAGAATATGAGGCTTAAAATGAGACCAGTGTGGATATCTTCTGCATCGTGAAAAGAGAGAGACTGTGGATTGATCGTCATGATGAGGTGAGGGAAGATGTCAGCGTTCATGATCAAAAGGTAATCGTTCATTGAACAATCTCTGATCAGACCTCTGAGAATCTTCATTGACGATGTGATGATGTCCCGATTGCCAGAAGAAATGAGGACCTTAAACGATTGCACAAAGTCAGTCAGCGATTCATCAGACGATTCAACGAGCGTCCCGAGAATCGGTACGAATCTTTGGGCATTCCTCCACCACACAGATTTCAGGAATTTCGCGGCTTTCGTCTCAAGTGAGTCATCCAAAGCAGACTGGACCTTCAAGGCGGCGACGAGATGAGGGGCACAGATTTTTGGACACTTTTGATCGAATTCACCGAAATTTTGACACCTGTCATTTTCACCGAAATATGGACACCTAAATTGGTTTTCAAAACCGAGATTTGGACACCACCGATCAATTGACACCTCCGGGCCCGGAGGTGTCAATTGATCGGTTTAGCGAATGACAGAAAAAGGTACGAGCAAAAAGAGAAATGTCAAAATTCTACACAAAAAGAGGGCACAAGACGAATTTCGATTAGATTGCGAGGGGAAGACGATGTTCAACAGAACGAATGAGATCGTCAAAGAGTCGAGAATTTATGGTCTAAAACGAGGAGAGATGGTAAAAACAAGAGGAAATTCATACCAGAGAGTCCGGAGCCGGTTCAGAGTCGAGGCAACTGCCTCATCGTCGCTTCTGCAACAACCCAAATGAGATCGTCAATTTCGGCTTCCACTCCCGACTCCACTTGTTCTGTGTCGATCTCACACACATCGCCTTCCTCGTCATCCGCATCGGGATCCCGTTCCAACACATTCAGACCATATCGCTTTCCAAACTCATCCAAAATCGACAACAGTCCTGCTTCGTTCCCTTCCACTCCCCCGACCCTCCGAAGTTCGAATCCATCGTCCCAGTCCGCTTTTCTTGCTTTTCGCTGCCTGTGTCACTACTTCTTTGGCGAAGTCTTTCGAGTTCGTCGTTCTCCTTTGTCCAGCACCAACAATCGCTTCGCCAGTGTTCTGTCGTGTTCCATGTTTGTCAGCCACTCCACTTCCCATTCTTAGTGCCCACTTTCAACCAAATCGTCCGCTTGCCCTTCCAAGTGCCACGCACGAACTACAAATCGGTACAGCGACGATACGCGCTTTTCCAGCTGTGCCCGATCAGACCCCGCCGACCCAAGCACCGATTCGTGGCGCACAACGAACGAGAGGAACGGGAACGCAGGAGCGAAGACGTTGGCCATGCGAAGTGATTTGAGTTCGTTCTCGTCTTCCTGCGACATTTTTCGCGCAGTCCGAAGGAGGTGGAAGATCAGGCGCAGCATGTGCTGATGCACGGCTGGCTGTGACAGTCCAATCCGAGGCAGGTCCAGCGATGCCACGAGCGACGACACGATCTGCCCCTTCATCATGTCCAGTCGGTGTAACGGACGCCGCGCAACAAGATTCCCCAACATCCGCACGTGCTCCCTCACTTCCCCCGCTTTCGCCACCTTGCTCGTCCTCATTGCCATCTCCACAAGCTCCCCCACATCTGCGAACGTCGACTCCACCACAATCGACAGGTCGATCGTCCGAGCCGTCACACAATCAGCCAGTGTCTTCCAGCACTGTTCCAGCAGCCGTGCCACTTCGGGTGAGGTCTGTGTGGAGGACGGGCGAGTGGTAGGCGGAGAGGGCGTGGGGGGAGGAGGGTGGTGTTGGAGAGCGGCTTCGAGCACAACGCGGACAGAAGGAACGAGGTTCAGATCAACAACCATCTGACGAAGAGACGAGGGGAGATGAGAGGAGAGAATGAGAATGAAATGAACGAAACAGTGAGAAGTGAAGCAGAAACAAAAAGGGCGATTTGGGAAGCACACTTCTGGAATGTACGACGTCTCTTTCAAAACCAGTCTGTACCGAAGAGTCAAGCCATTCGACAGAATCGACAGTGCAGCTTTTGCTCTCGTCCCACACTCGACCTCCTTCCCATCCAACACTTGCTCGTCGCTAGGCAGCGCGGGCGAGGCAGTTGCCTCGACTCTGAACCGGCTCCGGACTCTCTGGTATGAATTTCCTCTTGTTTTTACCATCTCTCCTCGTTTTAGACCATAAATTCTCGACTCTTTGACGATCTCATTCGTTCTGTTGAACATCGTCTTCCCCTCGCAATCTAATCGAAATTCGTCTTGTGCCCTCTTTTTGTGTAGAATTTTGACATTTCTCTTTTTGCTCGTACCTTTTTCTGTCATTCGCTAAACCGATCAATTGACACCTCCGGGCCCGGAGGTGTCAATTGATCGGTGGTGTCCAAATCTCGGTTTTGAAAACCAATTTAGGTGTCCATATTTCGGTGAAAATGACAGGTGTCAAAATTTCGGTGAATTCGATCAAAAGTGTCCATATTTCTGCGCATCTCCGACGAGATACCGGAAGACAACAGCCTCTTGGGGATCATATGCTAAAGCATTGAATGTCCAATTCAGGAAAGGTGAGGACTCTGATGAGCATGGCGACATTGCGAGAATTGGTTTGTTCATGGCCAGACGCAGTAAATTGTCGACAGACAATTAGATCCAACCACACTTTATTTTGGTTCTGGTGGACTGTTTCCAAAATGGTTTTTTTCTTCGCATTTGCATCTGACTCAGATAGTTGTCAGGTTCTATCAGATTCTCGAAGAATTTCCCCCTATATCACCGTTTCTCGGGACATCTCGACTTTCGCCTCCAACACCAACAATACAAAGGAAAGGAAAATTCCCTGAAAGATCCGAGGATGATATTGACAATATCGACAAATGTTCTTTGCTTGTTTGGTATGAACTGTCATCCTCAGAAGATTCTCTTGAATTCTCTGGGAGAGTCGCACCGGCTTGACCTGTTGTGTTAGAACCCCTGTAAGAAATGGATCGTTTCTTCAAGATTAAAGAGATGTTGTTCAAACGGAGTAATTCAACACAAAACAATGAAGTGAACGAGTGGTGCTCCGACCTGCACGAATGATCCCAAAGTTGCAGCCATTCTGAGAGAAGATGAGACGAGTGTGGACAGTCTTCCGTCAACAGTTGTCAACTTTGAGTGGTATCTGGCTTTGGCAGAGTGTCTACAGAGTCAGACGGTGTTGGAGTTGCATTGGACTGCTGTCCAACCGAAGAAGGGGTTTGTGGGTCTCCTCGTCTTTGTCCAAATGGCTGTTCTCGGGGCTCAAATCCTCTTCCTGTATTCTGACTAAATCCTGTGTTTTGTCGTCCAAATCCAGCGATTTCAAGAGGATCGTTTTGCTTCCCAAATCCTCCATCCAGCTTCGTTCCAAATCCTCTCTCTTGTTTCGATCCAAACTACCCTCCTTGTTGTTCGAGTTGTGCCGCCCAGAAAATCACTCCAGTTCCGTTTCGCCTCCCAACGAACCTACAGCTATAGGGGGTGAACTAATTCTGTCCCCGCAGGTTTTCTCTGTATCGAAGGTGTGACCAGCACTGATTTTTTCATCAATGTCTTACACATAGCCAATTCATGTTTATGTCAGAATTTTCTATTTTTTGTGCTACAGATCTCTCAATTCAGACATTTCTGATTGTGATTTACGAATATTTTCTTCTGTGTGAAACTTCGACAGAAATACATTAACTATAGGAGTTCTTTTCAACTCTTTTCTCGTGATGTGCTCTAAAAAATGCACATAAAGAGCTCCATTCACGGTGGTCGTGGAAAAAGAAAAGTCGATCTCTTTTCGTTCGAAGGTTGGTATAGCGTGGTCGATCATAAATATCACGTAGGAGGCCTTCTTATAATCTGAAAAGTCCTGAAATAAGAAAATGAGACTTGAATCGAAGCCACTGTCAAGATCCACGACAATGGGGATGAAAACTCTAACCACGGTAGAAATTTCAATCTTCCATTGAAACGTGTATTTCTTCACTATTATCCAGAAATGAAAACTGATTTTGATAAAAGAAAATCGCAATACCTTTCCTGAGGATCGAAAGAGATAGTGAACGAGAGGACATATGATTTCATTGAAATCGATTGTCTACAAAAAATTGTCAAATTCTATGCATTTTGAGAGCAATTATTTGAATAATGATGAGGATAGACATCTAGGAATCTGTCCTGTCATCCATTGCATGGATCCTCCATTTGACTTTAATAGGATTGATCTTCGTTCGTTATTCACAAATTCGAGTTTTTTGAATCTCGATGAATCCGTTTGATCAACATTCTTTCCTGGAAAAGTGAGAATTGAAAGAGAATTGTCTGTCTGAGATCTCATTTTTCCTGAAAGTATCGAATTAAGTCGTAATGATGTAAAATGAAAACAATAATCGATGTACCGACTATGTGTAAGCTTTATACTTGTATTGTTTGTTGCATCCCTTCCCTACATATTGAGAAAGTTGGAGGGGACATAATTAGTTCACCCCCTATATCAGTTCACAATAAACTCATCGAATCTTCATCAATCCGTGAAGGTTATTCCACAAAGTGGGACAGTGACAGCTAAAGGCTTAACAATCGATGCGACACTCAACGCTCCCGTCCCTTTTGCTTCTTCACTGCGTCCGTCCCATTCTGCCAAGAGCTTTCTTCTTTCGATTTCAACTGTTTGTTCTCTTGTTTCTGTCAGGTGGTCGTCTTTCACTGTTTGTTCAAGTCGACGATCAATCATGACGGGGAGGAATGTGGAAAGTGTGTGTGAATCATGAAGAGGTGCGGGAGACGGTTGAGTGTGGGGAGCGAAGGGTGTTGTTCAGTTCGAGTCTTTGCAGGTTCTTGTCTGTTTCTATAACTGTTTTGGAACGTTCATGCCCAGCAAGTTGTTCCATTCGATCGAGGAGAAAACACTTAATTTTCCTCTCAAATCGTTTTTGTCGTTTCGCAGCTTTTCGTCAATCACATCTTCGATGCCCTCCATTCTCAACATTCGAAGGAATATCTTCCCCATCTCTCGCATTCCCCCTCGTGTTGCGTTGTATTCCTGCTGAATATCGACCAGTAAAGACAGAAAACTCCAGATTGAGCGGTCATTCGCGGAGAATGTGAGACAACTTGGGATCGTGAGAAAAACAGGCATATTCAAAACAAAATCCATTGTCGGTTGAAAAGAAGAAGATAGCCGGAGGAGCATTGCAAGAAGACGCATAAAGCCACAATATTCGTCTCCATCGACGATCGAATAGCGGTTCACGCACACATGCCAAATGTACTTCTCCAACGGGGCGATAACTTGCTTCAGAACCGTCTCACGAACAGCTTGTTTTTCATTCCGATCTTCAATTCCGAGTTGACTCAGACCATCTGGAGTTGCGAGCCAGATTGATTCGCGGATGGTTTTCATGATGTTGATGTGGATATCGACTCCTTCTGAGAATGAAAGAGACAGTTGATTGAATGTGGTGAGGAGTTGTGGGAAAATATCAGCGTGAAGGAGGGCAAGTCGGACTTCTGGAGAACACTAATCGATCAGTTTTCTGAGCATCTTCATTGTTGCGGTGGTAATGACAAGATTGGGCGATGAAACGAGCGCCACAGGGGACTGTACGAATTCTGGAGAAGAGTTATCAGAACTCGACTGAAGGCTGTTGAGAAAACCATCTGCCGTTTCTGCATTATCCGGAGTCATTAATTCGAGAAGTTTCACGGCCTTCTCTTCCAGAGAGTCATCAAGTGCAGGCTGCAACTTCACAGTGGCAATGAGAGATCGAAAGACAACGGCACCTTCGTGTTCAGAGCCAAACCTTTCTTCGCTCCAATTCAGGAAAGTATCACAATCTAGAGAAGATGAAAGGTAGTGTGAAGAGATACCAGGGCAAGGAGAATCAGGGGATGGGTTAATAGTCTTGTCTAAAGCTGTCATTCTTTCAGATTTGGAGTTCAATCGCTCGGTATGGATCAGAACACAAGCTTGCACAAGAAAGAGAGTGAGATGAAATACCCATCGCAAATGAACAAAGAGATCAGACAACGATGATTGAGATAATCTATCAAGGAAGAGAAAGACGGTCAAGGACTAAAACGAAGCTTGGCATCATTTCGATAAATAACAGAATCGTCTTGTCCCCCATCAATCGTCACCATCCATACAGCGATCGACGCATTGTCTTTCATAAAGGAGCAGTGCGAGAGTGGCGCCGAAGGCGAAGGAGAGTGTGGTGACTATAGGGGGTGTACTAATTATGTCCCCTCAGGTTTTCTACATATGCAGTGAGTGAAGATGGAAAACAAGACCAGACAGTAGCTTACACCGAGCCAGCGGACAGACTAAAGTACGAATTTCACTTCAATATTGCTTTATTCACGAAAAACCGTCATTTTCACGTCTCCTCCTGCTTTGTTTTCACAGATTCACTCCTTGATTGATGAAAATAATGTGAGAACTGGTTTAATGAGAGGAATACAGCATGAATTCTCGAATTTTGTGTGAATCTCATCATGGTTTGAGAGAACCGGAGGATCCTTGACAATCATGACAGCACAACATGACAGATGTCTATCGTCCAATACATTCTGAAAGTTGATGTCAAAACTATGAAAGTTTGTCATTCTTCGACAGAGAGTCAATTCAACTTTGATCTAGTTCGTTTCCAGAGTGATTCACAGAAGACTTCGATTCTGATATTAATATGTTGAAATTTGAAGAATGAGACGAAATTTCTGGAAAAAGGTGAGACATCACACGTTTCCTCAAATGTGACTTTTTTCATTCTTGGTTTGAGTTTTACCGTGTGAAAACAAAAAGATTGGCAGAAACTGCGATCAAAGGTCCTTTTCTTCTAATTCATAACTTCACCTATTTTTAAAGAAGAAAAAATAGGTGATTCATAAAGTCAAATGAGTTGAACAAACCTACGAGTGAGGTCAGTACGAGATCCACTGTTTCGGCCAGATCAACGATTCTATCTCACAGATTTGCATGTTTAGAACAAAAATCAAGAAAAAAGGTGATAATCACTCCAATTTGAAGTTAGACACAGTTATAGTCTCACATAGAATGAAAAATCTGTGAATCACTTTGAGATTTGTGCGATTTGAGTGAACTAATGAATACGAAATTGAAAATCTTTGCTTAAAATATGAATTGGCTCGGTGTAAGACTCTTGACAAACAATCTGCTCAATTGACCGGGTCAACAGTGAGAAAACCCGAGGGGACATAATTAGTACACCCCCTATATCGAGTGAGACTGGCGAGAGAGAATCCCAACCGTTCCCGCAAACTAAACCATGAGGTGATGCCAGAGTTGACAACGATCACACACAAACAGTGTTTGCTGTCCAATAGAGGTCAGAAACAGGTCGAAAGGTTCGCTGGTTCTTGCTTGTTTCTATTCCTGTTCCGGAACGTTCATGCCCAACTCGTTGTTCCAGTCAATCGATCTGTCAACAATATCTCTTCCATTGGATCCGTTTTTGTCGTTTCGCAGCTTTTCTTCAAACACATCTTCGATGCCCTCCATTCTCAGCATTCGATACACTTCCTTCCATATCTGTCGATATTCTCCCCTGTTTATGTTCCATTCCCGCTGGGTATGGTTTCTGTCATACATCAAATTCCTGATTGAGCGATCATTTTCGAAGAATGTGAGACAACTTGGGATCGTTAGGAAGATTGGCATATGATGCACGAAATCCATTGAAGGTTGATAGTATGGACATATTTTGAGGAGTTGAGCGAGTAGCATCAGAAAAGAGTAGGATATGTCTCCATCCATGATCGAATAGCGGTTAACGCACAAATGACCAATATACTGCTCCGAAGGTACCACAACTTGCTGCAAAACCGTCTCTTGAACAGCTTGTTGTGTGTTGTGATCTTCAATTTCGAGTTGTTTGAGAACATTCGGAGTTGCGAGCCAGAGAGAAAACCTGGTGATGTTCATGAGGTGGATGTGAATATCGATTGATTCTACAAGAGAAAGAGATTGTGGATTGAGAGTGACGATGAGTTGAGGGATCAGATCAGCATTGACAAGGGCAAGGCGGCGTTTTGCAGAGATGTTCCAGATTAGTCTTGCCAGCATCTTCATTGCTGCTGTGGTGATTGCTTTACTGGGCGAGGAAAATAGTACCCCAATGGACTGTACGAAGTCTGTTGAAGAATGATCAGAGATTGATGCAAAATTATAGAGAAAATCATCTGCTGACGATTGAGTTCGTGGATCTACATATTCCAGAAGTTTCACGGCCTTCGCTTTCAAATAGTCATCAAGTTCAGGCTGCAACTTCAATGTGGCAATGAGAGATAGAAAAAGAACGGCTCTTTCGCGATCGGATTTAATTCGTCTTTCATCCCAACTTTGGAACGGTGAGCAATCCGTCGAAAATAGAAATGGACGGGAGTATAAATCAGAGCGTGCTGTAGAGATTGTTGAATGGTTCAGAAATGAAAGTAATGGGTGAGATCTTTCTCTCAAATGATTGCTCTCATTAGACTCCTTCTCTTTGCCTTTCTTACCGGTAGGGCCGAAGAGTCCCGTGTCTTTGGCGACAATTTCGAACATGTTAACTTTAAATCTGCCCAAGATGTGTCGTCTCTCTTGGAGAAACATTCTAGCCCGAATGTGAACTTACATTTTGATGACAAACTTGAGGCATTCCACTCTGTTGCAATCGAAAATCAATATTTTGTGATCACAGGTTTCGACCACCAGAAAAGCATTCTTGCCACCTCATCAGATTCGATTCAACACTTGTTTCAACAAGCAAACTCCACACTCCAACTCCACAATCTCTGGATTTCACTGACAGGAACATCAACTATTTTATCATATCTTCATTGGTCTTCTCTTCTCATTGCGCAGACAACAATTGAATCACCTGGAACAAACAATCTCTTCGCAGTGTGCCCTTCACGAACCGATGGGCTTCTCTCATCCGTTTCAATCACTTTGTTACACGTTCATCTTTTGACGCAGTCTGGGGTTGTCCCCTCCTTCGTCAGAGTCGATAAGCAACCAGATTCTGCTTCGGGCACCGACATTGATCTGTCGATAAATATCCTCTCCCAATCGTTCCATTCTGTGAAATTGATCCCTCAATGTGGAATTTTCGTTTCATCATCACCACCATCAACAGAGAGATGGTCAGATCTGAGCACATCAGTTTTCTCGTCGGGATGCCGCTTTACCAACATTTCATCCGCCCAGACTACATCCTCCAACATGCCACACCACTCCAGGACACGCTACACGCAGATTGTTTCGAATATGGACATGACCGAAAGCGAGCATGGCATGTATGGACTTGTGTCATCGGACATCAACTCGGGTGGGGATTTCCTCTTCAAGAACACGTCTTTCTCGCACTGCACAACAACCGAGACGGGCAAGGCTTTTGTTCAGGGCGACCAATCCTCATACAGTTCAGTAACAGAATTCGACACTTGCACGTTCACATTGATGACATCGACAACACCAGGGGCAGCCGTCTACAGATATTTTGCGAATGCACTCACTCTGACCTCCTGCACCTTCACAAAATGCGAGTCAACAGTGTCATCAGGTCAGCATGGAGGTGCTTTGTGTGCGTACGCATGCAACACTGTCGAGCTCGCAGGAACTAACACATTCGACGGATGTGCCTGCCGCGGAGGATCTGGAGGGGGGTTTGCCATCATGGGTACAGCCTCACCACGCGTTGTCTCTGGCGTGAAATGTGAAGACTGCTCGAACTCGGACGAAACCGATGAGAAAGGAACGGCGTATTTTGGGTATGGGGAGGAGGATATTTGGCAATCGGTAAACCATCAACAGCAGTTCAAATCACAAATTGCGAATTCACTGGATGCACTTCGACCACAACGGGAGGACTCGTGGTTCTGCTTTCGTGGACTGAAATCTCCTCATGTAAGTTCACTGAATGCGAGGGAAACGGGAGAGCACCAGGAGGCGGTGGACTCAATGTCATCCTCACTGGCACTCACACTCTTTCATACAGCTCATTCACCAACTGCTCGCATCTGACACATGTGGGTGGTGGAGTTGTGTTTCCAACCAAATCGTCGATCATCATGGACACCGTCTCTTTTACCAGTTGCCACACCCTCGACGCTCAAGCAGGAGGATGCTATTTGGGGTCCGAGTCGTCAGTCGAAGTGAAGGATTGCTCGTTCACCGACTGCAACAACTCTCTCAACAATGCCTTTTCTGGTGGAGGAGCTCTGTTCACCATCCTTTGCCCAAAAGTGCACATCGACAACACGCACTTCTTCCGCTGCAAGACGTTGAAGGGGACAGAAAATATTTCCATGGGGGGCGGCTTCTACGATGCGAGCGGAGAGGACACCAGACTGCATCTGTGCTCGTTCACTGATTGTGTCGGCGGACTGTTTGGAGGCGGGGCGAGTCTGCGCAGCTCAGTCAGTGTCATCACAAACTGTACCTTCACAAACTGCTTCTGTAAATCGGGAGGCGGACTGGACATCTCGTACGGACAAAGCACAGTCGAGTATTGTGTGTTTAACAAATGCTCAACAGCGAAAGTCGACAATCAAGGCGTCGGTGGGGGAGGAATGTATAGTAGTAAAATAACCCGGCGAGGGTAAAATAACCCGGGGTGAAAACCCCCTTTTTTGGATCCCTCTTTCCGTCCATCCCATATTTCTCGGAACCAAAATTTTTTTGGGTCCCACTTTTTTTTCCATAATGTTTGTCTCAACTCCGAGTATCCATCAAGGTAGAAATCGAACCTCCAAAATAGGATTCTGGGCCGGGGGTGCCTATTTCGGAACCATATTTTGGCCTATTTTTGACCCATTTTTGGCTCCTAAATAGGAGGTCCTTAACATTTAAGCTTAGAGGATCCGAACTTCACGACCACTTTTCTCCACGCCTGTTCAAAATTTTTCTTTCTCGTTTCATTTCTGGTTGTTTGGGATGTTTTTCTCTCGAAATCACAATTTTTTGAAAAATGAAAAATCCTGGGGGGACCTGGGTGGAAATTCAGGGTCAAAAACTGATTTCCCTGTATACAAAGCTTAGTGATCTGAAAACTTGTTTTGATCATATCTCCACAACCAGACATAGTTCCGACATGAAGTTTTCACCAATATGGATGTTTTGTTGGATTATATTTTTTTCTGAAAATTTTGAGAAAAATACCCTTGCGGCAGTTGAGATTCTTTTGTGGGTTTTTGGCCTTGGTTCGAAAGGAGAGCTGTCACTTGACATGGGATGATGCACCCTTCTCCAAATTTCTTTAAAATGATGCGAACACAATCAGAGTCGAATCCAAAAGCTCAAATTGGTTAGAATCGTGCTTGGGAGGAGAGCAGTTGGGGTTGATTCTGAGAAAACCACGAAAACTATCAAAGACGCTAATAGATCCACTCAAAACCCGGAATTTCTCCTAAACCCGGAACATGGGGGTTGAAAGATACATATTGGGCAAACTAAGAAAAAAATAAAATTTGAGAATTATAGACCGACGCAAATCAGAGAAACCCTCAAAATACCTCTTTTGGACCTGTTTGAATCAGGAGAACTGGTCATATCTTCACAACCTGTGAACCGATTTTGATGAAAATTTTCACAAAAACGTTTTTTGATGAAACGAACAATTTGAGAAAACATTGGAGAAAAATGCTGGATATTTGGGAAAATAGAAAAAACCCATATTTTCTCGAGAAAAAGTCTTAGAAAAAATATCTTTCATTTTTGAGCAGCTTTTGTCGAGATGTTTACGATAACAATGCACTTTATTTGGTGCAAAACGGATGGCTGGTTGTGGAGAAACGATCCAAAAAAGTTGAGAAAAATGTAGGCATTGTTGCTGTATACAGTATTTTGAGGGTTTCTCTGATTTGCGTCGGTCTATAATTCTCAAATTTTATTTTTTTCTTAGTTTGCCCAATATGTATCTTTCAACCCCCATGTTCCGGGTTTAGGAGAAATTCCGGGTTTTGAGTGGATCTATAAAATAGGAGGTCTTCGAAAATTTTCAAAATTTTCAGAAAAAATATAATCCAACAAAACATCCATATTGGTGAAAACTTCATGTCGGAACTATGTCTGGTTGTGGAGATATGATCAAAACAAGTTTTCAGATCACTAAGCTTTGTATACAGGGAAATCAGTTTTTGACCCTGAATTTCCACCCAGGTCCCCCCAGGATTTTTCATTTTTCAAAAAATTGTGATTTCGAGAGAAAAACATCCCAAACAACCAGAAATGAAACGAGAAAGAAAAATTTTGAACAGGCGTGGAGAAAAGTGGTCGTGAAGTTCGGATCCTCTAAGCTTAAATGTTAAGGACCTCCTATTTAGGAGCCAAAAATGGGTCAAAAATAGGCCAAAATATGGTTCCGAAATAGGCACCCCCGGCCCAGAATCCTATTTTGGAGGTTCGATTTCTACCTTGATGGATACTCGGAGTTGAGACAAACATTATGGAAAAAAAAGTGGGACCCAAAAAAATTTTGGTTCCGAGAAATATGGGATGGACGGAAAGAGGGATCCAAAAAAGGGGGTTTTCACCCCGGGTTATTTTACCCTCGCCGGGTTATTTTACTACTATACATATTCTCAAACAACGCTGTGCTCAAACAGGTTCAATTCAGTGAGTGTGAAGCACTCGATCTTCCTGGTGCTGGACTGTTCATCCAGAACTGTGATCCTCAATTGGACGATGTCAACTTCACGTCCTGTCTGGGAAAGAAGGACACTTCGTATTCATATGGTTCAGGCATTTATTCGACTGGTAACTCGAACCCGGTCATCGCAAACAGTCATTTTGTCTCGTGCAAGTCTGAAAACCAGGGTGCTGGAGGTTATCTGGGAGGCCCAAGTGCGAGAATTGAGAATTGCACATTCAAGCTCTGCCAGTCAGCCGGGTTTGGTGCAGCGATGCGAATCGCTTCGACCAGTTGTGAGATCAAGGGATGTTTAATCGACCAGTGTCAGAGCACAACAATTGACACCCCACTCATCTTCTACGACATCCCTCTCGGGACTCTAACCATCACAAATACAAGCATCACGAAGTCAGTTGGGACAGGAACACAAGGAGGTGCTCTTCGAGTCAACTCTAAGTCTTTCCGAATGACGAATGTTCAAATCGTGGACATCACGTTGAACAGACCAACTATTCACTACAATGCTCAAGGAGCGGCAGGTTATATCAAAACAGTGTCATCAGACTTCACAGATTGCAGATTTGAGAAATGCACGAGCGCGCAAAGAGCTGGTGCTCTTTCCTACACAAACAGTGCAGGAATACTCACCCAATGTACGTTCGACACTTGCATTGCAGAGGCAGGAAACGGAGGAGCTGTGGAGATTGATGGCACTTCCAGTGTCGCTTTCGTTTCGTGCATCTTCACAGCCTGCTCGTCAGGGAATGGGGATGGAGGGGCAGTCTGGGCGAATGTGATCGCCAACGCCATTTCGTTTAAAGAGGGCTCAGTCAGAACGTGTTCGGCCACGGGAAGTGGAGGAGGACTTTTTGTCTCTCTCGTCAGTCGCACCACAGGAACAGTCAAACTGGAAAACGTGGAATTCGGAAAAGAGAGTGCTGATTTGAATTTGTGTTCAGGATCTGGAACTGACATCTACGTGCACACAACAACTGTTCCGTCCATCCTCAACCCAGGCACACATCGCCGATTACTTCACCACTCCAAAGAATATCGAAACCAACATTTTCGCCGCAAGTGAAATTGAACCATACTTGTTCGGTAACAAACAGCAGAACTCGTCGTCTCTTCAGTCAGTCCGGAATTCTGGAATTTGGAATAATAATTTCGTTTAAGGGACGATCACCACATTTTCACCATCTTCATTTTCTTCTCCAAAAAAAATACAGAATAGAGGCGAATGAATGTGGCGAGAACAATGAAAACCGTTGTTAAAACAATATCAAAGTGAAAGTCGATCCACAGCTCAAACATCATTGTGGAGCCAACGTCGTATCGTCAAAGAGACTATCATCCGCAGGATCGATCGGTATGGGATGTAGTCCATCAATAAGCTTGTGGAGTGGGTGAGGAGGGATGTTCTCCTCTCCTCGTGCAAATCGAATCGCAACTTCGAAGGGTTCCATGTAAACCCCAAACCGAACTGTCCCATCTCCGGCGAGTCGAGTGATTCCACCCCTCTCAAACATATGCAGGATTGATAGGGGTGAGCCTGCCTTGTAGTACGCGTCTGTTGCGATGGCAACAAGCTTCTCCTGCGATGTTTTTGAAGAATTTCCCCTCGCCGTTCGGATCATCCTTTTCCAGACGCCAAAAAAACCAAGATCCAGTGGTTGTAGGAGGTGAGTGGTATTGGGCGTGAGGAAGATTGGTCTGATATTGTTCGCTTCGAGAAGGTGAAGGACGGCTTCGTGCTTGTGGACCGCGCAGTTGTCCATAATCAGGTAGGCTGGCTTATCCCGCAGATTCCTAATCCGAATGGTTTTAAGATGTGGAATGAGAATTTCGTGAAGATATTCACAAAACATGAGATGATCAACCCAGATGGATGGATCTTCATAGACTTCGTTGTGAAGTTCGTCGATAATGCCTTCTCGGCGCATTTTGAGTGTGTGAAAAGGTGCTTTGGTTAGAAAGAAAGGTCGAAGGAGAACTCCTGATAAGCTAATGGTTGCAATGAGCGTGAAACGTTTCTCGTTTCGGTCAATTGGATACTGGCGTCTAGTCCCTCCAAGACTTTTTCCGATGATGTAAGTTGCGTGTGAATCTTCGTACGAATGATAATTTGATTCGTCTACATTAAAAATGAGTTGAGCATCCACCCGATTGAGCGTTGTGCAGAGGGTAGTTCGGTATGTTCGAATGTCATCCTCGGTCACGGCTAGTCTTGCAGCTTCTTTTGGCTTTATTTCCAAAATCTCCAAATCTTGTTTATGCCGGCTGACGAATGAGATGTGGCAGGAATTACCAACGGTATGTCCAATCATTTCTGACACATGTTGTCGCAGCATAAGAGGGGTCCACGGAAAGTCAGTATCTGCAGCAGCCAGTATTAACTCAACTATTTTCATTTCTTGGCTCAATGACAGGTTTGCATTCTTCTTCTTCACAGTTGGGTCAGGTTGATTTCTGTGTTCAGATTTAGAGACGGTTGACTGAACAATACCGAGCGCTTTTGCCAATTCCTTTTGTTTTATGTAGGCATGGGCACCAGTCACCTGACTCAACTTTTTTGGACTGACTGTCTTTGGCCCTTTTTTTTGTGGTCACTTTAGAGAAATCATTGTTGAGTCGACTTTTACGTGCCCAACGTGATTGTTCTGTTTCAATCATGTTAAAATTGGGAACAACAGCTTATCTGATCATTGAATCGAAGTGTGAGTTGATCAACCCATAATCAGTGCTGATAACGATCGGAGATGAGGAATGAGGGACTTATTGTGATAAAAAATCGCTCATCGACAAAAGAAGCATCCATTAATACAAATTATATGAAATGAAGTGAATGTGGTTGTTGGTGACAGGATACTTGGGTAGATCTCTCGCTGCTCGAGAATACAACACTAGAATCACTCCGAACAGAAGAAGTACAGGAAGGCCGATCCCAAGGAACGACGGCGTGGAAATCGCGATGATCACGATCTGCCGCACGAACCCGACAACCAAAAGATACACATCGTACAGCATCGCCACCAGGTCCATGTCGGTCTGTGCGATGTCGCTACCAAAACGGTTGATCACGCGCCTGAACGGGGTTGTGTCGAAGAACGAGACCGGGCAGCGCATCACGTGACGAAGCAGCTTGTCGCGGATCATTCGGTTCGAGCGGTGCGTCGAGCAGCCGACGACACACGCGTAGAGCATCAGCTGGATCATGGACAGGACGGTCAGCAGCCCGCACACGCCGAGTTTCCAGTGGAACGTGACACTCTCAACAACGATCCCGAAGAGCAGGGCGAAGGGAAGCAGCCAGACAGGCATCATCGTTGCGATCAGTCGGAAGTACGTCGAGCCGCCTTCTCCGCCTTCTCTTTTTCTTCGAACGGCGAGCGGCCTTCTCTGCCTTTTCTTGGTTTTCGAACGGCGAGGCAGCATTGGAGAGTGTGGATGAGGGTGTGGACGACGATTGGCTGGTCGAGTCGGTGTCGTGTCCGTCAGTATTTGTGACGAGACCCGCACTGGTTGAAGTGTTTTGACGGATGTTGAGTCTGGTTTGACTTCTTCATTCTGAGCAGCTGCCTTCGTTTCCTTCCCTTTCTTCTTCTCTATCTTTTTGTCCTGAATGATAAAGTCATCAAAGTTGATTCCCTGCTCTCTCAGCTCATTGTATCGCCCCTGTCCAAAACCTGCATCTGATTCGTCATCAGCCTTCTCCTCTTTCCTGAATGTCTCCCCAAAATGCACTCGTCCATCAGCATCCACCCAACATGCATGTCGATATCCGAGAGCTTGTCGTCCATTATCACAATGTCTCTTCACGAGTACACCGCATGCGCAAACCGGATCAGCCAGCGTCTGCAGGTCTTTGTCAAGACCACACACGTAGGCGACGTCGGCTAAGTTCGCTTTGTCGAACGGCATCCCAAACACGTGTTCCCGCGAACAGTGCTGTTGTTGATCCACGCAATCTGGGGAACATTAGGCGCTTCTCCCCATCTGAACTCTCCTCCTTCGATTGTGATCGACAGCGACGCATCAGAAGACGGCTCGTTCCTCAATCTTCATTTCTGGCAGAAGAAGGAACACCGCAAACTCCGATTCAGTCAGTCCCCGAGTAACAACCAGCAGGAAGATCACCGAAATGTTCACTGAGAGCGAGTTTGCTGTCCTGAACGGCGTTGTTTGTCATGCTTGTCTCTTTAATAGTGGATATGTCAGTGGACTTTCTTGTTTGATTTGTCACAGATGACAAATCAAACAAATACGACAACGTGCACACATTGATCGGTAGGAATGGCGATTGGTGGATCGGAACGTTCGCACTTTCTTGAAAGTTAACCATGTTTCCTGAGTTCTTCAAAGATGAGTCGCTTCATCCTTTGTATTTCTCTTCCTTTTCGAGAGAAGTGTGTTCGTGTTGTCGGAAGATCGATTACAAGATGTCTTCTGACTTCCTTTTCCACACTTTCAAACTTGATTCTTGATTGGTTCCAACAACTTTATTCACGGGTCTTTTTCTGGAACTGAAGCCATCGCTGATTTATTGTTCATCACACATTCGGTCCAGAGGTGGAGACTGAGACGGTTGTGTCCTTCGATCGGATTGCGGTCGAATTCGGACGCGATCCGAATGTGAAGATGTGGAGTTGGGGTATTGGCGAGGGAACGGAGAGTGAAGGAGTATGTGTTAAAGATGCTGCGAATAGATAAAGATGAGAGATGAAGAAGGAGAGAGAAGGATGAAAGAAAGCTGAAATGAAAGTGTTCATCTGGGGAGAAACCGTGAAGAGCAAAGGTGAAGCACAAAAGCAAAAATGTTTCACAAAATACCTTAGCTTGTTGGTAAATGCGGAGCTATGTCGAAATGAGTCAAGATTTGGTCTTGATCTTTGGAAGAGTTCAGCCACTGTCAATATTGGGTGAGATACGTTGACTGGACCGAGAATAAGGACAATATTCTCATTCATATACATATTTGAGCATACTTGAGATGGATAAGGACACAATACTGTCAGTTGTCCCCGTGGTGATGGTGTTCAGTGTTGATGGTCTGGAAGGGAGACTGGTGATATTCTGATAATAAATAACAATGAAATAGGATTAACCGTTCATACAGAAGCACCCACCGATGGTGTTACCCTTATTTCCTCTATGGATCATAGGCGTGTGTGCGCGATTCCAGATGGTCAAAATCAGTTTCCTTTGGTCCAATAGAGTGGAAAGGAAGGGAAAATCAAAATTTCAACCTCAGTAATTCACGCGCTGAGTTGCAGGTGAAAAGAAGATCGGTCAGTCCAGTCAGTCTGGTGACTATTTGCATGACTGCATGGGCGGATCAGTGACTCAAAGTGACTCTCCAGAAAAGTATGGGGTGAAGTGACAATTTGCGCATGAACACGACTGATCTTTCTGAAAATGAGTGGATTTCTCAAAAATAGTGTGAAATGTGAAAGATAAATCTAAAAAATCATGGGAGAGTGATAGGTGACGATTGATGAGATTTTGATGGAGCAAATCCAGGAAAACAAGGTGATAATCAATCTATCAGTTACGGTCGATTGGAATGGGGGCATTTTAGGTCTGGATTCTTCATGAAATTCACTTATGGGGTGAGTCACTGACTCGATTTTTTTTGGTGACCTGACTGGGTCATTCTCGACTGACTGTTGCCCATGCCTAGTTTTATGTCCTCAGAAGTCCTGCCCTTCAGTTGAGTTTGAAGCCAGATGACTCTTTCCCAACTTTTGAGATCGGTTCGCCTCTCCAGATAGTCGGCGAACTGGTTGGCTTCCTGATCCGAAACGAACTGCGTGCAGAAAACCACGAACACCAAACGATTCCACATGGAGGAGTAGGATGTACGAATCGCCACATTCGCAGATGCGAGATAGATCGAGACCTTAATAAAACAAATTATTCCAGATTCCAGAAAGAGGGACTGACTGTTGTCTTCCTTGCCAATCCTTACACTGGAGGGTCTGCTTATGCGTCGATGGGGAAGTTTGATCACGAGCTGTGTGGACACTCGAAATTGCCGTGTGGAGTCATTCATCGAGCACACAACATTGCCAAAGAGAGTTCAGTAAAAAGTTATGACGCTGCGGTCATCGTCCAAACTGATTTCGATCTGACTGAAAGTGTCACATCGATGAAGCCGATCACCTGGACATCATCGTCTTCTCAAATGCGCACAATCAGCACAGCAACATCCACGATCACAGTCGAGTCAGAAACATTCACAGCACACACTCTTCATTTCACTCCAAAAATAATCCAAACATCACCAACGTTATTCGCAATCAGTGGAACAGGATCACTCGTCATCTCGTCCTCCAAACTCAGCTCATTCACACTGGATGAACCTCTGATCAAACACGAGGGAGCGTCAGTGGAGATCACAGGCACAGCAATTGAGCACATCACTCTCTCGACCACTTCTGCCATCGTGGCATCAAAACCACTCACGATCACACATTCTTTCTTCACATCGTGTTCGTCGACAGCAAATGGAGGAGTCTTCTTTTTCGAACAAGCAAACCATATCGTCATCAGAAACTCGTCCTTCACTTCATGCTCGTCTGGAGGCCATGGCGGCTGCTGTTTCGTTTCCCTCTCTCCAACTCAGAACCAGTGGGACTTTGAGGTTGACGCGACATTTATTGATTGTTCGTGCGGTGAAGGCAAACATGGAAAATGGATTCACTTCACGCACTTACTCTTCCCACCGATCCTCGACACGCGCAAATGGCCAGCTCAGAAGAATGGACTCACCCTCGCGAACAGAACGCTCTTCACAGCACAAGTGGAGAATCAAGGTGTCGCTTCCCCCATCGATCTGATCGACTTCCTCGTCTTCACTCCGTCCACAACGATTCATGTCTCCAACTCAAAGACAGGCTCCACTTTGGGATCATGCGGATCGCAATCATCGCCCTGTTGCTCACTCGATGTGGGTCTGAATCGTCTTTCAGAGGAACACAGCGGAACAATCCGTGTCGTGGACAATACAACATTCAACTTCACTTCACCAATTGAACACGATGTCTTGATTTCGTCTTCATCAGCAGGAAAAGCAACAATATTTCTGACACAACCACCCGAAGTTGTTTCCGACATCAAACTTCACTGTTTCTCCTCTTTAACACTCGACTCTTTGCTTTTCTGTGTACTCGACGGTCTTCTGCGCATCACCTGCCTGATCAACAGCAATGACGGCACTCTGATTGTGTCGAACTGTGATTTCCGAGAGATAGAGTTGTTGGGAGTGTTGCTGGACATCTCGTCCAGTCACGCTGAAATCAGGTCGACTGTCTTCGATCAGATCAAGGCCGATGCGAATGGATACTCTGGAGCTGTCATCCTCTCTGCGTCTCTCAACGAAGACGCCAGCCTACTCATGGACGATGTGACGATCGTCTCGCCCGAACTTGTCGACACGCAGAACGGATTGTATTCGGGAATCGAAGCTCGAATCACACAAACTGCTGGAACTCCCGTCTTCTCGTTCACGAACTTCAAGTTCCTTCCCGATTCTGGCTCCCCGTCGTCCCGTCTGCATTTCGTCACCATCGTCGGTGAAGACTTGAAGACTCTGATCGAGTTTGGAGACAGCCGATTCGAAGGCTCGTACGAAACTGTGGAAGAGGGCACGTGGTTGTGGGGGATCAACACGGAAGGGGCAAGCACACGCGGAGAGTCGCTGCTGTACAGTCTGGTTGGGACAGGCGGAGCAGTCGGAGTGTCGTCGGATGGGGAGGACTCGGAAGAGTGTGGATACTTCGGCGACTGGTGCAGAACACTGTCACGTGCGGTTGGACTTGCAAAAACAAAAATGGATCCAGCAGTGTCTGTTCAAGGAAGAGTGGAGATCGGATCTTCGATCACCGCAAAAACTGAACTACTTATCAAAGGACGAACACAGAATGATGGACTAGAGTTCTTGAATGAGTTGCATTTGGATTTCTCTGGTGAACAGGCCATTGTCACCTTCGACACACTCGAAATGGAAATCAAATCGACATTTGAAGACAGGAGTGTGATCACACTCAATGTGGGAGCCCATCTGAAGCTGAACAATCTGAAGATTGCCATCACCGCCCCACAATCGAAACCGTTCGTGACATCGCAGAAATCGAAACTATCATTGACGGAGATCTCACTAAACGGCCACAATTCTGAAATCAGCGACTCCCACTTCCTCTTCATGGATGGCGAGCTGAGCGTTTTGAAGAGTCTGTTCGACAAGGTCGCATCAAATCCAGCGGGATCACACTCACCATTCAGTCTCCGAGCAGTTGACAAGCCGTCTTCGTTCTCGATTGGGTCAATCGCCGCTCAGACCACATTCTCCGATTTCGTCGGCGCTGAGAAGGGAGGAGCACTTGGAATCGAAGTGAGCAACGATGAGTCGTCAGTCTCCATCGTCAACACACTCTTCCAGAACTGCCACGCAACCCATCACGGTGGAGCTGCCTTCATTTCTTTTCAGGTCGAAGTGGCGTCCAGTCGGTTGTTCGTATCTGCGTCGTTTTCGCGATGTTCTCTGCTGGCGAAGATGAACAGAAGAAAATCAAACAGTTCATCAACAATCAAGATCAGAGATTAGCTCTCTCTACATTTCGATGAAACTATTGTTCATTTGTTTTTCTCCTCCTTATCATTTCATCCAGTGACATTCTTTAGTTTATTTTGATTTCCAGGACTGGGTCTGGGAGAGAACACCATCGAGAAAACAGCGTCATCACCTGTCAGTAGAAACCTTTCAAAACCGAACAGGCTTGACCCAATGGGCTAGAACCCCCGTACGAATAACATTTTTCTTCAAGATTAAAGAGATGCTGTGAAAACGTAGTAATCCAACACAAAACAATGAAGTGAACGAGTGGTGCTCCGACCTGCACGCATTATCCCAAAGATGCAGCCATTCTGAGAGAAGATGAGACGAGTGTGGACAGTCTTCCGTCAACAGTTGTCAACTTTGAGTGGTATCTGGCTTTGGCAGAGTGTCTACAGAGTCAGACGGTGTTGGAGTTGCATTGGACTGCTGTCCAACCGAAGAAGGGGTTTGTGGGTCTCCTCGTCTTTGTCCAAATGGCTGTTCTCGGGGCTCAAATCCTCTTCCTATGCTCTGATTAAATCCTGCGTTTTGTCGTCCAAATCTAGCGATTCCAAGAGGATCGTTTTGCTTTCCAAATCCTCCTTCTAGCTTTGATCCAAATCCTCTGTCTTGTTTCGATCCAAATCCTTCTTCTGTCCTTGTTCCAAATCCTCCTCCAAACGTCTCTCCTCCTCGCGGTCCTAATCCGGTCTGTTGGCCAAATGCTCCTTCTCGTTGTCCAAATCCGGGCCGTTGGCCAAATGCACTTCCTTGTGTTTCTCCTCCTCGTGGTCCAAATGCATTTCCTTGTGTTTCTCCTCCTCGTGGTCCAAATGCATTTCCTTGTGTTTCTCCTCCTCGTGGTCCAAATGCATTTCCTTGTATTTCTCTCCTCGTGGTCCAAATGCATTTCCTTGTGTTTCTCCTCCTCGTGGTCCAAATGCATTTCCTTGTGTTTCTCCTCCTCGTGGTCCAAATGGTTGTCTCTCAACCGAAAAGGGGTTGGGTTCAAATGCATTTCCTTGTGTTTCTCCTCCTCGTGGTCCAAATGCATTTCCTTGTGTTTCTCCTCCTCGTGGTCCAAATGCATTTCCTTGTGTTTCTCCTCCTCGTGGTCCAAATGCATTTCCTTGTGTTTCTCCTCCTCGTGGTCCAAATGGTTGTCTCTCAACCGAAAAGGGGTTGGGTTCAAATGCATTTCCTTGTGTTTCTCCTCCTCGTGGTCCAAATGGTTGTCTCTCAACCGAAAAGGGGTTGGGTCCAAACAGTTCTACCAGTTGGGTATTTTCAAGTGGTCTTTGTATCTCCAGCAAAGCCTTTCTGGTCAGACAACAGTTCGCTCCAAACGGCTTCAGACTCTCCCAACTTTCTCCTTCAATCGCCTCGTCCATCCTGTCTTCGCATCCCTCTGCTCGTAATGCCCTTCCAAATTGACCAAATGCACTTCCTTGTGTTTCTCCTCCTCGGGGTCCCGAAAAGGGGTTGATCATCAGTTGTGCATTTTCAAGTCGTCTTTGTATTTCCAGTAAAGCCTTCCTGGTCAGACAACAGTTCGCTCCAAACTGCTTCAAACTCTCCCAACTTTCTCCTTCAATCGCCTCGTCCATCCTGTCTTCGCATCCCTCTGCTCGCAATGCCCTCCCAAATTGATAAAACTTCTCATTTTCATGATTTACTGGTTTCAGGAAAAGTGAAACAATTGGAATGCTCGACAAGTTTGAGAAACGAGGGATGACAAACGCTAGCTTTGCGAGAAGATCGGAGACAGCAGGATGAGACTGAGATTCTGAAGGGAGGGACGTGATGGTGCGGATGAGTGGAGTGAAGAATTGGAGAGTTTGGTGATGTGTGATGAGGTCTGGAGAAGTACAGCTGAAGAGAACGACGAGGCGTGAGAGATGTGGCGCCAGAAGAGGGAGCACTTCGGCATCCAACGAGTTTGGGAGAACGGTGAAAAACAATTCCATAGCATTGCAGAGATCATGAGGGGTGACCAAAGGAAAACCGTTTGTGTTGATTGTCGCTGAAACTCTGATTGGTTGGGGAAGATGACCAAACTCGGTTTTCTGAAGCGAATCCAAAACTGAGCAGGCGATGTTCAATCCTGTTTGAGCCAGTTGAACTCTTGTCTCTGCCTGTAAACTCTTGACTGAAATCCGATCTCGATTTCTCCACAGTTGACTATAGAGTGTGAAGATGAGAAATTGGTGAGCGAAGATTGTGAGGAGAGGACAAGAATTGGAGAAAATGTCTGGTTTGGGATTGAAAGAGGGGACGAAGGGGATGGAAAACGAGGAGAGCAAGAAAGGTGTGGATGTGCTGGCTGTCTTCTTCTCAATTTCGAGCAAGACTGGAAGAACAGTTAACAGCACGTTCAGACTGCGGCTGAGCAAGAACGAAGAGAGGACAGGAATGAATTGTGTGAGATCAGCAGAAGACCATCTCAACACATCCAAAAGAAGCGATGCATAGATGACGAGAGCATTCGCTTCTTTGTCATCTGACTTCAGAACAAACGTCTCTTCGGGTCTGGCTTTGAGGATGCTGGCGATCTCTTCCAGTCTTCCCAGAATCCAGTTTAGGAACGTCTTGTTCGGCGTCCTCAGATAAGGATGGTTGCAGATGGAACTGAACAGTTTCTTGTTCCTATGCTCGTCCAGTGACCTCCACAGAGCAACCCCCAACTTTCCTGTCTTCGCTTCAGCACCAATGTCGAAGAGGCGAGGAAGCAGATGAAACGGCACGTGGGCAGGTTTCATCTCAAGCCCTTCACAATCTTCAGACTCTGTGTTGTCGGACGAGAGGGTGTTGATGATGAAGAGGGCCTGGTCTTCATTCACAGCGGAAGCAAGCATCATCTTCCGTTGTGTTTTGTCGACTCGCATGAGAGACGTCAATTGTGTGAAGTATCGCCACCTGTCTTCTCCTTCCGATGATTCGAGACGGAAAGAAAGCGCTTGACTGAGGTGTGATATCACTTCGCTTTGAATTGTGAAAGGAGATAACATAAAAATGGTGTTGAAGCAATTTCTCACTTTCCGAAAGTTTTGAGGATGGATTCGATACGATTCAGATGTGAGAATGGCGGTGAGAGCAAGAATTGCCTGTGATCTCTCTTCCATCGGCATTCGTGCAATCAGAGAAGGAAAAGTGCCAACAAGAGAGACTGCAGTCTTTATGTCAAGGAATGGGAGGAGATGGATCAACGAGTTGACAATTCTTGTTGCATTGTCTGGCGAATCGTCCTTCGAGTCTCCAGTTTCCTTCTTGTGTTCAGATTGATGTGGGAGGGAGATCGTATAGATGAGACGGCGAGTGAGTGTGATCAGAGCCGAGAATGTGGAAGGTGGAGTGTCGTTTATCCAAACCTGATCTGTGAGAGCATCCCTTTCTCTTAATTCCGGCGAGAAGAACGTGAAAGAGACGGGATTGGGAGTGATCCTGAAGAGTGTGCGAATTGCACAATTCGCGAGCATCTGTTGCACGACGACTGAAAGGGACGCGTGTTGGAATGAAGCGGGTTGTCCCCTCAATTGTCCCTGCCCCAACGAATGAGCGATTGCAGCACACAGTGATTGATGCTGCGGCTCCGATTCTTCGGTTTTGACATCTGCGTCTTTTCTGCACTCTGGTGAATCGTCCTTCGAGTCTCCAGTTTCCTTCTTGTGTTCGGAATCGTTTGTGTTGTCCGATTGCTTCATCTCGTCGAATGTGTCCAAACTGGAGGAGAGGGCAGTAAGGGTGGGAGGAGTGTGGAATAGCAGTGCGTTGACTTGTTTCGGAGTCAGCTCGAGGCAGAACGAGAGCAGAGTGAGAGCCGTGTCTGACAAAGCGCAATCGGTGCTCAGTGCACACATCACCAAAACAGCCAACCAGCTGTTTGCTTTCTCTCTCACACTCGGTTCGATTTGCTTGTTTTCGATGATTGTTTTCACACTTCCGAGGAAGGTTGACCAATCCTTGCTTCGACGTCCAAAATCCAGGCAGCGTGAATTCACGGAAGAATCAGGCGCAATTCGGATTTGGTTCACAGTGTCATCGAAAAGGGTGTTGATTGTGTTCAGGTTGGCATCAGCGAAGAGTTGAAATATGTGGTCTGGAGCAGTTGATGCGATCAAACCATAGAGATTGAAAAGGCTCGATATAAACGAAGTGTCGGAATGGATCCATTCGTTGAATGAGTTTGAAAGGAAGGGCTGTTGAAGAAAGCGTGGAATAAGGTCAGAATGGTCTGAAATGTGGAGAGAAAGAAAAAGCAAGAAAGACGAGATTCAGAGCGAAGAAAGAGATACCACCCAAATATCGAGTAACAAGATCAACAAAGGTGCAGTGGATGGACTTCAGTGAGATGAATATTTGCGAGTGTTTCTGGAGGATCCGACGAGAAAGAGTGTCGATTCGAGTTCATGTACCCTCAGAAGGCAAAGATATATCTGGTTGAAATCCAGGAGGTGTGATTGGCTTGATGAGAATATACAATAAAATCGAGCAAAATTGTCCAATAACTGGATGAAGGCTGAGATGTGTGAGAGGCATTTTCTCTGAGTCGACTGCGGATTCAATGTATTTGGAGATTCGTGGAGAGACATCAAGAATGATACAGGCGAGCGTTTCACAAATGATGAGCGCCAATTTTTGGACTAGAACGAACAGATTTGGGTTTTGATTTGTTCCATTGGCTAGCATCTTCAAATCCGAGAAGAGATTATCAAACAAGGAAATAAAGCCATCGTTGAGAGATTCGTTGAGAACAAGGGGAGAGAGATCAGAGAGACTGCAGAGGCAGATCAGAGAGTCGCGATTAGTTGGATCGCTTTGAATCTCAGCAAGGCATCGCGCTGAGAACCCAGATGAGTGCACAAAGTGATACAGATCATCGTTATCATGCACTGAAAAGGTGAAGAAGAAGAAAAAATACCGAATTCCTTCACAATACTAAGGAGCGGATCCTTCAAGAATGTGATTCAGAGAAATGAACACAATGACATGAAAAACAATGATACCAGAAATTTTCGCGAAATTTGCATCGAACCAATGGAGATGAGGAGAACCTTTCGTTCGTTCTGTGAACAATCCTGAAAAGTCTCTGAAAAGTGAAAAGATGAATGAAGACTAAAAAGAACTAAAAATCACACGAACAAAGAAATTGAGAATTTCTCTCAACTGTTCAACGGTTTGCAGTTCTGTATTGCTCTGCAATGATGTAATCATGCGATCAAAAGTTAGGGAGTTTTCCGTTTGATGAGAAGTTCGAACAGACTGCGCATGATTCATCAACAGCGACATGTCGAGCAACTCAACATCCCCATTTTCGGTTGGAATGCTCAATATTCTGTTGACATTGCGTATAGTCGAGAACTCATCAACTTTAGAAATGGTCACATTTTGTGCCTTCGGAGTGTCCCCGGGATTCATAGACCGAAGTGTTGATTGATATGAACGGGAAAAGAGTTTGGAAGAATGGATTTGAGACAGATGTGTCTGACCACAACCAGCTGAACGACGACCAAGATAGTAGTCTTCCAGGCGCAGTTCAAACGGTGATTTGTGGCAAAGCATGGGAGAGAGGCAAATTGGCTCCATTGAGAAAGAAACGACTCTGGGTCCTATGCGCTCTCGTATGTGTGAGCTAAAATTATTTTTGAAGAGTATCGTTCCATGAGGAAGCAATTGTCGTTCAGGACTTGTCGTAGAATTAGGAAACGATGAGATCCGAATGATCTCTGGTGATGTGGACATGGTGCCGAACAGTCAGTTTCGAGAAAGATATTCAACCGAAAAAGGGCATGATCAAAGATGTGATGTCGAAGTGAAGAAGTGCGAAGCGAAACCAGAAAATGAGTGAAGTGGGTGAATGAGATGTGTGATGGAGGAGAAGTGAGATGAACGAGAAATGAGATAAAGGAGAAATGAGATGAAAGTTGGTAGCCAAGGGCAAATGATCATCTCACACGAAACAAGGAAATATCAGTCTCTCCAAAAAGTCGTTTGAGAAGCAGAGAAAGAGTTTGATGGATAGAAATGAATATGACTCAAAAAGAGGAATTAACGAAGGAAGAAGTGAGAATGAAGAGGAAACAAAAGTATGAATTGTTGAGTGTAGAAGATAGAATGAAGAGAAGTGAAAGAGGATAAGTGGATAGTTGGTAATGTTGGCTTCTCAATCGAAGCATCAAATGAAAACAAGACATGGGAGAGGAACAACCAACTCCCACCGGAGGAAATGTGAAAAAAAAGAGGGTGAGAGATGGCAGGACATGACTCCATCGTCTATCCTGTGAAGTGATAGAGTCGAGTGAAATGAATTGAGTGATTGAGAGCACCGACGTGTTGAGAAGTCGACTCTCGCTAAGTGTGAAGTGATTGGTTTTCATTGTTGGTAGGGTTGATGTGAGTGTGTGATGGAGTGGTGGAGAGAGAGGTGGTGGGGTTTGTTTTAGGAGAGAGCGATGTGTTGATCCTTCTGAGCGGACTCCTTCCCATCCATCGAAGACAGTCGAGAAATGATCGAGTCCAGAGATGGACGCTCGTCAGGGTTCACAGAAAGGCATTCTTCAATCAGTGATTTCATCTTCTCTCCAACTCCTTCCATCTTCGGCAGAATCCCAATCATCAGGTTCCGATGAGCATTCACTCCATCCTGCTCAGAGAACGGCACATGTCCAGTCTCAATTTCCCACAAGACAAGGCCAAGCCGAAAAACCGACACTTTCGATCGGTCAATCTCTTTTTTAACTTCTCCCTCGTTCGTCTGTACCCCATCTTCTCCTTCTTCGGGTGCCTGCCATCGAACATCATCACGGTGAACTTCACTCTGACGAAGAGGGTGAGGCCGCAAAATTTGACCTGGATGAGAGTGGGTTGGTTTCGGAATGGGATTTCCAAGATCAGAATTGAGAGGAGTATCAGTTGTCTCAGCATCTTCATGTTGGTTTGGATTGATTTCTTCATTCTGATGTGTTGGTTGCTCTGTCAAAGGATCTGGAACAGTCGAGTCTGATTTCAGAATCAGATTCATCTGCTTCTCCCCACTCAACACAACTGAGTGCGATGTCAGCTCCGTCAGAATCGCTGAATACTCCCACATCTTCATCGCATGCGACAGTCCTCGTGCAACCGACAACTGAGCCCATCGACGATCCACTCCAACTTTCGAAACATGAAGGCGACGATACAGTGTCTCCGTCTTGTCAACCACTTCCACAACTCCCTCTTTCTCTCCACAGCTCAATCCATACACTCGGTTCTCAAACGGAATCTCTCGCTCTTCCATCTTCTCTTCCTTCTTCCCCAAGTCACTCCGTTCGTTCTCTGTCCAATGACCAACATTCACGGTGTTCCCATTCAGAACTCTAACTGATGAAACATGAGCCGTCTGTCTGTCAAAATCTTCGTCCATCACATCAAATTTCTCCACTTCCATCTCTTGTGCTGTTATTAAAGGAACACTGTCTTCCTTCTTCCCATTCCTCCTCCTCCTCCACACGCACACAACAATGAGCAGAACAAGCACGAGAAGAGCAACAGCAACGACGATGACCAGAGGAAGCCACCATTTCATGTTCTCTTTCACTGATTGCGACAGTTTCTCAATTTTGTTGAGTTGGATGAGAAATGTCACGTCGGTCTTTTGATCTTCTCCGAAAATTAGTCGACCTCGCCATTCAAGTTCAGGTTTCAGAGAGCTGAGTGACGACGAAGGAAGAGCGAGTTTGATCGAACTCTCACTGAACGAAGTGGTTGTGTTTCTGTTGAGCGAATGTCGTGATGGTGTTCCTTCTTTCTTGTCTTTCGTCACTTCAAACACTTCCACAAACAAGCCACACGGAATCAGTGTCGATCCCTTCACTTCGATCTCGAAGAGTTCCTTCTTTTTGTCGAACGAGCTTGTTGACGTGTTGGAGAGAGATGGGATGAAGAGAGGAGAGAGGGGCTTGGCATATTCGCCTGTCATTGTGCATCCATCTGTTGCCATCCACAGATGTGGACGCTCAGTGCTGAATCCATCTCCTCCACTCAGGCTTCTCACTGCAATCGATCCATTGTCAGAGCAGATCAGATTTCGGCGAAACGAGGGGAATGACTCGATTGGTGGAGTATTGTCGTGGAACAGACTGGCTTCGATGATCAGAGATCCTCCGTTCATGGCGAGGACGCCTTGGGCGAGAAGGGCCATCTTGTTGTCCGAGATATTCGTTGAACAATCGGTCAGTTGCAGGACTCCACTTGTCCAGGAACAGATTTCTTCGTCCTCCTCTTCGTTGCGCGAGAAAGAAGGAGTCGTTGGTCCTATCACTGATCCATCTCGAAGAATGATTGTTGCGAGTGTCGCGGAGATGAAAACGAATGAAGGATCAGAAGACTCAATCGACACATCCACATTCCGAAGCTCGAGGAATCCAGTTGCTTCAACAACTATCATAGCCGACAGTGAGTCCAGAGATGAGGAAGAAGGAACAATCAGAGATGGTTCTGAACTCGATCCATTCCGAATCACAACATGCATTCCTCCAACAATCACAATCCCATTCTCCATCTTCACGGAATCAACAATCTCAATCGTCGGTCGAACAATCCAAAGTCCACACACAATCTTCCACACTTCAGAAATCGAAGAGCACGCTCTAGAGATATCTCCACAAAACGGACTTCCTTCCAAAGACGACGAATCAGCGAAGATGTTGAATGATGTTGGACGCTTTCCAGTTTCTCCAGAAACTGAACCCAAAACCAAGATCTCTCCATCGTCCTCACACAACGGCTTGATAGATGTCACAATGTATTCTGTCTCGAACTCCAGTCCTCCTGCCCAGCCAATCTCAATGTCTCTTGACTTTCCACTCGTCGATGACCAGAAATGGATGATCACGCACAGCGAGGAGTTCAATGTCACGTTGTATTCTGTTGATGCGACAAGATCAATCCCAATCACTTCCACAACACAGCTCGTATTCAAAGTGTTCGCAAATGAAAACTTAATCCCGCTAAGAATCGGAGGATTGGGAATATAAATCACAATTCCACTGTTCACAGCAAAGTTAGCAGATTCTCCTTCCTGTTGGAGAGTGTAATGATGTCCATAAGCGAGTGAATCAGAGTCTTCGATCTTGCCAACCTGAAACACAACCGAACAGTGTGTGTTATTCTGAACAGCGATAGGAGAAGGAGGGATCCATGTGTTTGAGCCATTGTCGAGGCAGATAGAGAGAGGAAAAGTCGTCAGAAGCCAACCAGACAGGAACAGTGTGATAGTGAGTCGATCCTTGCTAAGGAGAGTATTGACACAATTCTCGAGACGTGCAGGTTACGACTTCCCGAAGATCTCCTCACTGTGCGAGAACGATCCCGATTCACTTGGCCAAGAGAGCGTCCCTGTCAGCTCAATCTCTTCTCCAGACACCACTCCCTCCGACTCCTCTTTCTTCACTTTCAGAGTGTATCCCGATCCACCAGACAGACCCACTCCCCAAAACTCCACAACTCCAGATTTCTCCTTCTCTCCTCCCAGCGTGCATTTCGTTTTTTCAATCCGAATCGGTTCGGCCGGCGTGGAGAATATCGTCTCCGTGCTTTCGAAGTGGATGGCTTTGGAATCTTCCAAGATGCATTTCACTTCATATTCAGTCCCAAACTCCAGCTGCCCTTTCCGTTTCGTCTCGTCTTCTTCAATTGGATACAGAATAACCGTGAACGGAGGAAACACTCCATCCGTGTTCGTCGTCACCACAATCTTCTTTTCGTGCACAGTTTCTCCTTCTCCACCAATCGACTGCAACATCATCGAGTACGACGTGCTCCCTTTCAGTGCGCGCGTTTCAAATGACAGTTCAATTGTCGTCTTTTCTGCATCCGTGAATCCACTCGCTGTCATCTTCGTCAATCGACTCGGCTCACCAGGAACAGAGAAGCGAACATTCTTGTTCACCACCCCTTCCACTCCTCCCACAGCAATCCCAACCACCAAATACGTCTCCCCAAACGACACGCGAGGTGACGACTTCCCGAAGATCTCCTCACTGTGCGAGAACGATCCCGATTCACTTGGCCAAGAGAGCGTCCCTGTCAGCTCAATCTCTTCTCCAGACACCACTCCCTCCGACTCCTCTTTCTTCACTTTCAGAGTGTATCCCGATCCACCAGACAGACCCACTCCCCAAAACTCCACAACTCCAGATTTCTCCTTCTCTCCTCCCAGCGTGCATTTCGTTTTTTCAATCCGAATCGGTTCGGCCGGCGTGGAGAATATCGTCTCCGTGCTTTCGAAGTGGATGGCTTTGGAATCTTCCAAGATGCATTTCACTTCATATTCAGTCCCAAACTCCAGCTGCCCTTTCCGTTTCGTCTCGTCTTCTTCAATTGGATACAGAATAACCGTGAACGGAGGAAACACTCCATCCGTGTTCGTCGTCACCACAATCTTCTTTTCGTGCACAGTTTCTCCTTCTCCACCAATCGACTGCAACATCATCGAGTACGACGTGCTCCCTTTCAGTGCGCGCGTTTCAAATGACAGTTCAATTGTCGTCTTTTCTGCATCCGTGAATCCACTCGCTGTCATCTTCGTCAATCGACTCGGCTCACCAGGAACAGAGAAGCGAACATTCTTGTTCACCACCCCTTCCACTCCTCCCACAGCAATCCCAACCACCAAATACGTCTCCCCAAACGACACGCGAGGTGACGACTTCCCGAAGATCTCCTCACTGTGCGAGAACGATCCCGATTCACTTGGCCAAGAGAGCGTCCCTGTCAGCTCAATCTCTTCTCCAGACACCACTCCCTCCGACTCCTCTTTCTTCACTTTCAGAGTGTATCCCGATCCACCAGACAGACCCACTCCCCAAAACTCCACAACTCCAGATTTCTCCTTCTCTCCTCCCAGCGTGCATTTCGTTTTTTCAATCCGAATCGGTTCGGCCGGCGTGGAGAATATCGTCTCCGTGCTTTCGAAGTGGATGGCTTTGGAATCTTCCAAGATGCATTTCACTTCATATTCAGTCCCAAACTCCAGCTGCCCTTTCCGTTTCGTCTCGTCTTCTTCAATTGGATACAGAATAACCGTGAACGGAGGAAACACTCCATCCGTGTTCGTCGTCACCACAATCTTCTTTTCGTGCACAGTTTCTCCTTCTCCACCAATCGACTGCAACATCATCGAGTACGACGTGTTCCCTTTCAGTGCGCGCGTTTCAAATGACAGTTCAATTGTCGTCTTTTCTGCATCCGTGAATCCACTCGCTGTCATCTTCGTCAATCGACTCGGCTCACCAGGAACAGAGAAGCGAACATTCTTGTTCACCACCCCTTCCACTCCTCCCACAGCAATCCCAACCACCAAATACGTCTCCCCAAACGACACGCGAGGTGACGACTTCCCGAAGATCTCCTCACTGTGCGAGAACGATCCCGATTCACTTGGCCAAGAGAGCGTCCCTGTCAGCTCAATCTCTTCTCCAGACACCACTCCCTCCGACTCCTCTTTCTTCACTTTCAGAGTGTATCCCGATCCACCAGACAGACCCACTCCCCAAAACTCCACAACTCCAGATTTCTCCTTCTCTCCTCCCAGCGTGCATTTCGTTTTTTCAATCCGAATCGGTTCGGCCGGCGTGGAGAATATCGTCTCCGTGCTTTCGAAGTGGATGGCTTTGGAATCTTCCAAGATGCATTTCACTTCATATTCAGTCCCAAACTCCAGCTGCCCTTTCCGTTTCGTCTCGTCTTCTTCAATTGGATACAGAATAACCGTGAACGGAGGAAACACTCCATCCGTGTTCGTCGTCACCACAATCTTCTTTTCGTGCACAGTTTCTCCTTCTCCACCAATCGACTGCAACATCATCGAGTACGACGTGCTCCCTTTCAGTGCGCGCGTTTCAAATGACAGTTCAATTGTCGTCTTTTCTGCATCCGTGAATCCACTCGCTGTCATCTTCGTCAATCGACTCGGCTCACCAGGAACAGAGAAGCGAACATTCTTGTTCACCACCCCTTCCACTCCTCCCACAGCAATCCCAACCACCAAATATCTCATCCCATACGACACACGAGGTGACGACTCCCGAAGATCTCCTCACTGTGGAAAAACGATCCGGATTCACTTGACGAAGAGAGCGTCCCTGTCAACCCAATCTCTTCTCCAGACACCACTCCTTCCGACTCCTCTTTCTTCACTTTCAGAGCGTATCCCTTCCCAGGAGACAGACCCACTCCCCAAAACTCCACAACTCCCGCTTTATCCTTCTCTCCTCCCAGTGAGCATTTCGTTTTTTCAATCCGAATTGGTTCGGATGGTGTGGTGAACTTCATCGTTCGAAGTGGCACAATTGATCGAATTCCATCCTCTGTTTCCAGTCTCACTTTGCTCACTTCGTATTCTGTGTCCCATTCCAACCGTTCTTTTGCTGTTGATGGATACAGCGGTGCTGATCCTCGAAGTGTGGACTTGTCAAGTCGATTCAATGTGATCATCTTCTCTTCATTGTTTGTTCCTGACTTGACGAACATCACATAGTTGCCTTCCTCAAACCGCCACCCATCGACAACGAGGAGAATAGTGTCGGTATCTTCAGATGAGCAGACACATCCAAAAATCACGGGAGGGAAGAGGGTAAAACTGTGAGAGAAGTTGAGAAGTGAATATGGTGCCTTGGGGAGGACTCCATTTGGACCAGAGGAGACAACTTCGATTCCGGTTTTGCTTGTCTTGTTTTCGGTTCCGAACACGGCATGGATCACACGAGGCACAATCAACCCGTTCAAGAGAATCCCCATCGTCCCTCCAATCGCTGTCGATGCTGTCACAGTCACAGTGGCCAGCTGTTGACCTTCATCGAAGTTGATCGAAAGTGAAATTGATGGAGTTGACGACTGAAGTTGTGGGATGAAAGTACTGTTTGAGACGGGGCCGGTTTCGAAGTACACATTGGGCGATCCAGACGTGGAATCGCAGAACTCAAACATGCCCGAAGTAATCTTAGAGGCTGCGATGCCACGGAAGAAGACATCACGACCATTGGGATGCACCGTTGACGAGCAAGCACGGAATTGGACGAAGAAGAACTCGAAGGTTGCGGTGTAGTGGATTCCCACGGCCCCACCATAGTTTGTGGCGGAACAAACGATGAAGGCGCAGTTGAAGAGGATGCTGTGTGTGGTTGTGTAGAGAGTGAGGGCTCCGTCGTACACAGCAGTTGATTTCTCAAAGATGCAGTCACGGATCGTGACGGATTGAATGTAATTCACTAAAACACATCCAGCAAAATTGTGAGAGTTCCCAATCGATTTGCATTCGGAGAATGAAGATCGTTCGAGGAGGAATGACTGTCCAGCCTTGGAAGTGCCCCAGATGCAGATTGCTCCTCCATCATTTCCGTCACCTTTGATATGGCATCTCAGGAAGAAGCAGTCCTTCACAGAGAGTGATGGAGCAGCGTTGAAGAAATTGATTGCTGCTCCTCCTCCATCTACTCTGGCGTCCGCAGCTGACATGTCTTTAAACGTGCAGAGGGAGTACGAGATGAGAGTGGCGGTGGATGAGGAGGTGAAGACTCGGCGACCGATGACTGACGATGTGATGTTCTTGTTGATGAAGGATTCGTCGGCGTTCACTTCGCGTCTGCATTCGCTGAATGACGTGTTCACACATCTCACATTCCCTCCCAAGTTTCCGTCCATCATCGCTGTCCCGCTGTTATGGTTCGTGCTCTGATCAACCTCGCTTCCAATCACTCGCTGATTCACTCCTCCTCCAAAACGCAGTTCCTTCCTTTCTTCGACACTTCGGCTCGTCATATTCATCAACGAGCTTCCAACCAGTGTAGTTTCCATTCGAAGCGAGTGGACAATGTCGGACAGTGACGGTTCTTCCGCCAGGCCGAAAGAGAAGAGAGGGCCAGTTCCAGTTGACAATGATGTTGAGTCGAACACGAGGCCCATTCCAACAACTGTCACGCCTGTTTCAGAATCCAACAGGACGTCATTCAAATCTGAGTTGGGGGTCGAAGATTGCATGACATACGAGTGGAGAAGTCCGACCAGAGGTGGAAGAGTGCTTACTGTCGAGAGGTGAGTCACGTCCAGAAGTGAAATGGACGACGCAGGTTGACTTGATTCGTGATCGAACATCCTGATCATGAATGGCGAGTAAAGCCCGTTTGATGAAATCTTACTTGACGAAAACTGAACTTGAGAGCCTGAGATCGAACAAATTCTATTTCTTCCCGAGTTGCAGTCCGCATGAACACTTTTCACAGAAAATGTGCTATTCGACACGTCAAACATGAACTGTGATGGATCTGGTCGACTATTGTATTGTTGTTCCGAAATTGTGTTTTGAAAGTTGGATGAAGCTCGATTTCTGGATAAAGAATGATTCTCAGAGTGAATAACGGCGTTACGACTGAACAACAAGGAGGTATTGCTTCCAATCAAAGAGAGTGAATGGGATCTTATTTGGACTGCTGTTGAGATAGCAATGTCTTTCTGGAGATGAATAATCTCTGGTTCTTCAATTCTGTTGTCCAAGTTCCCGACTTCATTTCTGCTCAAATAGCTTGACAAGGGCGATTGTGAACCAGGGGCTGGAATTTGCGCAGTTTGAAGGACTTGGAGAACGACGAAGACACGGAACATCGTCAATTCTCGATTCGATCGAATTCCAGCGGCCCATCAACAGTAAATTGTTCTCATCAGAATGAACAAATTGTTCAAAATCAGCGTTGGTCGGAGGACCTGATGCCAAACAGTCAGTTTCGAGAGAGATATTCGACCGAAAAGAGTCATGATCAAAGATGAGATGTCGAAGTGAAGAAGTGCGAAGTGAAACTCTCAAATGAGTGAAGTGCGTGAATGAGATGTGTGATGAATGAGAAGTAGGATGAATGAGATGAAGGATGTTTGTAAATGGCAAATGATCATCTCATTCGAAACAAAGAAAAATTAAGCGCTCCAAAAAGTCGTTTGAGAAGCAGAGAAAGAGTTTGATGGATAGAAATGAATATGACTCAAAAAGAGGAATTAACGAAGGAAGAAGTGAGAATGAAGAGGAAACAAAAGTATGAATTGTTGAGTGTAGAAGATAGAATGAAGAGAAGTGAAAGAGGATAAGTGGATAGTTGGTAATGTTGGCTTCTCAATCGAAGCATCAAATGAAAACAAGACATGGGAGAGGAACAACCAACTCCCACCGGAGGAAATGTGAAAAAAAAGAGGGTGAGAGATGGCAGGACATGACTCCATCGTCTATCCTGTGAAGTGATAGAGTCGAGTGAAATGAATTGAGTGATTGAGAGCACCGACGTGTTGAGAAGTCGACTCTCGCTAAGTGTGAAGTGATTGGTTTTCATTGTTGGTAGGGTTGATGTGAGTGTGTGATGGAGTGGTGGAGAGAGAGGGGTGGGGTTTGTTTTAGGAGAGAGCGATGTGTTGATCCTTCTGAGCGGACTCCTTCCCATCCATCGAAGACAGTCGAGAAATGATCGAGTCCAGAGATGGACGCTCGTCAGGGTTCACAGAAAGGCATTCTTCAATCAGTGATTTCATCTTCTCTCCAACTCCTTCCATCTTCGGCAGAATCCCAATCATCAGGTTCCGATGAGCATTCACTCCATCCTGCTCAGAGAACGGCACATGTCCAGTCTCAATTTCCCACAAGACAAGGCCAAGCCGAAAAACCGACACTTTCGATCGGTCAATCTCTTTTTTAACTTCTCCCTCGTTCGTCTGTACCCCATCTTCTCCTTCTTCGGGTGCCTGCCATCGAACATCATCACGGTGAACTTCACTCTGACGAAGAGGGTGAGGCCGCAAAATTTGACCTGGATGAGAGTGGGTTGGTTTCGGAATGGGATTTCCAAGATCAGAATTGAGAGGAGTATCAGTTGTCTCAGCATCTTCATGTTGGTTTGGATTGATTTCTTCATTCTGATGTGTTGGTTGCTCTGTCAAAGGATCTGGAACAGTCGAGTCTGATTTCAGAATCAGATTCATCTGCTTCTCCCCACTCAACACAACTGAGTGCGATGTCAGCTCCGTCAGAATCGCTGAATACTCCCACATCTTCATCGCATGCGACAGTCCTCGTGCAACCGACAACTGAGCCCATCGACGATCCACTCCAACTTTCGAAACATGAAGGCGACGATACAGTGTCTCCGTCTTGTCAACCACTTCCACAACTCCCTCTTTCTCTCCACAGCTCAATCCATACACTCGGTTCTCAAACGGAATCTCTCGCTCTTCCATCTTCTCTTCCTTCTTCCCCAAGTCACTCCGTTCGTTCTCTGTCCAATGACCGACATTCACTGTGTTTCCATCCAAAACTCTAACTGATGAAACATGAGCTGTCTGTCTGTCCACATCATCATCCATCACATCAAATTTCTCCACTTCCATCTCTTGTGCTGTTATTAAAGGAACACTGTCTTCCTTCTTCCCATTCCTCCTCCTCCTCCACACGCACACAACAATGAGCAGAACAAGCACGAGAAGAGCAACAGCAACGACGATGACCAGAGGAAGCCACCATTTCATGTTCTCTTTCACTGATTGCGACAGTTTCTCAATTTTGTTGAGTTGGATGAGAAATGTCACGTCGGTCTTTTGATCTTCTCCGAAAATTAGTCGACCTCGCCATTCAAGTTCAGGTTTCAGCGACCTCAATGACGACGAAGGAAGAGTGAGTTTGATCGAACTCTCACTGAACGAAGTGGATGTGTTTCTGTTGAGAGAATGTCGTGATGGTGTTCCTTCTTTCTTGTCTTTCGTCACTTCAAACACTTCCACAAACAAGCCACACGGAATCAGTGTCGATCCCTTCACTTCGATCTCGAATAGTTCCTTCTTTTTGTCGAACGAGCTTGTTGACGTGTTGGAGAGAGATGGGATGAAGAGAGGAGAGAGGGGCTTGGCATATTCGCCTGTCATTGTGCATCCATCTGTTGCCATCCACAGATGAGGATGATCAAGTGTCCCATCTCCCCCTTTTAGACTTCTCACTGTAATGGATCCATTGTTTGAGCAGATCAGATTTCGGCGAAACGAGGGGAATGACTCGAACGGTGGACTGTTGTCGTGGAACAGACCGGCTTCGATGATCAGAGATCCTCCGTTCATGGTGACGACGCCTTGGGCGAGAAGAGCCATCTTGTTGTCCGAAATGTTGGTGGAACAGTCAATCAGTTGGAGGACCCCTGTTGTCCAGGAACAGATTTCTTCGCCATCTTCTTCGTTGCGCGAGAAAGAAGGAGTCGTTGGTCCAATCATCGATCCATCTCGAAGAATGATTGTTGATCGTGTTGCTGAAACGAAGACGAACGATGGATCAGAAGACTCAATCGACACATCCACATTCCGAAGCTCGAGGAATCCAGTTGCTTCAACAACTATCATAGCCGACAGTGAATCCAGAGATGAGGAAGAAGGAACGATCAGAGATGGCTCCGAACTCGATCCATTTCGAATCACAACATGCATTCCTCCAACAATCACAATCCCATTCTCCATCTTCACGGAATCAACAATCTCAATCGTCGGTCGAACAATCCAAAGTCCACACACAATCTTCCACACTTCAGAAATCGAAGAGCACGCTCTTGAGATATCTCCACAAAACGGACTTTCTTCCAAAGATGACGAATCAGCGAAGATGTTGAATGATGTTGGACGCTTTCCAGTGTCTCCAGAAACTGAATCCACAACCAAGATCTCTCCAGCTTCCTCACACAACGGCTTGATGGATGTCACTGTGTATTCTGTCTCGAAGTCCAGTCCTTCCGCCCAACCAATCTCAATCTCTCCTGACTTCCCACTCGTCGAAGACGAGAAATGGATGATCACCCACAGCGAGGAGTTCAATGTCACGTTGTATTCTGTTGATGCGACAAGATCACTCCCAATCGCTTCCACAATACAACTCGTTTTGAGATCGCTCGCAAATGAGAACTTGATCTCGCGAAGAATCGGAGGATTTGGAACATAAAGTTCAATTCTACTGTTCACAGCAAAATGAGGGGAGTCGCTTTGCTGTTGGAGGGTGTACTTGTTTCCATAAGCGAGTGTGTCAGAGTCTTCGATCTTTCCAACTTGGAACTTCACCGAACAGTTTGTGTCATTCTCGACAGCAATTGGAGAGAGAGGAAGCCACATGTGAGAGCCATTGTTGAGGCAGATTGACAATGTACATGAGGTCAGAAGTCGTCCAGACATGAAAAGGGAGACAGTCTTGCGTTCCTGGCTGAGGAGAGTATTGACACACTTCTCGATCCGGGTAGGTTCAACAGGTGTGGAGAAGAGCGTCTTCATGTTTTCGAAGTGTATCGGTGTGGAATCATCCTTTATGGATTTCACTTCATAGCGAGTCCCAAACTCCAGCTGACCCTTCCTTCCAGTCTCTTCTTTCTCAATTGGATAAAGAGATATCGAAAATCCCTCAATCTCTCCACTCGTGTTCGTCGTCACCACAATCTTCTTTTCGTGCACAGTTTCTCCTTCTCCACCAATCGACTGCAACATCATCGAGTACGACGTGTTCCCTTTCAGTGCGCGCGTTTCAAATGACAGTTTCATTTCTGTCTTTTCTGCATCCGTGAATCCACTCGCTGTCATCTTCGTCAATCGACTCGGCTCACCAGGAACAGAGAAGCGAACATTCTTGTTCACCACCCCTTCCACTCCTCCCACAGCAATCCCAACCACCAAATATCTCATCCCATACGACACACGAGGTGACGACTCCCGAAGATCTCCTCACTGTGGAAAAACGATCCGGATTCACTTGACGAAGAGAGCGTCCCTGTCAACCCAATCTCTTCTCCAGACACCACTCCTTCCGACTCCTCTTTCTTCACTTTCAGAGCGTATCCCTTCCCAGGAGACAGACCCACTCCCCAAAACTCCACAACTCCCGCTTTATCCTTCTCTCCTCCCAGTGAGCATTTCGTTTTTTCAATCCGAATTGGTTCGGATGGTGTGGTGAACTTCATCGTTCGAAGGAGCTCAAGTTGGATATCCTCGTTTTCTGTTCTTCTCGCGATGGATATCACTTCGTATTCCGAGTCCCAATCCAATTGTCCTTGTACTGTCGACGGATACAGAACCGCTGTTCCCTGCAACGTCCTCGAGTTCATCCGCGTTAGCCAAATCTCCTTTTCATCTCCGTCCTGCCCTTTCTTCACCGTGATGACATAGTTCCCTTCTTCCAAACACCAACCACTTACGACGACGAGACTGGTGTTAGCATCATTCACGGAGCATTCACAGTTCAGGACGGTTGGAGGAGGGATGAGTGAAGAACTGACGGAGTGGTTGAGCGGCGAATATGGGGCCTTTGGGAGGATTCCATTTGGACCAGACGAGACAACCGCTGTTCCTGTTTGGCTCGGCTCTGTGTCAGTTCCGAACACGGCATGGATCACACGAGGCACAATCAACCCGTTCAAGAGAATCCCCATCGTCCCTCCAATCGCTTTCGATGCTGTCACAGTCACCGTGGCCAGCTGTTGATCTTCATCAAAGTCGATCGTAAGTGAAATTGACGGATCGGGAGATGTTTGTTTGATGAGATTGCTGTCAGAAGTGGATCCTGTGACAAAGTACACGTTGGGCGAGCCAGATGTGGAGTCACAGTGTTTGAACATTTCTTCAGAAACCTGAGCGCGAGTCAGTGTGAAGAAGGATACATCACGAGAACTGGGGTGGGAGTCCGCTTTGCAACCACGAAATTGGACGAACGAGAAACTGACTGTGGCTGTGTAATAGATCCCCACTGCGCCACCACGAGCTGTTGCAGAGCAGAGTACAAAGGCACAGTTGGAGAGGATGCTGTGTGTGTCTGAGTAGAGAGTGATGGCTCCGTCGCAAAGAGTCGTTGACTTCTCAAAGAAACTGTCGGAGATGGTCACAGATACGGTCATCACGAAGATACTTCCGCCATAATTGTTGTCTGTTCCGATCGACTTGCATTCCGACAATGATGACCGCTCCAGTTGGAAATATTGTCCAGCTTTTGATGTGCCAGCGATGCATATAGCTCCTCCATCATCGTTCTGGGCAGTGCATTGACATCTCAGGAGGAAGCAGTCCTTCACAGAGAGAGATGCAGCTGCGTAGTAGATGTAAATGGCTGCACCTCCTCTTCCACCACCTGCAGCGATATACATATCTTTGAATGTGCAGAGCGAATATGAGATGAGAGTGGCTGTGCAAGAGGCGTCGAACACTTTGCGGCCGATGGCTGACGATGTGATGTTCTTGTTGATGAAGGATTCGTCGGAGTTCACTTCGCGTCTGCATTCACTGAAAGAAGTGTTCACACATCGAATATTTCCTCCCAAGTTCCCATCCATCATCGCTGTCCCGCTGTTATGGTTCGTGCTCTGATCAATCTCGCTTCCAATCACTCGCTGACTCACTTCACCTCCAAAAAGCTGTTCCTTTCTTGTCTCCAGTCTTCTGCTCGTCACATTCACCAACGAGCTTCCAATCAGTGTAGTTTCCATTCGGAGTGATTGAACAATTTCGACGAGTGATGGTTCTTCTGCCAAGCCGAACGAAAAGAGAGGGCCGGTTCCAGCTGAGAATGATGTCGAGTCGAACACGAGGCCCATTCCAACAATTGTCACGTCTGCTTCTGAATCCAACAGGACGTCATTCAAATCTGAGTGGGTGGAGGATGATTGCATGACATACGAGTGGAGAAGTCCGACGAGAGGTGGAAGAGTGCTTGTTTTCGAGAGGTGAGTCACGCCGAGAAGTGAAATGGACGACGCAGGTTGACTTGATTCGTGATCGAACATCCTGATCATGAATGGAGAGGAAAGCCCGTTTGATGAGATCGTACTCGACGAAAATTGAACTTGGGAGCCTGAGATCGTACAGATCCCATTTCTACCCGAGTTGCAGTCCATATGAACACTTGTCACAGAAAATGTGCTATTCGACACGTCGAACATAAACTGTAATGGATCTGGTCGATCATAGGATTGGTGTTCCGATATTGGGTTTTTAAAGCTGGTTGAATCTTGACTTCTGGACAATGGACGATACTCATTGTGAATATCGGCGTTACAACTGAACAACAAGGAGGTATTGCTTCCAATCAGAGAGAGTGTATGGGATCTAACTTGTACTGAAGTTGAGATAGGAATGTCGTTCTGGAGATGAATAATCTCTGGTTCCGCAAGTCTGTTGTCCAAGTTCCGGACTTCATTCCTGCTCAAATGGCTGGACAAGGGCGATTGTGAACCAGCTGCTGGAATTCCTGAGGTGCAGAGGACTTGGAGAACGACGAGGGCATGTATCATCTTCAATTCTCGATTCGATCGAATTCCTGCGGCCCATCAACAGAAAGTTAAGCTCGTCAGAGTAAACAATTTGTTCCAAATCAGTGCTAATTGGATAATTTCGATGAAATGTGTGAAACACGTGCCCAAATACGACCGATTCTGGTACTGAACCTTCTCGCTCATCAGGGCCTGTTCGATTGTGTCCTCGAAGCCCTCAGATATCACAGGTGGGATGGACCATTGTTCAGATTGGACCATAGGGATGAGCAACGGACGGACAAAACCACGTTCTCCTCGGACATCGGACAGAGACCCTGTCCAAGTCGGAAAGAAGTGTTTCTTGTGGCTTAAATAGACGTGATTGACACTCAATTTTTCCTCCAATTCATCCAAGATGTTAATTTTGTTCAGATTTTGTCTTTCAAAAAAATCAAAAACGAGTATTAGAGAATTCGGACAAAAATCCCATAAATTGCCGAATTGTCCTGGCCTGTCCGATCTTGGACATGAGCTCATTTGGTGAAAAAAAGAGTCGTCTGAATTTCTTCACGAGGCATTTATGATCATTTGGAAACGGACAATCGTGTCCAGTCCTGGACAGGTCCGGATCGTCCTCCCCATCGGATGGTGACTTCGACTCACATTTTCTCTCAGAGACCATTACATCGCAATTCGAATTCCCTTGTCCATTCCACACTTCTTTTATCCAATTGTCACTCATTGCTGTCTCCATTGAATTTCAAACTTGTGGAGATCTCCACAGTTCACACTTTACCCATCTCCTCACTCTCGATGATGTCACACTGAATTGACACATGGAAAATGAACAATATCAGTATTCATTTTTATTATCGTTTCACTCTTCTCTCCCTCTTTCTCTTCATTTGTCTGTAATAGATGATAAGATCTTTCTCCAATCAGAAATGGACATAAATAGAAGAAATCTGGATCACAAACAACATCAGTATGCATCTTTTTTCTTTCTCCACTCATCTTCATCGATTAGTCTCATTACACGCCTCCTCTTTTCTTCCAAACAAAACGCAGAAGATCAAGGACATCACATTCCCGACACTGTCCACAATTCTGCTTTTCTCATTGTCAGTTCATTATCTGAAGGAAAGGTTCACATCTTCAGACTCGACACAATGTCTAATTCACTCACAATCGAGAACCGCCTTGAGATCAAACTGAAGGAGTCTCTGAACATCACAGCATATTTTTGAAAAGCGGAGACACGGAACGGATCCTCTTATCATGCACGCGGGACATGTCGTGTTCAGCAGGTCTTATTCATGCGTCAAATTACAGAACGAGAGTAATCGGTTCATTCAAAACCAGCTTCCAAGGATTTGGCGGATGATGAACTTCTTCTTGATCAATCTCCGAAACGAACCGTGAAGTGCGACTATGTCAACACTCCATTATTCTGTTCGGATTCGCAATCGATGAGGAGCCGACCCCAGAAAAATGCAACAATCAGGACGGATTTCCACGCGTACTCGACTTAAACAACCATCAATTTCATGCGCAACAGTACCTAGTCTCATCTACCACGCTGAATCTTTGAGGAAAACGAACAAGAATCTGTCACATATAGTCGGTGGACGAAACTCATCATCATGAGTCTCTGACGGGGAAGAACAAAGCCAACCACCATGACGAAAGGACAAACTTCATATTTATCTTCACACACTGCTCGATTTTGGTATCATTGATGATAATTGATTGCGGATGGATGGGAACATCGGCTGGAAAACTCTCTAACTCCAACGTGACTGTCTCGTCGAGTACGATCATCTCAAATCCTGAATGTTCCCCATTTATGATTGTCTGTTCTGAGGGGAACGATGACAGTTCGATTTCGATCATTGACGTTGTTCACAGATCGAGTGAACTTCGGACGCTCCTTCCTCTGACAGCCATTTCGTCACTCAACCATCTCGACTCCTCCCAACCGTCCTGCTCTGAGATGAACTCTGATGTCTCCGTCAGTTGCTCCGGTCTCTCGATCGACGATGCGTCCCTCGTTCTTGGATCTGGTCGTCTCCTCTCTATCCCGAAAACACCGACCGACCAACCGCACATTTGTCGTCTCCTTCAACAGGCGCGGGGTATTTGACATCCCTGCTGTCAATGCCTGAAGAATCAATGGAATCGTTCCCCACCCCTCACCTCGTGTGATCATCCCTCCCCTCACCTCGTGTGATCATCCCCTCCCCTCACCTCGTGTGATCATCCCCACCCCTCTCCTCGTGTGATCATCCCTCCCCTCACCTCGTGTGATCATCCCCTCCCCTCACCTCGTGTGATCATCCCCACCCCTCACCTCGTGTGATCATCCCTCCCTCACCTCGTGTGATCATCCCCTCCCTCACCTCGTGTGATCATCCCCACCCCTCACCTCGTGTGATCATCCCTCCCCTCACCTCGTGTGATCATCCCTCCCTTCACCTCGTGTGATCATCCCCACCCTTCACCTCGTGTGATCATCCCCTCCCTTCACCTCGTGTGATCATCCCTCCCCTCACCTCGTGTGATCATCCCTCCCTTCACCTCGTGTGATCATCCCCTCCCCTCACCTCGTGTGATCATCCCTCCCCTCACCTCGTGTGATCATCCCCACCCCTCACCTCGTGTGATCATCCCTCCCTCACCTCGTGTGATCATCCCCACCCCTCACCTCGTGTGATCATCCCCACCCTTCACCTCGTGTGATCATCCCCTCCCTTCACCTCGTGTGATCATCCCTTCCCTCACCTCGTGTGATCATCCCCACCCTTCACCTCGTGTGATCATCCCCTCCCCCTCACCTCGTGTGATCATCCCCTCCCTTCACCTCGTGTGATCATCCCCTCCCTCACCTCGTGTGATCATCCCCTCCCCTCACCTCGTGTGATCATCCCCTCCCTTCACCTCGTGTGATCATCCCTCCCTTCACCTCGTGTGATCATCCCCTCCCTTCACCTCGTGTGATCATCCCTCCCCTCACCTCGTGTGATCATCCCTCCCTTCACCTCGTGTGATCATCCCTCCCTCACCTCGTGTGATCATCCCTCCCTTCACCTCGTGTGATCATCCCTCCCTCACCTCGTGTGATCATCCCTCCCTTCACCTCGTGTGATCATCCCCTCCCTCACCTCGTGTGATCATCCCTCCCTCACCTCGTGTGATCATCCCCTCCCCTCACCTCGTGTGATCATCCCCTCCCTTCACCTCGTGTGATCATCCCCTCCCTTCACCTCGTGTGATCATCCCTCCCTTCACCTCGTGTGATCATCCCCTCCCTTCACCTCGTGTGATCATCCCTCCCCTCACCTCGTGTGATCATCCCCTCCCTTCACCTCGTGTGATCATCCCCTCCCTCACCTCGTGTGATCATCCCTCCCTTCACCTCGTGTGATCATCCCTCCCTCACCTCGTGTGATCATCCCTCCCTTCACCTCGTGTGATCATCCCTCCCTTCACCTCGTGTGATCATCCCTCCCTCACCTCGTGTGATCATCCCTCCCTTCACCTCGTGTGATCATCCCTCCCTCACCTCGTGTGATCATCCCTCCCTTCACCTCGTGTGATCATCCCTCCCTCACCTCGTGTGATCATCCCCTCCCTCACCTCGTGTGATCATCCCTCCCTTCACCTCGTGTGATCATCCCTCCCTTCACCTCGTGTGATCATCCCTCCCTTCACCTCGTGTGATCATCCCTCCCTCACCTCGTGTGATCATCCCTCCCTTCACCTCGTGTGATCATCCCTCCCTCACCTCGTGTGATCATCCCTCCCTCACCTCGTGTACTCATTCCCTCCTGCCCTTCGCACGGTCATCACAGCCTATCCACACTCCAAAACGTCACTTTCCCACCTCATCCTCTTAAATTACTTTTTCTTCCTCATATTCACGCATCCACATGTAACCTTCCTATTTCACTCTTATTGTTTTCGTCATCAATTTATTAATTCCTGGGTTTAGTCGTGTACAGAAAGAAGTGGTTGATCAAGCCCATTGTTGCGACTTACGAGTGGTGACCTCCTAATTAGGCGCTGTCCGAGGACGGACAGCGCCTCACTTTGTCCGGACAATTGCTCCTCACTATTGGACCACTCCTGGACTTGTAGAATTCGCTGCTTTTGGCCTGTTAAGCTGTGTCCAGTCGAGGTGGCAATGTCCAGTCCAATGTCCAGTCTCCTATTTAGGAGCCGAGGGAGTTCATAAAACCGGGCAATGGGTGAAATCCAAGTCATTGCAACAAAATGACTCGAAACGACAAGGGAAGGTGTTCTGTGGGCAGAGTAGAGATACTTAAGCAGATTGAGGTCAATTGTGTCCGGAGAACTGAATTCTCGGATGGAAATGGGATGATCATTCCAAACCACATCATTTTCTCCTCGAATTATCAATTCTACAAACATATTCTTGCAGCAATGATCTCAAAGATGGAATAATTGATATGGCGAGGGTGGATATCAGAACCTGGCTGGTAAAAATGACACAAGGCAAAACAGTGTGATTAGTGACGAATTAAGTGAAAAGAAGACAAAAGATACAGCAGCCGACCTTCAGCTTGTTGTGATTCTTCTGAATTTCCTTCGACGATTGGCTCAGTCTATTTTAGGGCTGGTTGAGATCTTACAAACATCAACAGCGCGTCTATGTTCGTTCTTCCTCGCATCCCCTTCCTTGTTTGCTTTTCATTCACCGTCACTCCCTGTTCAGATCGAAGCGAGCGTCCAAGAATCTTTGATTCCCTCCTTTCCGATTTTCGCAAGTGTAATCATCAAGGCCATGTACAAGTAGAAATACGCCGAGTTCGAAGGGACCAGAACACAAATTCAGTCGAGGGTGCATGTGTATGACCAAAAGAGTAGGCGAGACCGTTAACAAGTGTGATCATGATTTAGAGGAAGGTCTTGAGGAAAGCGATTGTGAAGAATACCCGGTTGAAGAAGCTGTGTTCAACGACGTTGACTTCGTTGGAGCATTGTCGTGTGGGGAAATGTTGAATTCTGGAGGTTAAGGAGAAAAAGAGAAGAAGGATCAATGTGGAGAATGTGAAGATTATGAAGAACGGAGATATCTCTTGAGAGGACAATGAAGATGAGATGAAATTTCTGGGAATTCATTCTGACAAACCTTGTATCGATGATAAATTCTTCTCTTCCATTGTTTTCGCAAAGTATTTCATTGTCCTGAACTTTCGGTTCTTCTTTCTTCTCGACTTGTTTTGTTGATTCCTTATTTTCTTCACCGATTGATTCGGCCATCGTTTGATCAGTTAGAGTTACAACAAGTGCAACAGTGTGTTCTTGTTCAATCTTGTTCTGGCTGGGTTCTGGAGACTTCACTTCCTTTGGAATCACAACTGTCTTCGAATCTTTCTTCTCATCATCTGATTCCATATTCCTAGCTACCATCTCCTCTGATTCTTGCCTCTTCGCCTCGGCCTGTTTCGCGATCTGCTCAAATCTCCCTTAACTCCCGATCTATATGTCGAATGTGAAGATATGAATGAGGAGGGTCAAATACGATGAAAAATGTCAAAAAATGAATAAGCAAGAGATTCAAACCGATGGCAACAGATCTCCCATCCTAGTGCATATTGGGGAACAATATGCCCGTCGTCTTGGAGGTTCCCTTTGAAAATACTCTGAGTCCATTTTCTACCAATTCGATGACAGTTGTTCATTTCTTCTCAGAGGAGAAGACGTCCGACAGTTCGATCGTGTTGACTTTTCGCTTGTGGATGAATGAGCACCCTGTTCCTGCAAGAGATGGAGAGAAAAAGTGAAGGAAGTGGCTAGAAATTGAAAATAAAGAGAGAAAACACTATCAACGGCGACTCAAACTGTTCTGAGTTTGGACACATCCAGGGGCAGCAAAATGCAGAGATGAAGGCACTACCTCGCTCAAACAAAGTGATGAGGTCTAAGACTAATCAAAAAGTGAGAGATGGGTGGTAATATCACACCAACATCGAAATGGAGAAGCAACTGTGACCCTTTATAGATGTGGATTGGACGTCCAGGACTGGATGTCCAATCGGACAGTCCATTTTTGCCGACTCTTTGAAAACTTCAAAAACGGTATGCACTAATTGAGAAGACATCAGAACAAAAGTATCAGCGAAATGTCCAATGACATCTAATGACGTCCAATGGTGGGTGGATCAAGCAACTCGTCACTAGAAGAAGAGTATCATCGGATTCTCACCATTTCGCTGATTTTCAAGAGACTATTCTCATTTTCAAGTGAAAGGAAACCAATATATGGAATGAGAGTAAAATGAACAGGATCAAAATTGAATATCCAATCGAAGTCAATTGTCCAGTCCAACGCTGGCACCGTCCAATCCAATTAACATGCCAACGCTGCTTCAAGTGAAAGTCTAATGTAGTCGATATAGTATAATTTTGCGGCATTATTTTCGATGAATGAGAGTACATTTGCGATGGTCAGGAGAATTTGGGGAGAGAGCATAATCTGCAGTGTTGGGACATGACGACGACCAATTTGAAGAAGCGCGTTCAAAAGGTCGAAGAATGAGCTTAAAACGTCACCACTGAGCAAGTACCAATTCTGGAAGAGAAAGAGCAGATATTGGGACGATGGAACAATAATTTTGCGGAAGATGAGTTCACAGATCTTGGGCTGGTCAACTGCGGATGGGGGTGAGTGTGGGTTGTATTTGTCAGGAATGGCCAGGTTCAGACACATGTTGAGGAATTTGACGATATCGTTGTGAAGAGCTGAATGGGCTGCAATTGGAAGATTCTCAGGGTGAAAACTGCTCATAACTTCGGACAGAGAAAAATTGATCACAAACTGCATTCTGAAAAATGGATAGAGCACAACGAAAATGTCTTTCGAGAAATGCAGAATTTTCTCAACTATTTTAAAGCATGGTGATGACAAAAGCGTGATAACACTGTCAACGAATCCAGTGCAGGTTCCGTTGTCATCTGGAACAAGTTCGGTCAGATATCTGAAAGTTATTTTGGAGTCACCAAGGTGACGCCCAAGACTTGACAGAAAAGAGACAAAACTGTTTTGGATGGCATCATCAAAGGGATAGTGAGCCTTTACAAGCGAAACAAGCGTGTTGTACAATTTTGATTCGTTTTCGAAAGATAACTTTTGATAGGACAATTTCCGCAATAGAGATACGCAATCTGGATCAATAGTCAGACGATCAACAAATGGTTGATGATCGTGAGCCCCAAAGTTGGATTGGAACAGTCTGGGCGTTATAGTCATTCGATTAGATGTCGATCGACCCATTCATCTCTCGAGATTTGAAGGTTCTCAGTGTTAAGATGCTTTTCAGTATTTGATACTCATGAAATATTCTATTTTGTTCAAAATCACGATGAAGGTTGTCCAAAACCGGTGAAATCATTGAGTGGGAGTGATCGGGCCACATTGATTGTTGAAGCATCGAACACAGGAAGACTTGGATGATATCACAGGAGCCTGAGCCTCTCCGGAATCTAGATGAATCGTCCAGATTCGAAGAGTTTCCGGAAGAGGAGTTCCACCATCTTGGGACACATCCGAAACTAAGCTCATTTGCAAAGGATTTAATATCATTTTCAACACCCACGTTGGAACCAACTAAACGGCAACTTATTCCTGATTCAGCTGCATCATATGTCTGTGTTTCTCTTCTCGCCATTCCGTCACACATTTCTTTCAGAGCCAATTTAAAACGGATGGGTCTCTTCCGCTTGCAGCACAGGCTTATGAACGATTCATTACTGCCGATCACACGAAATTAAGTGATAATCAAGTTCGGACGGCGGGGACTACACCTGATCTCACCGTGAAACCAATCATGAGCCAAGAATCGAAGTCTGAAAGCACGAAGGCAGAAAGTCAGATCATTAAACGATTTGAATCTCTGATTCCTAGTCTTTCCGAATCATATTTTGATGGATACTACACTAAACCAGCGAAATATAAGGTTTTCATGCATCTTTCGTTTATTGTCGTCATTTTCACAGGAAACAAGCCGAATAGCCTCCTCCGTTTTTCCGTTTCGTCATCTCCCTTCATTTCAGCCACAATTTACTCGATCTGTTCCTAGCTTTCCATTCGACAACATCATCGTCCAAATCGAACCCACCAGTTTCTCTTTTCCTGGCTCCCCAGTGTCACTTGAACCATTTTTCTTTACACTCGGCTTATTCGATACTGGCCTGAAATGCAAAATTACTGAAGACTTCTATTTCGATCTGAACAAAGGCGAGCTCTTCGAGATGGTTCGACCATTTACCACCTTTCCGCTGGCACAAAAGACCTGCAGCGAACGCTGTATTTTCTCATTTGATCCGTCGAGAGTGAAACATGTGTATCTCGTTTTGAAAGTGTTCAGCACGCTCACGCCTGCCAACGACAGAGCATATGATGATTACCGCTATTCTGTTGCCGAAATCAATGAACTAAGGAGTACCCTCACTGCACCTAATTCAAATTCGAATGATGGCCTGAATGGGATGATCCTGAAACACAAACATCGAATCCAACATTTTGGATCTCTCCATCAGCCGTTTGGATGGAATTATTATAGCCTGTTCAGAGGAAACCAGTTCACTATCCTTGATGATCAAATTAATCCTCATGGATTGCAGATTGATGAAGATTATTCCATCCAACTTCAAACACTCCTCAAATCATATTCAGACACTCTCACTGAATCGGATGTCATTGGATCAATTGGTGCACCATCACTCAGTCTCGCTGTAAGAATCCCATTCACAATGAAAATGAAGATCACTGTTCTCTCACATTCGAATGTTCCACCTCATACACTTCCCAACAATTCAACGCAAACCACAAACCCGACCAAAATTTCACAAACACCTAACTTGGAGGGTCAGAATGAGAAACCATATTCATTTTCTGCCTCAGCCAAAACCACACTTAAAGCCAAAAGCGCCCGCAAACAAATTGGGCAATCTCCACAACCTTCATCTCTTGTCACCGCATCTGTGAGTAGCAAGATCATGACTCAGAATGGCCCAGCTCCGACGGCACCTTCATATCGACGAATGATTCCTGGCGGGGCATCAGCCGCAACAAAACGACAGTCTCATCCTCCGTCAGGGAACCCTCTCGCGCCTCCTCCAGCCGTTGATTCTCTTCCCCCAAACGAACCAAGCCCAACACAATCTCTCCCAGCTCCTCCTCAACCACAATTGAACCTCCCACCACCAAAACCATCATCTCTCGCATTGCCGAAGCCGAAGTCTGTTGTCCTCGCAATGCCAAAGGGAGGCATGCTTGGTCAACCAAAAAATCTTGCATTGCCCGCCGGGATGCTGAAGGGACCGCTTTTTGGAGATGGAGGAAGAGTTCTGAAACCAAGTGAGCTTCGGGCGATGCAACAACACAAACTCGAGCAATCTCCTCCACCTGCACCTCCTCTTCCGACAGAAACAGAATCACCACCTAACAGCGTGGCCTCTGAAGATCAAACAGCCAATCAGAACAATACTCAAATTACTGAAGAGCCACACCAAATTCACAACACTAACCTCCCTGAACCTCCAAAGAACCCACTTAAAAAACCTCTTGATGTCAGTTTATCTCTCGAGGACCCCAAAAAGACGAATGATGACTCACTAAATGTCCCTGAACCCCTCCCTCCCAAATTCAGGACTTATTCTCAAATATCCCGTCCAAATTCGGAAGGACTTGCACCTCCACTTCCTCCTCCGGTTATTCATTCACATCCGTCAACTACACGCGTGATGCTCACCTTTCCAATCGCTCGCTCAACAACTGCCCCTGTGCTGACTCCAATGAACATTCTTTACCTCTACCCTGAGCGAATCTTCTTTTCCAATATGCTCCGTGGACAATCATTCCGAAACATCCTTGTGGAAGTCAGAGTTAAAGAAACAGACCAAAGCGGAAACGAAAATGGACTACCCATCATTTTTAATCCGAGCAAAGGGTCAGAATTTGTTGATATGGTTTGCTTGAATATGATGTACCATTCTCACCCAGCCAGCTTTGGAGATGAAATCAAAATCGCACTTCCTTACACTCTCAATCCAAAACTCCATGTTCTGTTTACCTTCTATCACATAACTTGCAAACTTGTCCGGAAACATCAGAATGTTGTGAAGAAGTTTTTGTGTTATTCTGTTCTTTCTTTAAACTCCAACAGCGATTTCTTCAAGTATGACACGATCGCCCTTCCCATCACACGAGAATTGCCCCCGAATTACATCAATTCCATCTTCAATATTCCGTTAAAACAAATTGTCTTTTCAAACTCGTCCTCCCTCTCTTCTACCGGACGAAGCGATGTCGCCTTCATCCCTGCCGGCTTTTCTCAGCCAGTTAAGTTCCTCGGTCAAAAAGCCCTCGCATTTTCACTTCGTCGAAGGCTTTTCTCCACTGTCTTTCCTCAGTTGCGTCCAGTTCACACATTTATCACCACATCATCCACCACAAGAAACATCCCACGAATTCGCATATCCCTGTCCCAAATTAAGTCCACAATCGACCAGCCAAGCATGCGAACTGTTTTTCCATTTGTTATTTCTCGAATTTTGACTGAACTTTCGTCCACAAGCGATAAAAGCTTTGCCCTCCTTCTTTTCTCAACCATGCTCACCATTCTCGGTGTAACAACTGGCCCATTCGCACCATTTTGGCTTCTCGATGACACCAAAAAGTCTAACACCTCAACACTTCTCGTTCGCATCCCTCGACACGAGGAACAAGAACCACAACCTCTCGTCGATTCCTCTGCCCTGAATCGGCGGTCCCTCAAGTTCAATTCACTTGCCGAGACCCAAAAACTGATCGAACAAGAAAAGGCTCGTTCCGAAAAGTCCAAAAATCCGAAAGATGACGATAATAGTGATTCAGATTCGGATTCGGACGATGATTCGTCGAGTAGCGGAACACGCACTCCCGAGCCGACCCCACCCCAAAAGTCCTCCGTATCAACATTCGCCTTTCGTGGACAAGCATTGGGAGTGACAATGTCTGAACAAGACATGGTTGCTGAGCGTCTGACTGCTCTTCAGATCGATCCATCGTCAGCTGCGAATCTCGCTCCAGTGCCGTCCGCTGGAATGGTTGGGAGTTCGATGCAGGGCGGGAGAATCGTCAGTGTTCGTCGTCCGCTCGCCACAGCCCAAGTTTCAGTTGAAGTTCCGAGTCAGGCACCTCGTCCGAAAACAGTGATCACGACGAATGAAGAGAAGGATAATCTGAAAGCAACGAAACGATCGAAACCCATCACTTCTGAACAAATCACCCTCGAATACATTTATCTTGAGAAACCATCGTCAATTTTCATTCTGAGGCTGTTTCTGGACAATTGGGATGCGTGTCAGCCGTCTGTACTGGGCATACCAACTGGTGTTCACGAACCGTTGATCGAGGCATTCACGATTCGGCTTGCGAAGTGCGTTCCATCCAAAGAAACACCTCTGGAAATGTTCCGATTCAGCTGGTTTGTGTTGCAGTTGGTCACAAAATCGATTGTTTTGGAGACGGAGCGGAAGAAGAGAGTGTACAAACTGAAGCAATCCATCTCGCCAACACATCAATCTCACCCTCAATCTTTTTTTTCTGACTCATTTATCGAGTTGATGGAGTCATTTGTCCTCCAATCGACTCAACTGATCGTGGAATACATTGATTCAGCGAACGGACAACTCGATTCGTCCATTTTCTCGTTCGTCGGAGCGTTTGGGATGCTTCTGTCGCAGCTGTGGGTGATTCTTGAGAGCACCGATGACCGAATCCAAGTCACTCATCTTCTCCATCTCTTCATCGTCGAACTCGACTCTCCGAATCCTGATTGCTTGTTCAGTTTGTGGAAACTGAAGTTGTCGCTTCTCAAAGTGATCACTCTGTCTCCTGGATGGGTGATTGCGTCGCTTGTGTCAGAATCAGCTGATGTCACCGACGAGTCGTTCATCTCTCCTTCGAAAGAACACTTTCTGCCCCATCTTCTCTCTCTCCTCATCTGGGAGGCATACTCCGGTGTTCTTGGCTTTGTCAGAAGAAGGATCGTTCCAGACAACGAAAGCTCGATGGCTTTCTCAGAAGATGAATCAATTGATTTCGATCACAATTCTCTTCTCAGCAATATCCGTCTCCGAACATCGTCTCGTTTGAGTCTTCGCACCACACCCCAAAACCTCACTCAATCAGTCAAGTTTGAGCAGACATTGCGAGGAAGGGACGAGCAGGGATCGAATGACTACGCACCTCAAGTTGGAAGTGATAATCAGCTGCTCAGCGTGGGAGCGAGACGCACAATCAACTTACAGCACAAACATCTGCACAACGCCAATCCAATGGTGACATCATTCGGATTGCAGAAGGCACAGAAGCCAACTAACGTTCAATCACTGCCGTCGACGATTTCAAATCTGGGTGACACACTTCCTCCGCCACCCGACTTCCCTCCGCCGCCTTTTGAGACAGACACACCACCTCCCACACCGCCACCGAACCCAACACAATCTGAGGATGTCAAGAATTATATTATTGTTGCTCTTCCTCCTCACAAAAGCGCGGAGATGGAGATTTTGAACAGTTTCAGATTGTTGTCGGATTATTTTGTTTATTTGGACACGATGGTCTACCCAAACAACGACCTAATCAACACACAAGACACTCTTCCTTCCACAGCCGATCGCAATCTCACCAACACATTCCCCGAAGACGGGCGATTGTTCATTGCGAATTCGTTTTTCGTGTTTTTCACTATCACTTTGGATAATCTGTCGATGATTGCGCAGAAAGTCCAGGCACACCAAACAGACATGATTGACTGCTTTTTGTGCTGCATTTGGATTCTTCAGAACTGTTCGATTCAACTTTTCCGAAAATGGGTGTCTGACCCTTCCAACTCCAAAAAACGAATCGAAACAGTCATCCAGTTCCTGTCGCTGTGTGTGACAATCTTTGATGGACGAATTCTGCGCGTCAGGATTCAGGAATCTTACCAATCATTTCTCGCCGAGGAGAACACGAAGATGAAATTCAAGACATCTGGTATGAGCATGACGATAAAAAGCTCGAAGACAAATGTGAGTTTGGAGACAGCGACGTATCGAGCATTGTCGGCACTGGAAGGAACCATTATTCGAATTACAGATGAGATTGTTGTTGTTGCGTTCTATCCACACATATTCGATCAGGCGGGGAAGGCAACGTTGAGTTTGGGGAAGAAGACGAGTGTGGTGGAGAGCGAAGAGAACAGAAAGGAAGATGAAGGGAAGAGAGAAGGGAGAGAAACAAAAGATAAACAAACTTGGGATTCTGCACCATCGATCAAACAACTGAAATTCGGAAAAAAGACGGAACAAAGTGCCTCTCTCGTCGCAGGCAGTCGAATCATGTGGATCTGCGAAGGATTTCTCGATCGGTACTCTCACCCAACATTCCTCAAAACTCACAAAACGGATGAACTGACAAGAATGTTGGTTGAGACCGCGTCGATTGTGATGGGTGAGAAGAACGATGAAATCAAGATGGAGATGAAGAAGAAGAGTGGAAAGACTGAGCTCGATTCTCAAACAAGACCAAACATCGCATCTTTATATTCTCCAGATTTCACCAAACAACAACACGTTGGAACTGTCCCAGCACTCATCGAGATCCTGCGAGAAGGCAAACACATCCACTCTGAGTCACCTGCGAGCCACAATTCGTTCTATTTCTCAGTCATTCCATCGCCCTCGCCGTCTGCCGCTGTCTTCTTCGATTCTTTCTGGAACCATGTTCTGTCTCTTCTTCATACTCTGTCATTTGAAGAGAACGTGCCGTTGTTGTTCTCGCTGATCTATTTTCTGGCCGCCCACACTTCAAATCACCTGTTCTCGCTTCAAAACATGCACTGCTCGGAACTGTGCAAAGAGTTGATTCAGTGTTGTCTTCTTCCATCGTATCTGACTCGACGACGAGCAGCTGCGTTGATTCTCTCGCTGGCGATTCTCAACCAGCATGAAGCGAACAACATTCTTCGAATTCGGACACAGTTGACAATGGCTGTGTCGCATCTGAGCAATATTCGTTCGGCGGAGGAAAAGCGAATCATGCATTCATTTAATCTGCTTCTGCTCCTCGCAACTCCCGTCATCTTCGCGTCCAATCCATCTCTGAACAGACTCAAACGACGTGCGTTGCTGCGACCGAAAGACACAAAAGTGGAATTCGAGAGGAAGAAAACGCATGTCTTCAGGTTATTCAAACAATATCTTCCAGAAGTGATGTTCATGGTCAAGACCGAAACACTGGTGAACAATCTGATTCAAATTCTGATCACAGTTGCCTCTGAGAACAGACTCGCAAAAGACAACCACTCCGAGCGAATCGACCTCCTATTTGAGCTCTCCGAATCGTATAACAAACACCCAACACAGCGACTGGTGTGGCTGGACAAGATTGTTGAATACCAGCAGAAGCAGGGCAATCTGGAAGAGGCGGCGATCGCTCAAACGATGCGGTGTCTGATTATTTGTGAGATTTATGTGGAACTTGTCTCGCGTGGAGAATACGTTCGTCCTGTCCTGATCGACTCACTCTATCCACTCCACTCGTCGCTGGGACGAGCTCCAGTGACACAATGGGAGGACGACAGAGGAGTTGGAACGGATCAGAAGATTCCAGACCTCACTGTTCCGAACCTCAAGTTGATGACACAGACGTTCTCTCGTCTCTTGCGTGGTTGGCATCCGCACAGCATGGTGAATGCGGCGGATCTGATGGAAGGAGATCCGCTGAGCGAGCTGAAGCAGAGTGGGATGTTCACAAACGACACACTCCGTCGGGAGTTGCAGCGATGCTCAGAACTTCTCGCAGCTGCTCATCTTTTTGAAATGCAGGTCGAAGTAATCAAACTCCAACTTCTCCTCTATCAGAGCATCTGGGACATCTCGAGCATGCGTGGTGTGTCGACTATGCTGACCCACACCCTCTCCGAGATCGAGTCCCAAGTCCCAGAAACCCGTCTCAGACACACTTTCTATCGTGTGGGTCTGTTCGGTGTTGCTTTCAAAGAGTTGAACGGGAAGGAATATGTGTATGCTGAGAAGTCTGTTGTCCCGCTCGGAGAAATGATGGATCGACTGAAAGCGGCGTACAAACCGTTGGTTGGCGGGGTCGAACCGAAAGTGATTGGAGCTCCTCGTATCGAATTTGAGAGTGTGACACCAAACATGACGTATTCGTCGATGACAAGCCAGTTGGAAACGTTGACACATCCCACAATCTTGTTGAGCAATCTCGACCCGATTCTGGACAGCCCGGATCGAATGGTGGGGGCGGATGGGTCGCTGAGATATCAACTTCTGAGCTCGTTCTCGTTCGATCAGATGTACATGCGGAAGGACGCTGTTGCTGGTGACGTGTTCTCCATCCATCTTCTGCGGTCTGTGATCGACCTTCCGTTCTCATTCCCGTTCGTGGCTGGGAGACAAGAAATCGACAAGGGGAAAGTGAAACTGGTTCATTTGAATCCAAGCGAGAATGCAGCGCAGGACTTGGCGACGAGGCTGAACAAGATCAGAGAGGCAGCGATGGCGAAGCCGTTTGTGCTGACGAAACTGCAATATCTGCTGAGTGGAGCACTGACCCCTCGTTTGGCGACTTTCTTCTCTTATCTCTCTCATTCCCTCTTCTCTTATCTCTCCACTTCCCTCTTCATCTCTCGTCTTCTTCTTGTTCTCTTCATCTCTCGTCTTCTTGTTCTCTCCATCGCTCTCAGAGATCAACCAAGGTCCAATGGCCATCTTCCGCTGTTTCTTGGTGGAGCATCGAGCCGACACCAACAGCGAAGACGCCAACCGGATCCGACAAGCGTTCCAGAACTTCTTCTCAACTTGCCGGTTTTGCTTGGAAAAGCACGCGGAACACTGCATGGCGAAGGACTTCCACAATGCGCTTGTGGAAGGGTTTAATGTGTATGCTGAGGAGGCTGAAGGGGAGTTGGGACAGATTGCACGGGTGTCGCTGATTGAATGACTTGTTTTGGAGGATTGGATTTGTTGATTTGTTGGTTCTTGTTTGTATTCTCAAATGTGACTCTTCTTTTCATTTCATGGACGTCCATGCATGGTCTTCACAATAGTGTTCACAGATGGCAATGATTCATTCATATCACAGCTTAATCTGACGCACGAAATGAACTCAACACTGATCAAACCATACAATCTGGTTCTCTGAATCGAGACCGTTCTGTCCACTGTTGAATCGACATTCCTGACATCTTATCGGCTCTTCATCGCTCCTAACTACAATGCATGTTGACAAGAATTCTATCACTCCCCAAATTGACAACGCCAAAACTGAACAAACAGTTTGACGCTTTTATCTCGATATAGTTCTGAAATGTTTCCAGAACTTGGTCGAAGTGTCTCTAAGCCTTCTTTGTGGAGAGAGCAAGCCACTCCGTCGAATGATGCTCAAATCTCTTCTCGCTCTTGTGACTGGTTTGTTTCGACTTGATTTCCTTCCATGTTGTTGATGATTTGAACAGAAACCGATTGGGCCCTCTCAACAATTCTTGCAATAGATTACATTAAACCTCTTGAGCAATATTGTGAACAGGCACAACCATGTGAGGTTCCTGTGTGATTCTTGTTTCGTCATCCTTTCTCAGATTGCACTCCCAAAATTGATGGTTCTCATTGGTTTTTCAATGTTCCTCGCAATTCATTTTCATAATATGTTCTGTCAGGGAAATCATCAGAAGGTGAATTGGATCGAATCTGTGAATCGTCACTTCCTTCGTTCCTGCTCGATTGGATGATCTTAATTTGGGATGACAACATCCTCACTGCAGTTTTCTCTCCCTTATTTTTCTATTTGTTTCTCGTTCCAGAACGGAGATTGTTTGTTGATGATGACATCCACTCCTCGATCGTCTTCCGCCTTCCTCGCCCATCACAAAACCAACATTCTCGCAGTTCTGGATCATTTGAAGAGTTCAATGTCATCTTTTCCGCTTTTAAAGATTATCGCCAATCTGTGTTTCTCCCCACAACTCGACGTGTCGAAGAATGCTCTCAACGTGCTCTCCAAACGATGCGAATCTGGTTCAGAAACAATCAACTTCCTCCGAACACTAAATGTGCCTTCTGGTTCGACTGAAAGTTCGTCGGAGCTTGTCCCGTTCGCCGAACGACTGTGTTCCACACTGGCCGCGAATGTTTTGGAAATGAAGTCGTTCTTCACCATATCACCACTTCTCACTGGAAATGCTGTTTTGGAGATGCTTTCTGAAGGATTGTCTCTCCTCAACTCACTTCTCTTACGCTCATACGATCTTTTTGTTGATGTGTGTCTTTGTCTCTTCTCATCTTGTCCAGATTCTGATCAAGTGCGACTTTGTTCCTCTTCTCAAATCAACCATCATCGCCTGCCTCGATCTACTTGAGACTGAGAAGAATGAATCGATTTGTCCGTCTGCAGACCGAAATAGCAGGTTGATCCAAATTCTAGACAGGTCGTGGAACTGTGCAGGGAACAGTCTCTGTGCCGGTCGGGAATCACTCCGTCGAGCTGTCGAATCTGCCTTCTCCGATGTCTCACAGCTGTGCTCACTTTTGGAGCGAACTTGTAATCACTCTTCACCGACACACCACTCTCATCTGACAATGATTGTCAACATCGGCTACTCTCTCCCTCGCCTGATTCCTCGCTTGGTGGAAGAGAATCTTGTCGAGCGTGTGATCGACACATCCAAACCGATGGCAGTTCCAACAACACATGGTCCTTTCCATTTGAGCCTCATCTGGGCCATCATCAACTTGATGCAGGATCCAAAAGACATCACGAAAAATTGGGAAGAGCGGAAGAGAATCAGAAAGTTGCAGTTTGAACGTGTGTTAAAACCAGCCAAGCAATATCTGCAGTTCATTCTCCAGCGAGAGGAGTTCGTTCCAACTGATGATCAAAGAGGGAAGAATCTGCCTTTTCTCATTTTTCAACTTTTGACGCAGACATTGCTACTGGAGAGAGAGATGTTGGAAGTTGGTGAAAGTGTGGAGGCAGGAAGAGAGGAGTGGGAAGTGGGGTGGTTGGTGGAGAAGACAAACGAGGAAGATTTGGGGGAGAGACTGAAGGAGATCAGAGAAGACGATGTGAAAATGAAGACGAATGAGAAAGAGAGATGGAAGAAGCGAGTTGAGAGACAACGAGAAGCAGGACATGAAGATGCGATGGAAGGATGGCTGATGCGAAAGGACACCCGACCAAGATCAGAGATTGTGGAGTACGTTGGATGTGTGGGAAATGAGAATGGGATGAATGTGAGCTTTTGATCAATCGTGATTTCTCGTATCGACTGTTCATCTGTGACTGGTTTTAAATGACTTTGCCTCCGTCAAGCATATATTCCACTTCTTCCTTATTGTCAACACACTGCTTGGCGAAGGACCTCCACAATCCGTTTGTGGAAGGGTTTAATGTGTATGCTGAGGAGGCTGAAGGGGAGTTGGGACAAATTGCACGGGTGTCGCTGATTGAATGACTTGTTTTGGAGGATTGGATTTGTTGATTTGTTGGTTCTTGTTTGTATTCTCAAATGTGACTCTTCTTTTCATTTCATGGACGTCCATGCATGGTCTTCGCGAAACTGTTGGAAGGTGACAATGATTCATTCATATCACAGCTTAATCTGGCACACAGAAGACACTCAAAACTGATCAAACCATACAACCAAGTTCTCTCAATCGAGCCCGTTCTGTCCACTGTTGAATCGACATTCCTGACATCTTATCGGCTCTTCATCGCTCCTAACTACAATGCATGTTGACAAGAATTCTATCACTCCCCAAATTGACAACGCCAAAACTGAACAAACAGTTTGACGGCTTTCTCTCGGTATCATTCTGAAACGTTACCAGAACTTGGTCGATGTTTTTCTAAGCCAGATATGTGGTGAGTACAAATCACTCCGTCCATTGATGTTGAATAGTCTCCTCGTTCTCGTGATTGGTTTGTCTCGACTTGATTTCCATGCTGTTGATGATTATCACAGAGTCTGATTGGGCCCTCTCAGCGATTCTTAAAGTGGATTACATCAAACCTCTTGAGGAATATTGTGAACAAACTCAACCATGTGATGTTCCAGTGTGATTCTTTTGTTGTCATCATTTCTCAGACTTCTCTCCCAAAATTGTTGACTCTCATCGGTCTGTCGATGTTTTTTGTTCATTTTGACTCTTTTTCATGATTTCTTCGATCAGGGAAGTCATCTGAAGGTGAATGTCTTCGAATCTGTGAATCGTCGATTCCGTCCTTCCTTCTTGATTGGATAATCTCAATTTCGGATAAAGATGTGATCAAAGAGGTTTTTCTTCTTCCATCTTTCTATCATCTTGTTCCAGATCGAAGATTGTCTGTTGTTGTTCACTTCCACACCTCGATCATCTTCCTCCTTCCTCGCCCACCACAAAACCAATATTCTCTCATTTATCGATCGATGTGAGAGTAAAACGTCATCTGTTCAACAGTTGAAGATTCTGATCCATTTTTATCTCTCCTCACAACTTGACGTGTCGAAGATGGCTCTCAAAGCACTCTCCACACACAGCCAGTCTGATCATTCAACTAGCTACTTCCTCCGAACACACAAAGTGCCTTGTAACTCCACTGGCAGTTCTTCGGAGCTTGTCCCGTTCGCAGGACGGCTGTGTTCCACACTGGCCGAGCATGTTTCGGAGTTGAAGTCACTCCTCACCGAATCTTCAGCTTCGGATGCACCCATCTCTGGTCTCTCCGCCACCCTTCCATCCGAATCACCACTTCTCAGCGGAAACACTGTTTTGGAAATCCTTTGTGAAGGACTCTCTCTCCTCAACTCACTTCTCTCAGACATGGACTACACCTTTAACAACGTGTGCCCAATTGCTTCTCATATTGTCCAGATTCTGATCACGCACGACTTTGTTCCTCTTCTCAAAACAACCATCATCGCCTGCCTCGATCTGCTTGAGCAGTTGAAAACTGAGTCGGTTTGTCCACCTACAAGACAAATCGCCCTGCTGACGAAAGTTCTCGACAGTTCGTGGAACTGTGCTGCTTCCTGTCTCTCTTCTTTACAGAAATCACTCCATCCAGTTGTCGAATCCGCCTTCTTCGATGTCCCGCAGCTGTGCTCACTTTTGGAGCGAACCTGTCATCACCCTTCACCAACAGACACCTCTCATCTTGAAATGATCATCAATCTCGCCTCCACTCTTCCTCACCTGGTTCCTCGCTTACTGGAAGAGAATCTGGTTCAACGAGTGATCTATACCACCAAGCTGATGGCAGTCCCAACAACAAACAGTTATTTCCATCTGTATCTCATCTGGACCATCAAAAACTTGATTAGGATTCCGAAAGAAATCACAAAAGACGAAGACGAACTGAAGAGAATCCGAATGCTTCAGTTTGAACGAGTGGTGAAACCAGCCAAACAATATCTGCAGTGCATTCTTCAGCGAGAGGACTTCATTCCGGAGGCCAAGTCAAGGAACTATGATCTGTCGATGATGATTAGACTTGTTTTGGAACAAACATTGGCACTCGAGCGAGAATTGTTCGAAGATGGTGAGATTGTGGAGACAGGAAGAGAGGAGTGGGAAGTGGGGTGGTTGGTGGAGAAGACAAACGAGAAAGATGTAAAAGTGAGAATGAAGATGATCAGAGAAGACGATGAGAAAATGAAGAAGGATGAGAAGTCGAGATGGAAGAAACGAGTGGAGAGACTTCGAGAAGCAGGATATGAAGATGCGTTGGAAGGATGGCTGACGCGAAGTGACTGGAGAACACGACAAGTGATTGTGGACTACGTCGAACCTGTGGGTGAGGAGAGTGGGCTGAACAACATCGTATGGACAGGATGGAGAGATTGAGGAGAATAGATTCCGACATTCCGATTTTCCCGAGTTTTGTTCAAAGACATCTTCACTCTCAACCCTCTCTTCTTCTGCTCCAGACCACATATTTCAACTCTTTGCTGATGCCCATCTGAACACAATCAACGCCCATTTCGATGACGCTGTGAACCAAATCCGAATTGCGTCTGATTCTTCAGTGAATTCTCACTGCCTGGATTTTGGACGTCGAAGCAAGGATTGGTCAACATTCCTCGGAAGTGTGAAGACAATCATCGAAAACAAGCAAATCGAACCGAGCGTGAGAGAGAAGGCGAACAGCTGGTTGACTGTTTTGGTGATGTGTGCACTGAGCACCGATTGCGCTTTGTCAGACACGGCTCTCACTCTGCTCTCACTCTGCTCTCACTCTGCCTCGAACTGACTCCGAAACAAGTCAACGCACTGTTCTTCCACACTCCTCCCACCCTTCCTGCCCTCTCCTCCAGTTTGGACACATTCGAAGAGATGAAGCAATCGGACAACACAGACGATTCCGAACACAAAAAGGAAACTGGAGACTCGAAGGACGGTTCGCCAGACTGCAGAGAAGATGCAGATGTCAAAACCGAAGAATCGGAGCCGCAGCATCAATCACTGTGTGCTGCAATCGCTCATTTGTTGGGTCAGGGACAATTGAGGGGACAACCAGCTTCATTCCAACACACGTCCCTTTCAGACGTCGTGCAACTGATGCTCGCGAATTGTGCAACTCGCACACTCTTCCGGATCACTCCCAATCCCGTCTCTTTCACGTTCTTCTCACCGGAATTCAGAGAAAGGGACGATCTGACGGAACGGATTTGGATGAAAAACACTCTGCCTTCCACATTATCGGCTCTGGTCACTCTCACTCACCGTTTCATCCATTCGATCTCCCTCCCACAACAATCTGAACACAAAATGGAAACTGGAGACTCGAAGGACGATTCGCCGGACAATGCAACAAGAATTGTCAACTCGCTGATCCATCTCCTCCCATTCCTTGACATAAAGACTGCAGTCTCTCTTGTTGGCAATTTTCCTTCTCTGATTGGACGAATGCCGATGGAAGAGAGGTCACAGGCAATTCTTGCTCTCACCGCCATTCTCACATCTGAATCGTATCGAATCCATCCTCAAAACTTTCGGAAAGTGAGAAATTGCTTCAACACCATTTTTATGTTATCTCCTTTCACAATTCAAAGCGAAGTGATATCACACCTCAGTCAAGCGCTTTCTTTCCGTCTCGAATCATCGGAAGGAGAAGACAGGTGGCGATACATCACACAATTAACGTCTCTCATGCCAATCGATAAAACACAACGGAAGATGATGCTTGCTTCCGCTGTGAATGAAGACCAGGCCCTCTTCATCATCAACACCCTCTCGTCCGACAACACAGAGTCTGACAATTTTAGAAAGCTTGTGATGAAACCTGCCGACGGGCCGTTTCATCTGCTTCCTCGCCTCTTCGACATTGGTGCTGAAGCGAAGACAGGAAAGTTGGGGGTTGCTCTGTGGAGGTCGCTGGACGAGCATAGGAACAAGAAACTGTTCAGTTCCATCTGCAACCATCCTTATCTGAGGACGCCGAACAAGACGTTCCTAAACTGGATTCTGGGAAGACTGGATGAGCTCGCCAGCATCCTCAAGACCAGACCCGAAGAGACGTTTGTTCTGAAATCAGATGACAAAGAAGCGAATGCTCTCGTCATCTATGCATCGCTTCTTTTGGATGTGTTGAGATGGTCTTCTGCTGATCTCACACAATTCATTCCTGTCCTCTCTTCGTTCTTGCTCATCCGCAGAATGAACGTTCTGTTGGCTGTTCTTCCAGTCTTGCTCGAAATTGAGAAGAAGACAGCCAGCACATCCACACCTTTCTCACTCTCCTCGTTTTCCATCCCCTTCGTCCCCGCTTTCAAACCCAAACCAGACATTTTCTCCAATTCTTGTCCTCTCCTCACAATTTTCGCTCACCAACTTCTCATCTTCACACTCTATAATCAACTGTGGAGAAATCGAGATCGGATTTCAGTCATGAATCTTCCGACAGAGACAAGACTTCAACTGAATCAAGCAGGACTGAACATCGCCTGCTCAGTTTTGGATTCGCTTCAGAAAACCGAGTTTGGTCATCTTCCCCAACCAATCAGAGTTTCAGGGACAATCGACACAAACGTCTTTCCTTTGGTCACCCCTCATGATCTCTGCGATGCCATGGAATTGTTTTTCACCGTTCTCCCAAACTCGTTGGATGCCGAAGTGCTCCCTCTTCTGGCGCCACATCTCTCCCGCCTCGTCGTTCTCTTCAGCTGTACTTCTCCAGACCTCATCGCACAACACCAAACCCTCCAATTCTTCACTCCCCTCATCCGCACAATCACGTCCCTCCCTTCTGAATCTCAGTCTCATCCTGCTGTCTCCGCTCTTCTCGCAAAGCTGGCGTTTGTCATCCCTCGTTTCTCAAACTTGTCGAGCATTCCAATTGTGTCACTTTTACTATAACCGGCAAATCATGAAAATGAGACATCTGGTCAATTTGGAAGGGCATTGCGAGCAGAGGGATGCGAGGACAGGATGGACGAGGCGATTGAAGGAGAAAGTTGGGAGGGTCTGATGCAGTTTGGAGCGAACTGTTGTCTGACCAGAAAGGCTTTACTGGAAATACAAAGACAATTTGAAAATACCCAACTGGTAGAACTGTTTGGACCCAACCCCTTTTCGGTTGAGAGACAACCATTTGGACCACGAGGAGGAGAAACACAAATAAATGCATTTGGATCGCGAGGAGGAGAAACACAAGGAAATGCATTTGGATCGCGAGGAGGAGACACACAAGGAAATGCATTTGGATCGCGAGGAGGAGACACACAAGGAAGTGCATTTGGATCGCGAGGAGGAGACACACAAGGAAATGCATTTGGATGTGTTGATCACTCGTTGAACCAGATTCTCTTCCAGCAAGCGAGGAACAAATCGAGGGAGAGTAGATGTGAGATTGATGATCATTCGAAGATGAGCGAATGATGTTGGCGAAGAGTGGCAGCAGGTTCGCTCCAAAAGTGAGCATAGCTGCGGAACATCGGAGAAGGCAGACTCGCAAGCTCGAAGGAGTGCGCTGAGATAGATACAGAGAGAGTCAGCAGTACAGTTCCACGAACAATCGAGCACTGTGATCAACTGAGCAGTTCGGCCAGCAGATGGACAATTCGATTCAGTTTTCTGCTGGTCAAGCAGATCGAGGCAGGCGATGATGGTTGATTTGATGAGAGGAACAAATTGGCTGTAGAAGAAAAACTGGACAAGATGAGAAGAGACAAAGGCACACGTCAAAAAAGGTGAGAGCATCTGGTTGGAGAAGTGAGGTGAAGAGAGAGAATCCTTCACAAAGTACTTCCAGAACAGCGTTTCGGGTGAGAATTGATGATTCGGAGGGAAGTGTTGCGGAGAGAGCAGAGATGGTTCCATCCGAAGCTGACCATTCGGTGAAGAGTGACTTCATTTTCGAAACATGCTCGGCCAGTGTGGAATACAGCCGTTCGTCGAACGGGACAAGCTCCGACGAACTTTCAGTCGAACCAGAAGGCACTATGAGTGTTTCGAGGAAGGAGCGTGTTTCTGAAGTACGGTTGCTTTGTGTGGAGAGCACTTCGAGAGCCATCTTCGAGGCTTCGAGTTGTGGGGAGAAACACAGTTGCGCCAGAATCGACAAATGTGGAATGGATGATTTCTGATTCTTTGAATGATCAATAAATGCGAGAAATTGGGTTTTGTGGTGGGCGAGGAAGGCGGATGACGATCGAAGTGTGGATGTCCACAACGAAAGACAATTTCCGATCTGGGACAAAATGATGGAAAAATAAGAGAAGAAAAACTTCAGTGAGTATGTTTTCATCCGAAATTGAGATTAACCATTTGAGAAAGAAGGACGGAATCGACGATTCACAAATGCGAAGACATTCGTCTTCCGATGATTTGTGTAGTTCTCAATTAAATAATCCTCGCGTCACAAAATCGTACTGACGCAGTAATTCTCCTAAAAAATTATCTTTCTTCGTTTATCATCCCTAAATACATCATTTCTGAACTTTTTTCAATTTCATAAAAACATAGAAGTTGTCACGATCAACTCTGAAATCTCACGTTTTTTCAATTTTTCTCTTTAATGGATGTATTTTGTCCATTGTTTCACATAGAGACCTCTTTTTTTGTTGTTTTCCATCCTTTCCCTGTCTTTGAACTTGTTTTGCAATAAAAAGTGTGCAAAAATGTGCTGATCTTAGAAAGGCCATTTCATGCGCGATCAGGCTTGAAATCTATAAATTCACCTTTCTTATGTGTACTCAACAACTAAATCTGAATTCAGTAAAATTTGATTTTTTTCCACGCTCATATATTATTTGCATCATTTCATTGAGATTTACACATTTCCCTGATCGAAAGAATAGTGAAGAAGAGTCAAAATGAACACAAATAATAGACAGACCAATCAGAGACAACAATTTTGGGAGAGTAATCTGAGAAATGATGACAATAAAAGAATCACACTGGAACATCACATGGTTGTGTCTTTGAACAATATTCCTCAAGAGGTTTGATGTACTCCACATCGCGAATTGTTGAGAGGGCCCAATCAGATTCTGTCAAAATCATCAACGAGAGTGAAGGAGTGAGAAGGCGGGAATACCAGAGGCAAGAACGAGGAGACTATTCAACACTGCTGGACGGAGTGGTTTGCAATCACCACATATCTGACGTAGAATCGCTTCGACCGAGTTCTGCAAACAGTTCAGAATGATACAGAGATAAAGATGTCAAACTGTCTGGTTCACTTTTGCAATGTCAATTTGGGGAGTGGTTGGATTTTGGGAGGTGAACATGGAATTTCTGGGCTAGTAATAGATGGGAAGATGTCTGAAAAGTATACCTGTCTGACATGACATGACAGACCTATTTTTCGCAAAATCGTTGACATGTCATGACATGAAGGTTTTTAATTATGGGTCCGAGATCTTTTCACTTTTCCTTGAATAAGATGATAATCAAGTCAATTCGAAATCCACGAGACATTATTGTGATTTTAGTCCAGTTTGATGTGGCAAGTGTTGTAATTTACTGCCTTCTCGGTCAAATCATCACTTTATTGTGTGAATCATGGGATGATCGTGAGCCACAAGCTGAACAGGCTATTTCTGCTCTTCTATCGGATTTCTTCGATTATCCGTTGTCCATCAGTGCATTGTGAGTTGGAACCTAACACAATCTCATCCTGGTATCGACAATCGATCTTTTGGTGCCCTTCCGTGTCTTTACGACAAGATTGGAACGATTCTGTTTGACTTTTACCTGTTCACAGCATCATTATGGTAGTTTTCCAGATTTTGGTCATCACACTCACACCGATCACAAGTCGTCTCCAAGTCATCTGAAAGCTATCATTGACCTGCAAAGAACAGAACCACGAGACACAAATTTGCTTTTTTCACAAATACACATCAAATCGACATCCTTCTTTGATACAAGCAGACCTAGATTTGTTCAATCCCCATTCCACATGTGCCTCTGTCAAAACATCATCCTCGATTCTTGAATTCGCTCGTTTATTCGTCTGAATGTTCATTCAACCGACATTCTCATGATCTGTATGTTCTCTTGACTACTTTTCTTCATTATTTTCCCGTTGATCAGCCTGTTCTATCACAGAACAGCGAGTCTCTCTACATTGCCAAAAAATCCGGTGATATCTGCAAGAGAAGAGGGATTCAAACCATGTTCCTCCTTTTTCAGTGGTATATCGCATTCTTTCATCATTCATTATGTTTAGAGTCCACATCTCCCCTCCTCACCATGTCGACGTTGATTTTCATTCAAATGGTTCAGTGAACCGACCTCGACTCTTCAATGATGAAAAAAGCCATAGTTGTGATCCAATCAAACCATCTCTCTTGTCTCTATAGTCTTGATCCGTCTGTCACACGATCCAATTACCAACCTACTTTTTCGCATCATCTTTGAGATATATCTCAACAAACAGTCTTATTCTGTCTTTTTTGACATTGTATGTTCCAATACAGAAATTTTAAAATCACATTTCATCATCATTACAGTGTTGTTATGAATTTTTCATCAAGCACTACCGCATCAGTCTCTACCGGAATGGCTTTCCAAATCGAAGGAAAATGAGATTTCAACATGTTTCAAACTACCTAGAGCACAATCCGAGAGCTTGACAAGATCATGTTGTGATCAAATCCCATAGACAGAAATTATTGACATTTTGACATCCAAAAAACTCTGTCACACAGGTATACTGAAAAGTCGATAAAAAGTCAAGATTAATGAACGGCGATTGGGAAAGGAGCAGACAAGTGATCCAGCCCAAGTTAGACTTCATGACTCTGTCAAGCCTCGAGTAGAAGCTCAATCAATTCCAGAATACCACATCTATTCTCAAGAAGAATGAAACTTCCGATCGAATCAAGGAATCAATTTCCAACCCGTCGATTTTGAAGGCGCTCGATGCTGCATCATTAAACACCGACCAAGGAAACAAATTATTCAGTCAAGGGGTGACTTGGAGCCGAATAGTATCGTGTTATATCCGAGGGATCAACGAAAATGTGTATTCAAATCGGGGACAACGGACATTGGTGGATATCATGAATTGCTTGAAACAGATTCTACTGTTGGGGTTTGAAAAGCAGTGGAGGATTTCATCTTGCTTTCTACAGATAGCTGAACATGTGTGTACGATTCTGCAGACGGATCAGAATCAATTCTATCCGCCGTACCTTGATCTTCTTCTTCGTCTGACCGAATCGCCAGCCTTTTGTTTTGTGTTTGCTTCGCGATCTCAGCGCAAGCAACACCAGCATGTAAATGCGGGGAAATCGACATCGATTGCATTTCAGTCAACGACATCACAGTCGAGCGACGTGAAAGTTCCGTCACTCGATTCGGTTCTGAATCTTCTTGTTGTTTTGTCTGAAATGAACCCGAACCTCAAAAGACGATGTGTTCAATGCGTCTCGAACTTTCTTGTTCATACTCAACATGTATTGACAGATTCCGCTCTTGAACACAAACTGTTCGAGATCCCCGCAGCTGTGTGTCTGGAAGCCTCGAGCATGGATGAAGGATTTATCAGAGATGCCCTGTACCTTCTGAAAACCCTGATGATTATGCATCGTGAATCGCATTTGGGAGGAATTGGTCACGCTTCGAGTTGTCCGCTCTGTTCATCGTCATTCCGATCATTTTGGACGTCGTCATGGAAGATCTTGCGGATGCAGATGAATCGAAGGAAGACTTATCAAATTACGATTGAAGTGATGTCAGAACTAGTGACCGAATCGATGACACGTCTATCGTTGGATGGATCTCCTGAACCAAAAGATACAGTTGGCGTGAATATGGATCAATCTCGGCAAAAACACAAGCACACGTCACTTTTGAAGGAGATCACAAGAATAGATGAGAGCAACATGTTTCCTGGGCATGTTCCGCAAGTCGCTCCTTCAGGCCCTGCAAAGGTGTCAATGAGCACTTTCCTGCTGGATTCTCTACAACAGACTTTGTCGCTCCTCATTACTGACTTTAAGAACCATCACATTCATCAGACTCCAACCACCACGATACTTTCATCGACACCGCACGATTCGCAAATTGAGCAGAAATCGCAAGATCTCTTCAACGTAATGGATTCCATTATTCTCCTTCTATCCACTCGTCCGTTTTCGAGTCCATTAATCTCGATGTATGTCCAGAATACACACTTCTCCAAGCTCGATTCCGTCTGGCTCTTCGTCTTCGTGACAATTCAGTCGACTCTCTCATCATTTTCGTTTTCCTCAAAATCACTCACATCATCCTCGTCTCATACACTGTCAACCACCACTCTTCCCCTCCAATTCTTCCAGTTCACTCTGCATCGCCATCCCTGCCTCGTTTCTCCGTTCGCACTTCATGGAATCGCCTCATTTGCACACGTGTTCATCAACAATCCCATCAAATCACTGAACTTCTGGGCGTTTGCCTGTCTGTCGTGCTGTTTCAGCCATCGTCACTCGTCCTCGTTTCTCCATCCTCCCCCACCCTCTTTTCGCAAATTCCACTCACTCAACAATCCAACTCCGACTCCTCCTCTCTCCGGACACATCCGATCTCACTCGACAGGCACCACACCAGCGACTGTCAGTCCAATCACAGTCAACTAACTCAAACGAAGAGTCGGACGACACGAACACGAATGACGAAGCCCCATACATCGACAGGCTCACGTTTTCGAGAGAGTGTGACATCTCCAGCACAACGAAGAGGCCATTTGAGGCAACTTGCGGTTGAACAATGATCGAGTGGTCTTGACCAATGAAGCGAAGATTCGAATGTTTGAGTTGGACATGCTCGCCGTCGTACTCTGTCTCGGAAAGAAGAAGGGTATTCGAGTTGGCCGAGAACGCATCAACAAGGTTTTATATACTGGCCGCGTGAGATACTGTGCACAGAGTGAAGATGACTGAACAGAGCCTGGATCGAAGATTTTCGAAGGTGATGGTTGGTGTCCATCTTTCTCTGAATATGGAAAGTATTATCTTCCTTTCCCTCTGTTTTGTTCAGTAATGAGGAAAAATGATAAAATTGTGACATGAAACGTGAAATCTACATCCAATATCCATTCTACCTCCATCCTGTCCAGATTCTGTGGTTCATCCCACTCTCCGAACTCCCACGTTTCAGGTACTCCACAATCTCTGATCGTATTCTGCAGTCCACTCGCGTCAGCCATTCTTCCATCGCATCTTCATGTCCTGCTTCTCGTTGTCTCTCCACTCTCTTCTTCCATCTCGACTTCTCATTCATCTTCATTCTCATATCGTCTTCTCTGATCATCTTCAGTCTCCCCCTCAAATCATCCTCGATTGTCGTCTCCACCAACCACCCAACTTCCCACACCTCTCTTCCTGTCTCCGCAATCTCCCCATTTTCCAAGAGATCGCGCTCGAGCACCAACATCCGTGTCAAAAGAAGACCGATTTCTCTTGTGAGCTCATTGTCGCTTGAGTCATCTTTCTGAAGGAATTCTTCTCGCTGAAGAATGAACTGCAGATATTGCTTGGCTGGCTTCAACGCATGTTCAAACTGCAACTTTCGGATTCTCTTCCGTGCTTCGTTGTCCTCAGTGATGACTTTTGGATTCCGAATCATGTTGAGGATGACCAAAATGTGACGAACATGGAAATCACAGTGTGTAGTTGGAACTGCCATCGGCCTCGTGGTGACGAACATTCGTTCAATCAGATTCTCTTCCAGCAAGCGAGGAATCAGGTGAGGCAGATTGGCAGCGGAAAAGATGATCATTTCAAGATGAGAGTTGCGTGTCGGCGAAGAGTGATAGCACGTTCGCTCCAAAAGTGAGCACAGCTGCGGGACATCGGAGAAGGCAGATTCGACAACTGGATGGAGTGATGTGCGAAAGTCATCGAGACACGAAGCAGCACAGTTCCACGAATCATTGAGAACTTTCGTCAGCAGGGCGATTTGTCTTGTAGGTGGACAAACCGACTCAGTTTTCAACTGCTCAAGCAGATCGAGGCAGACGATGATGGTTGAGTTGAGAAGAGGAACAAAGTCATCCTCGATCAGTGTCTGGAAAAGATGAGAAGAGACAAAGGCAGACAATACGTTCGAATGGATGTGAATTCGCCACAAGAATGTCGAGGAGAGTGAATCCTTCAAAAAGAACGTCCAAAACAGTGTTTCCAGTGAGAATGGGTGATTCTGCGGGAAGTGTGGCGGAGAGAGCAGAGATGGTTCCATCCGAAGGCGACGATTCGGCGAAGAGTGACTTCATTTCCGAAACATGCTCGGCCAGTCTTCCACAAAGCCGTCCTGCGAATGGGACAAGCTCCGACGAACTGTCAGTCGAATCAGAAGGCACACTGAGTGTTTGCAGGAATGAACATGTTCTTGAAACACTGTTGTTGAAGGTGAGTAGCCCTTTGAGCGCCACCTTCGACATTTCGAGATGTGGGGAGAAACACAGCTGGGCAATAATCATCCTTTGAAGATTGACTGACTCTGGACTCTCAGAATGATCCAGAAATGCGAGAAATTGTGTTTTGTGGTGGGCGAGGAAGATGGAATATGATCGAGGAGTGGAAGTCAAGGTCACCAGACAATTTCCGAGCTGGTACAAAATGATGGAAATGTGGAAGAAATCATACCTCAGTGTTCATATCATCATCCGAAATTGAGATCATCCAATCGAGCAGGAAGGAAGGAATCGACGATTCACAGATGCGAACACATTCACCTTCTGATGACTTCCCTGATCGAAGAAAGCATGAAAAAGAGTCCATGTGAACACAAAACATCGACAGACCAATCAGAGACAACAATTTTGGGAGAGTAATCTGAGAAATGATGACATCAAAAGAATCACACTGGAACATCACATGGTTGCGTCTTTTCGCAATATACCTCAAGAGGTGTGATGTACTCCATATCAAGAATCGTTGAGAGGGCCCAATCAGATTCTGTCAAAATCATCAACAGCATGGAAGAAAATCAAGGCGAGACAAACTGGATACTAGAACGAGGAGACTATTCAACATCAATGGACGTAGTTGTTCGCAATCTCCACACATCTGACGTAGAGACACTTCAAGAAAGTTCTGCAAGGATTTCAGATTGATTTCGAGAGAATTCGTCAAACTGTTTGTTTCACTTTTTCTGCGTTTATATCAGGATGTACTGATGTTTGGTCCACGAACATGGTATGGCTGTGCGATAAATAGTTGGGGAGATGTTTGAAAAGTGGAGAAAAAGTCAAGATTAACGAATGGCGTTTGGAAACCGAGCTATTGATTGATCTTGCCCAAGTCAGAATTCATGACTCTGTCAAGCCTCGAATATAAACTCAATCAATTCCAGAACACCACATCTATTCTCAAGAAAAATGAAACTTCGGATCGAATCAAGGAATCAATTTCCAATCCGTCGATTTTGAAGGCGCTCGACGCTGCATCGTCCAGCATCGAGCAAGGAAACAAATTATTCAGTCAAGGGGTGACTTGGAGCCGAATAGTATCGTGTTATATCCGAGGGATCAACGAAAATGTTTATTCAAATCGGGGACAATGGACATTGGTGGATATCATGAATTGCTTGAAACAGATTCTACTGTTGGGGTTTGAAAAGCAGTGGAGGATTTCATCTTGCTTCACACTGATAGCTGAACATGTGTGTACGATTCTGCAGACGGATCAGAATCAATTCTATCCGCCGTACCTTGATCTTCTTCTTCGTCTGACCGAATCGCCAGCCTTTTGTTTTGTGTTTGCTTCGCGATCTCAGCGCAAGCAACACCAGCATGTAAATGCGGGGAAATCGACATCGATTGCATTTCAGTCAACGACATCACAGTCGAGCGACGTGAAAGTTCCGTCACTCGATTCGGTTCTGAATCTTCTTGTTGTTTTGTCTGAAATGAACCCGAACCTCAAAAGACGATGTGTTCAATGCGTCTCGAACTTTCTTGTTCATACTCAACATGTATTGACAGATTCCGCTCTTGAACTCAAACTGTTCGAGATCCCCGCAGCTGTGTGTCTGGAAGCCTCCAGCATGGATGAAGGACTTATCGGAGATGCTCTCTACCTTCTGAAAACGCTGATTAGTATGCATCGTGAATCGCATTTGGGAGGAATTGGTCACGCTTCGAGTTGTCCGCTCTGTTCATCGTCATTCCGATCATTTTGGACGTCGTCATGGAAGATCTTGCGGATGCAGATGAATCGAAGGAAGACTTATCAAATTACGATTGAAGTGATGTCAGAACTAGTGACCGAATCGATGACTCTTTTGTCGTTGGATGGATCTCCTGAACCAAGAAATTCGACTGACGTGAATATGGAGCAATCTCGGCGGAAAGGCAAGCATACGTCACTTTTGAAGGAGATCACAAGAATAGATGAGAGCAACATGTTTCCTGGGCACGTTCAGCAAGTCGCTCCTTCAGACCCGGCAAAAGTTTCACTCCGCAATTTCCTCCTGGATTCTCTGCAACAGACTTTGTCGCTTCTCATTACTGACTTTAAGAACCATCACATTCATCAGACTCCAACCACCACGATCCTTTCATCGACACCGCAGGATTCCCAAATTGAGCAGAAATCGCAAGATCTCTTCAATCTTTTGGATTCCATTATTCTCCTTCTATCCACTCGTCCGTTCTCGAGTCCCCTAATCTCGATGTATGTCCAGAATTCGCACTTCTCCAAACTCGATTCCGTCTGGCTCTTCGTCTTCGTGACAATTCAGTCGACTCTCTCATCATTTTCGTTTTCCTCAAAATCACTCACATCATCCTCGTCTCATACACTGTCAACCACCACTCTTCCCCTCCAATTCTTCCAGTTCACTCTGCATCGCCATCCCTGCCTCGTTTCTCCGTTCGCACTTCATGGAATCGCCTCATTTGCACACGTGTTCATCAACAATCCCATCAAATCACTGAACTTCTGGGCGTTTGCCTGTCTGTCGTGCTGTTTCAGCCATCGTCACTCGTCCTCGTTTCTCCATCCTCCCCCACCCTCTTTTCGCAAATTCCACTCACTCACCAATCCAGCTCCGACTCCTCCTCTCTCCGGACACATCCGATCTCACTCGACAGGCACCACACCAGCGACTGTCAGTCCAATCACAGTCAACTAACTCAAACGAAGAGTCGGACGACACGAACACGAATGACGAAGCTCCATTCATCGACAGGCTCACGTTTCGAGAGAGTGACATCTCCAGCACAACGAAGAGGCCATTTGAGGCAACTTGCGGTTGAACAATGATCGAGTGGTCTTGACCAATGAAGCGAAGATTCGAATGTTTGAGTTGGACATGCTCGCCGTCGTACTCTGTCTCGGAGAGAAGAAGGGTATTCGAGTTGGCCGAGAACACATCAACAAGGTCTTTGATGCTGGCAGCGTGAGATTATTTGCTCCGAACGAAGATTATTAAGCAGTGCCTGGATCAGAGATTGTCAAGACTGATTGTTTGAGTCAACACTTCTGAATAAAGATTAACATTCATATCTCCCTTGACCTCTGTTTAGTTCAGAAATGAGTCAAAATTATCAAATTGTGACGTGAAACGTGAAATTTACATCCAATATCCATTAAATCTCCGTCCTGTCAAGAGTATGTGGTTCATCCCACTCTCCTTTTGAACTTGTCTGATGTACTCCACAATCTCTGATCGTTTTTCATTGTCCTTTCGCGTCAGCCATCCTTCCAGTGCATCTTCATGTCCTGCTTCTCGTCGTCTCTCCGCCCGCTTCTTCCATCTCCCTTTCTCTTTCTTCTTCATTTTCACATCGTCTTCTCTGATCTCCTTCAGTCTCTCCCCCAAATCTTCCTCGTTTGTCTTCTCCACCAACCACCCCACTTCCCACTCCTCTCTCCCACTCTCCACAATCTCACCATCTTCCAATAGATCTCGCTCGAGCAGAAGTGTCTGTTTCAACAGATCACCGATTCGAAATGACAGACTAAAGCTGCTCGAGTCATCGTCCCGAAGGAACTCATCTCGCGGAAGAATGAACTGCAGATATTGCTTCGCTGGTTTCAACACATGTTCAAACTGCAGCTGTCGGGTCTCCCTCTGAACTTGTGTGTCTTGAGCGATAAATCTTGGATGCCTCATCAGGATGCTGATGGTCCCGATGAGTCTCAAATGGAATCCACCATGTGTTGTTGGAACTGCCATCGGCCTGGTGGTGATGAACACTCGTTCAACCAGATTCTCGAGCAGCATGCGAGGTATCCGGAGAGGCAGACAGACGCTGAAGTTGATGAGCATTCCAAAATGAGAGTTGTGTGTCGGCGAAGAGTGACAGCATGTTCGCTCCAAAAGTGAGCACAGCTTTGGAAGATCGGTGAAGGTCCATTCGACAATTGGATAGGGTGATCTGTCAGAGACACAGTGACAGTAAGATATACAGTCCCATGAACGGTCGAGAACATCGATCAACTGAGCAGTTCGGCCAGCTGGTGGATGGTTCGATTCAGTTTTCTGTTGGTCAAGCAGATTAAGGCAGGCTTTGATGGTCGATTTGAGAAAAAGAACAAAGTTGCAGCAGTCGAGAATCTGGACAAGATGAGAAGAGATAAAGGCAGACCTCGAAAAAGGCGTGGTCATCGTATTTGAAAAGTGTTCGGAAGAGAGAGATTCCTTCACAGAGAACCTCCAAAACAGTGTTCCCGCTGAGATGTGGTGATTCGGAGGGATGTCTGGCGGAGAGAGCAGAGATGGTTCCATCCGAAGGCGACGATTCGGTGAAGAGCGACTTCATTTCCGAAACAAGCTCGGCCAGTGTGGAACACAGCCGAGTTGCGAACGGGACAAGCTCCGACCAACGTATAGTGCAACCAGAAGGCACTTTGAGTTTTCGGAGGAAGGAGCATGTTTTTGAATCAGACTTGCATCGTTTGGAGAGCACTTCGAGAGCCATCTTCAAAATTTCGAGATGAGGTGAGAAACAAAGCTGGGCCAGATTCGACAAATGTGGAAAATATGACTCTGAATTCTCAGAATGATCGAGAAAGGCGAGGAATTGGGTCTTGTGGTGGGTGAGGAATGTTGAATACGATCGAAGTGTGGATGTCCACAACGAAAGACAATCTTCGATCTGGGACAAAAGGATGGAAAAATAGGAGAAGACAAACTTCAAAGAGTATGTTTTCATCCGAAATAGAGTCCATCCATTGGAGAAGGAAGGATGGAATCGACGATTCACAGATTCGAAGACATTCCGCTTCTGACGATTTTCCTGATCGACAAAATCATGAAAAGAGCCCAAATGAACACAAAACATCGACAGACCAATCAGAGCCAACAATTTCGGGAGAGAAATCTGAGAAAGGATGACAAAAAAAGAATCACACTGGAACATCACATGGTTGCGTCTTTTCGCAATATTCCTCAAGAGGTTTGATGTATTCGATATCAAGAATTGCTGAGAGGGCTAAATCAGATTCTGTCAAAATCATCAACGAGAGTGAATGAAATCAAAGTGAGACAAACCAGTTGCTTGAGTGAGGAGAGTACTCAATATTTCCGGACTGAGTGAGTTGTAATCGCCACCGATTTGACGTAGAGACACTTTAAGAAAGTTCTACAAACAGTTGAGAGTATAATCGAGAGAAAATTGACAAACTGTTTGTTCAGCTTCGGTGCTGTCAATTGGGGGAAGAGGTGAAGTTTTGTCGGCGAGCATGGGATGTCTTGTGAGAAGGAGTGAGGGAGGTTACCGTAAAGCTCACAAAAAGTCTGAGTGAAGTCTTAGGGATCCCGATTGAATCGCCTTTGGTTTGATCAATTTCGATGGTGTTCCGATGAACTCGAACTCCAATTCAAATGAGGAGAAAGACGAAACGATGATTCTTGGGCACGCACGGTGGATACAAAAATGTCTAAAGTAGAATTCTTTCCTCAAATGCAACATTTTTTTATTGTGGATCGATCGAGTTTATCAGCGAGGTTTTAAGAACCTCAACAGGTGTAAAATCTCACTACTTCATCACAACTAAATATTCTTTCTGTTTTCATCTTTTCCATTCTTCTCTTTCCTCAGAATATCTCAAAATTCGACAATAAAGCTGAAACGGTTTGTGTCATATTGTTCTCCTCATCATCATCGCTGTCACTCTTTCTCCCTCATCTCTAACTTCTCCAGAATTCTCCAACAATTGAGTCAGTGGTGGAATGGTTGAATGATTCGTCTATTCATCTCAGAAACAAAGTCAACTCATTCCAATGGTTCCACATTCCCTCTCTCTTCACAACCAATACTTCAAAGAGTTGAACGACACGAAAAAGAACGACGAAGTCCCATTCATCGACAGGCTCACGTTTTCGAGAAAGTGTGACATCTCCAGCACAACGAACAGGGGTAGGTCTAGACTCAGATCCGAAAAAGTCTAGACGCAGATCTGCAGATCGGTCTAGGCGCAGATCTCGAAGTCTACACGCAGATCTCTCTTTCTTCGTGTTATTTTCGACTTTGAATCACATTTTAATCTTCTCAAACCTAAATATAGACATCGTATCCTGTTTTTGGGCTTTTCACTTCACTTAACAGCATTATTGCATCAGTTGATTCAAATCTCGATCAGAACCTGGGTTGATCAAGTCTCATCGCCTGCACAACGAATAACTGCACCTGGCTGGATGCTCCCCAGCAAGTGTTTGTTCTCCCATTCCTTTTCCATACTCCTTTTCATCATCATCGTTTCCACTACTGAATTCCACCAGCAACCAGCGTTTGCCAATGCCCCTGTAAAATTCTGGATTCAATTTCACCAGATATCCTCTCTCCTCATGTCTCCAAGTTCACTCTCACTGATCTCCTCATCCATCCTCCAGGATCTCCAATCAGAATCGACGGTTCACTCACCAATCGTATGCCCTTCTCTTCTTCGAATATCTCTCTTGACTTCATCATCAGCATCTCATCATTATTCTGGTCATTACCTTCCCATCTTTCTTAATCCTGATGACACTCTCGTTTCCTCCACACCTCAATCGATTTTGATCTGGAACCAGTCTCCTCCGCACATGGCTGAACATTACACCCCGCTTGAAAGAAGAACAATGAAACCAGGATGACAGGAAATGATGACGCAGGAAGAAATGTGCGAGAAGGAGCGAGAAAGGGGGCATCTAAAAGATGCAAATTCGGAGGAGAGTGAACGAGGACTGAGAAAGACTGTTGAAGAACAAAGGCTGAAAGATGAAACCAAAAACCAAAGATAAACATAATTACAAGGCTGTGGACAACATAATGAGGTCAGACCAGGAAAGAAGCTGAAGGCGTGAGGAGTAACCAACTATGGCCCAAACGCGTTGTCCTCCCTGCCCAGTGCAAAGAGACATTGCAGATATGAGAAAAGCCGGAAAAACACGAAGAATATACAAGAGGGAGTGCAAAGGATGAGGAGACGAGGCGGAGACACAGACATCGTTAAGGACACGCTTGTTCGAACAAATGCGGTCTTCATGACATGCACCTTTGGCTTTGCGAGTGGTGGTTCCAAGGAAAAGACCATACACCCCTCGCTGTTGAAGATGGATGGTGGTACACAGTCAATCACCCTTCTGAACATGACCAGCAGATCTACATCGATTTTGAAGCTGTCAACAGCTGATTCTGGACGAATAGTGTCCGAAAACGCAAACTCTCTTCCAGGCATCTATCGCCCTCGTCCAATCGTTCCTGGTCTCAATTGCCAAGCGAGATGATGGCATGGAAATCCTCCTTCTTCTCGTCGCTTTCTGAGAACTCGGAGTCTGTTCAGCGGATTGATGAACAGGAATTGGACCGTCTTGGCGGATGGAGGCGAGCAGTCCTCTTGATCGACGAAATCTGCATCATGTGCCGTGGACAGGAAGACAATTTAATCCAATCTGTCGTCACAGAACTTGTCGACAACGGCGATATCTCCAAACTAACAAGGGTCCTCACGAAGATCATCGTAATCCCAGATGCCAACGCTAACACAAGACACCATCACACTCGACCACCTGACACTCAATTCAGTCAACAGAACAGCCAACCATTCTATTCATATTTGCGAGAGAATGACAAGGCAGATCAGATTTCTACGCCCCTCACGCCAACACCACCGAAACAGACGTCGCCTTTCCTTGCCCTCACGAATACGCTTCTGTCGTTGCTCTCGTTCAACGCACAGGCTGTTATCACCGCACATCAGGACGAACATGTCCAGAATTATCCCTCTCTGCACACCATCGTGTTCGCGATCCTCTTTGCATCACCGAGATCAATCACGCAACAATTGTTTGATGTGGTTTTTCTCATAATGACAAATACACCAGCGTCCCATCCCCTTTCTTCGCTGATCACTAAGCACCTAATTCCGCTCCTATTCAGCCCCATCACGTCAGTCCCTCTGACCCATCAACTCTCCCTCTTTCCTCCCCCAAAACCCAACCTTTCCGACAACCACGCCCTCCAAGAAGTCCTGACACTCTCACTCGCGGGTATTCCCTCATCTTCAGACGAGATCTCCTCGCGTGATCTGGTGTCCCTTCATCCGTGTACCGATTGCTCATACTGCCTAAACGCATGGAAACACAGAACAGGTGTTGCAGATCTCGAAGATGAATCGATCCCGACATTTCCTCTTTCTTCTGTCCCCCCTCCAGCAACTGTGTGAACTGGCGTGCCATTTGGTATCCACGAGTCACCCTCAAATCCTCTCTTTCTTCTCAAACTCGGTGTTCACCCAGCATATTCTTATTTTGTTCGGACAGATCCCCATTTCTTCCTCGTTTAGTTTGCCCGCTCTTCGCTACCTTCGAACCGCCCTCCATTCGTCCAACACTCTTTTGACCTTATTTTTCCCCCCAAACACGCCAAACATGACACTTCCGTCAATTTCTGGATTAGATTTTCATCATCTCCTTTCTTTGCTGGACCAGGTGAACCTGTCGTCCTTCCTCCCGCCCGCTCTCTTCGACCACCCGTCATTCGCCCCAACCAATCCCTTCTATCTCATCTTCACTCCATTCCTGAAACACCGTCTGTCAGATCACGCTCTGAGCTCGTCCCTTCTCGAGTTTCTCCTCACCCTCCTTCCTCAAAACCACTCATCAGAAGAAACACGCCACGGGATCCTTCTTCTCTTCGTGTACCCGTTCATGGTGATGCAGTTTGCCCAGCGTGTCCGGACCATCGAGATGGAGGGGATGGAAGAACGGCGATTGGAGGAACAGAGCTTTCGGGAAGAGATGGCACGAGTCGAACAGAACTGGGTGGGTAACCTGAAGGACAAGGGGAAGGAAGAAATCATGCTTGATTTTGTCGAATGGCGTCTTGCTCGATTTGATTGTCATTCTGTAGCAACAGTCCAAACAATCAACAACCACTCCCACACTCGCACAGTCTCTTTCACCCACAACACCCTTCTCGAGCTTCCTGAGGTGAAGGGAGTGGGGATGGTTGACGTGTTGGAGTGGCTGTGTCGAGACGAGTACATCCTCGAGCTGTGCGACGCTGTCTCCGAAGCGTTGGACGAAGATGGGACCCTCGAAGCTGATCTGGAGAAGTGGTGTTCGAAGACAAGCGAGATTCAAGAGCAGCTTCTTGTCGACCTCAAACAACGAAACGCGCAGACGAGACTCGACGCCGAGCAGCAAAGGCAAGAGGAATGGGAGTTCTTCGTCAAGTCGAGAGCGGAAGAGGAGGAGTCGAAGGCACAGAAGGCCACTGTAGTCTCAATCGATTCTCCGCCAACCCAGCCTTCGCACATTCGGGGATCGTCGCCGTGGCAGACAGACTCTCCGCTGTTCTCAACATCGCAACACTCACCGGCGTCGATCTCTCGCTCCTTCCTCTCTCTTCAGATGGCGTCGACTAGTTGGATTCCCCCGTTCCCCTCCACCACTCCTCAGCCACGCAGCATCAACCACTCCCTCTCTGCCCAGCGCTTCATGTTTGAGGCTGGCAGTCTGAGCACAATGTCCGACAGCACACCTCCCCTGATCAGTCTCAAAATCATGTCTCGATCGCCAGCCACGTCGGAAGAGTCTTCGGAGGCTGAGCAGAGCATCCCAACCATCTTCCATTCGCTTCACAAGTCGTCGTCTGGGAAGCAGACAGTCCCTACAGCACAATCACCGAAATCAACCCAGTCACCACCGCATGAACCAAAGCAACCGATCTTCGAGGAACTGCACTGTTCGCCGACAGATTCGCATCAGCTTCTCTTCAACACACCTCCCTTCCCACACTCCCTCCTCTCCGCTGCCACATCCTCCTCCCTGCCTCGACCCACTCCTCGCCCGCCTTCTCGCCAGTCCCCCACACTCCGTCCCTCAGGCAAAGAGGTCGAGACCGACACGTTGGGATCGTTTGAACTGGTTGGGATTGACGAGATTGAGGCTGTCGACACTGGACACTTCAACGCGTCGTCGCCCTTCTCTTCCTCTCCTTTCACGGCTTCTCTCTCGCGGTTCAGTGTAAGTGTCCCAAGTGACACCGCAACAATCTCATTCCTTCCTCAGAACTCGCCTTCAGACACGCAATCACTCGGCTTGGGAATGTCTACCGCGTTTGAGTGTGAAAGCGATGATGGAGGACATTAACAAGGCGATACGTCCTGTGGATGAAGACTGAACGGCCAGTGATTGGGATGAGGATACTGCAGCGGCAGCAAGCGACATTCATGGGTGGGATCAACTCTGAAGTCAACTCCAAACTGCAATGCCGAAAAATGCGAAATGATCAACACAAAATTCACATTTCACGTCGTATTCTTTGATTGCAAACATTTTTAAGTCGAAATGAACCAAAACAAGAGAGATCTGCGTGTAGACTTCGAGATCTGCGCCTAGACCGATCTGCAGATCTGCGTCTAGACTTTTCCGGATCTGAGCCTAGACTTACCCAACGAACAGGCCATTTGAGGCAACTTGCGGTTGGATAATGATCGAGTGGTCTTGTCCAATGAAGTGAAGATTCGAATGTTTGAGTTGGACATGCTCGCCGTCGTACACTGTGTCGGAGAGAAGAAGGGTATTCGAGTTGGCCGAGAACGCATGAACAAGGTCTTGGATACTGGCAGCGTGAGATAACTTGCACAGAACGAAGATGATTGAGCAGAGCATGAAGAAGAGAATGTCAGCGGTGATTCGTTGAGTTCTTTTCAACAGCCAGATTTGCACATTATTATCTCCCATTCTCTCTGCTTTGTTCAGAAACGAGTGAAAATGATCAAATTGTGACATGAAACGTGAAATTTACATCCAAAATCCATTATGTCTCCATCCTATCCATCTTGTGCTGTTCATCCCACTCTCCACACACACCCGTTTGATAGTATCCACAATCTCTGATCGTGTTTGATTGTCCCTTCGCAACAGCCATCTTTCTATCGCATCTTCATGTCCTGCTTCTCGTTGTCTCTCCACTCTCTTCTTCCATCTCTCTTTCTCATCCTTCTTCATTCTCACATCTTCTCTTCGGATCCTCTTCAGTCGCTCCACCAACTCATTCTCCTTTGTCTTCTCCACCAACCACCCCACTTCCCACTCCTCTCTTCCCGTCTCCACAATCTCACCACCTTCAAGCAGATCTCGCTCGAGAATGAATGTCTGTTCCAAAAGTTTTGGGATTTGACTTGGTAGTTCCTTGCCTCTTGGACCATCTTTCGAAATGAACTCATCTCGCTGAAGAATGAACTGCAAATATTGCTTCGCTGGCTTCAACACTCGTTCTAACTGCAACAGTCGGATCCTCTTCCGCTCTTCGTTGTCTTGAGCGATGTCTTTCGGATTCCAAATCAAGTTGATGATGGCCGTAATTAGATACATATGGAATTTTCGATGTGTTGTTGGAACTACCATCGGGTTGAATGTGTCGATCACTCGTTCAACCAGATTCTCTTCCAGCATGCGAGGAACAAAGTGATGGAGAGCGCCGCTGATGTTGATGATCATTCGAACATGAGAGGGGTGAGTTGGTGAAGAGTGACGACACGTTCGTTCCAAAAGTGAGCAGAGCTGCGGAACATCGCAGAAGGCAGACTCGCAAACTCGATGGAGTGATTTGTGAGAGGAACCGAGACTGTTGGCCGTATAGTCCCAGCAGTTGTTGAGAATTCTGATCGCCAGGTCAGTTCGATCTGAAGGTGGACAAATCGATTCGTTCTTCTCGTGCTCAATTAGATCGAGGCAGGTAATGATGGTTGATTTGAGAAGAGGAACAAAGTCGCCGTCGATCAGAATCTGGACAAGATGAGAAGAGACAAAGACACACCTCTACAAATGCGATGTCTGTGTAGATGAACAACATGTGGAGGAGAAAGAGTCCTTCATCAATTCTTTCAAAAACAGTGTTTCCAGTGAGAAGTGGTGATTCGGAGGGAAGTGTGACGGAGAGAGCAGAGATTGTTCCATCCGAAGCTGACGATTCGGCGAAGAGTGACTTCATTTCTGAAACATGCTCGGCCAGTGTGGAACACAGCCGTCCTGCGAACGGCACAAGCTCCGACGAAATGTCAGTCGAACCAGAAGGCACTTCGAGTGTTCGGAGGAAGGAGTATGTTTCTGAATCAGACCCGCTTTGTGATGAGAGAGCATTTAGAGCCATCTTGGACACGTCGAGATGTGGGGAGAAACTCAGTTGGGCGAGAATCGTGATATGTGGAAGGGAGAACTCCTTATTCGTACAATGATCGACAAATGCGAGAAATGCGGTTTTGTGGTGGGCGAGGAAGGCAGATGATGATCGAGGTGTGGAAGTGAACAACAACAGACAATTTCCGATCTGGGACAAGAAAAATGGAAAAAGGGAGGAAGACACACCTCAGTGAGCACAGTGTCGTTCTTTGCCAAGACCATCCATTTGAGAAGGAAGGATGGAATCGATGATCCACAAATCCTATCCAATGCATCTTCTGATGTTTTCCCTGATCAATGAAAACGTGAAGAAGAGTCGGAATGAACATGAAATATTGACAGACCAATCAGAGACAACAATTTTGGGAGAGCTAACTGAAAAATGATGATGAAACTTGAATCACACTGGAACATCACATGGTTTGGTCTTTTCACAATATTCCTCAAGGGGTTTGATGTATTCCATATCAAGAATTGCTGGGAGGGCCCAATCTGTGTCTGTCAAAATCATCAACGAGAGTGAAGGAAAACAAGGCGAGTCAGACAAGTCGCTTGAGAGAGAAGGGTATTCAACATTTTTTGACGGAGTGGTTTGCAATCTCCACAGATCTGACGTAGAGACACTTCAAGAAAGTTCTGCAAGGATTTCAGAGTGATCTCGAGACAAAATCGTCAAACTGTTTGTTGCGCAACTGTCAGCGAGGCAATTGGTTTTTGGTTCTTGTGGTTTTTTCAAAGGGTCGGATCAGAGCTCTTTTCGTGAAATGTGTCAATATGATTCAATAAGGACAACGAGGCTCAATAAATCGGAATAAAAACACAACCGATGTGTTGTTTCAATGGAATAGCTCACTGGAAAAGGCTCAACCAACGGTCAATCAAACTGGGGTTCTTCAATTCTTGCCTTTTCGTGGAAGGAGGTTCGTTTCAATTTGTGATTATGTGTTATTGAGTGTTGATTTTTGTCAAAGCAACGATAAAAGAGGAAAAGGATCACATTGGGTTGAAATGATGCAGATCCGACCCTTTGAAAAAATCAGAAGAACCAAAAACCAATTGGCTCGCTGACAGATCCTCGCCGTCGTACTCTGTCTCGGAGAGAAGCAGGGTATTCGAGTTGGCCGAGAACGCATCAACAAGGTCTTGGATACTGGCAGCGTGAGATAATTTGCACATAACGAAGATGATTGAACAGAGCATGAATGATATTTTATAAAGGGTGATAGTTTATGCAGAGACAACTTGCCAGATTTGCACATTAATATCCCCCTTTCTCTCTCTTTTGTTGTGTAATGAGGTAAAATTATCAAACCATGACGTGAAACGTGAAATTCACTTTCTGCTACGAGAATCTCTCACAATCTTTCTCACTGATGTTTGGTCCACGAACATGGTATGGCTGTGCGATAAATAGTTGGGGAGATGTCCGAAAAGTCGATAAAAAGTCAAGATTAACGAATGGCGTTTGGAAACCGAGCGGACAATTGATCTTGCCCAAGTCACAATTCATGACTCTGTCAAGCCTCGAATATAAACTCAATCAATTCCAGAACACCACATCTATTCTCAAGAAAAATGAAACTTCGGATCGAATCAAGGAATCAATTTCCAATCCGTCGATTTTGAAGGCGCTCGACGCTGCATCGTCCAGCATCGAGCAAGGAAACAAATTATTCAGTCAAGGGGTGACTTGGAACCGAATAGTATCGTGTTATATCCGAGGGATCAACGAAAATGTGTATTCAAATCGGGGACAACGGACATTGGTGGATATCATGAATTGCTTGAAACAGATTCTATTGTTGGGGTTTGAAAAGCAGTGGAGGATTTCATCTTGTTTTCCACAGATAGCTGAACATGTGTGTACGATTCTGCAGACGGATCAGAATCAATTCTATCCGCCGTACCTTGATCTTCTTCTTCGTCTGACCGAATCGCCTTCCTTTTGTTTCTCGTTTGCTTGGCGATCTCAGCGCAAGCAACACCAGCATGTAAATGCGGGGAAGTCGACATCGATTGCATTTCAGTCGACGACATCACAGTCGAGCGACGTGAAAGTTCCGTCTCTCGATTCGGTTCTGAATCTTCTTGTTGTTTTGTCTGAAATGAACCCGAACCTCAAAAGACGATGTGTTCAATGCATCTCGAACTTTCTTGTTCATACTCAACAAGTATTGACAGATTCCGCTCTTGAACTCAAACTGTTCGAGATCCCCGCAGCTGTGTGTCTGGAAGCCTCAAGCATGGATGAAGGACTTATCGGAGATGCTCTCTACCTTCTGAAAACCCTGATTATTATGCATCGTGAATCGCATTTGGGAGGAATTGGTCACGCTTCGAGTTGTCCGCTCTGTTCATCGTCATTCCGATCATTTTGGACGTCGTCATGGAAGATCTTGCGGATGCAGATGAATCGAAGGAAGACTTATCAAATTACGATTGAAGTGATGTCAGAACTAGTGACCGAATCGATGACACGTCAATCGTTGGATGGATCTCCTGAACCAAAAGATACAGTTGGCGTGAATATGGATCAATCTCGGCAGAAACGCAAGCACACGTCACTTTTGAAGGAGATCACAAGAATAGATGAGAGCAACATGTTTCCTGGGCATGTTCAGAAAGTCGCTCCTTCAGGCCCAGCCAAAGTTTCACTCAGCACTTTCCTGCTGGATTCTCTGCAACAGACTTTGTCGCTCCTCATTACTGACTTTAAGAACCATCACATTCATCAGACTCCAACCACCACGATACTTTCATCGACACCGCAGGATTCGCAAATTGAGCAGAAATCGCAAGATCTCTTCAACGTAATGGATTCAATTATTCTCCTTCTATCCACTCGTCCGTTCTCGAGTCCATTAATTTCGACGTATGTCCAGAATACACACTTCTCCAAGCTCGATTCTGTGTGGCTCTTCGTCTTCGCGACAATTCAATCGACTCTCTCGTCGTTTTCGTTTTCCTCAAAATCACTCACATCATCCTCGTCTCATTCCCTGTCTGCCACCACTCTTCCTCTCCAATTCTTCCAGTTCACTCTCCATCGCCATCCCTGCCTCGTTTCTCCGTTCGCTCTTCATGGAATCGCCTCATTTGCACACATGTTCATCAGCAATCCAATCAAAACACTGAACTTTTGGGCGTTTGCCTGTCTGTCGCACTGTTTCAGCCATCGTCACTCGTCCTCGTTTCTCCATCCTCCCCCACCCTCTTTTCGCAAATTCCACTCACTCAACAATCCAACTCCGACTCCTCCTCTCTCCGGACACATCCGATCTCACTCAACAAGCACCACACCAGCGACAGCGACCACGTCCATCCCTTTCTCAACTCCGATGCTCGTCCCTCACTCTATCCAGCAATCTCAAACCCGCTCCCATCTCCAAACACCTCTCACTCGCTCCTCATCCCTCCACTCACACTCCTCGCCAACCCTTAGTGCAGATTCTCCGTTTTCAACCCAATTCTCCACGTTTTTCTCCAATCGAGCGAAACACTGGATCAACCATTCTTCATCATTCGATCTGGCTGCTCGGCAAGTCGGCGATGCGCATATTGTCCAAGCTTCCCTCCTTTCACTCTCAGCCTTCCTGAAAAACAACCTTGCCAGCCACGCCCTCCTCCAAACAGTTTCTCAAGCAGTTCTCACACAAACCTCAGCCTCATTCCTCTCTCCAGGCCATTCCACGCTCTTCCGAACTGTTGTCGCTCGGTGTCACAGCGGATTCTTCATCAATTCTCGCCAGACCCATTTTTCTGTCGAACGGCTTCTCCAAGCACATGTTGACAGCTGGACAGATGAGAATGTCCCGACACTTCCAGTCAACTCGATGGAGTCGTTCGGTGTCGCTTTTGGAGTCCTCTTTTTTCGAGGCAATTCTGGACTCTCCGAAATAGACGCTGTTCGAGTTCCGAAAGATTTTGAACAAATCGGGAACCGGGATGATGTGGAGACACGACTGAAGGAGCATGCGTTTTGGACAAGTCCCTATCTCCAATTTCTGTTTGGAGAGGATGGAGAGACAATCCAAAGGATGTCACAGTCCCGGTCGCTCTCTGCTCTTCAAACATCGTCGTTCTCTCCACTCGGCCTGATTGAGCAGATTCTGACGCACCTCTTCCAACCACGAGTTGTGATTGAGAACGAGACTGATTCTGTCTCTCCACTCGCCTCAACCTTCCTCTCCTTCGCTTTCTTCTTCCTTCGCTTTCTGCAGACGATTGTATCAAGTCTCCTTTCCTTCTTTCGCTCCAAGTTTCCAGGGACAACCCTCTCAACAGCGATGGAACTCAGTCTTTTCATATATTCCAACACAATCCCTCCCAAAACCCTCTCCTTTATCTCTCTCTCGTTCCAAGTCATTTCCATTCTCCATTCCTCTCTCACAAGGATCCTCCTTGGACTGTTGAATATCCTCTCACAAGAAAAAATTGAAGAAAACCAAACACGAGATATCGAATCACTCTGCGACCTGGTGAAGGAGATCGGCCTCGCTCAGATCGGACAGGAAGGAGACGAGTCTCCCTCTCTGCTCTCCTTCCTTTCGTCGTTCACGGGCACCGACGCTTCTTGCTCAATCATCACTGACGGGATGTCGATATCGGCTCTCTTCTCCATCCTTCTCTCCTCGTCCTTCTCACAACTCAACGAACATCTTGCCACGTCAGCCGCATCTGCCCAGCCACTCGCCCAGAATGACAGTCTTGGAGTGGATGGGATCGTCACAAGTCCACTCCAAACCAAACCTGAAGTTCAAAAACCGCGTCATTCTGACTTCTTCATCGATGACGACGACGCAGATTTCCTACTTGGTGTGGGAAATGTGGAAGAGACGAAACCAGCCAAGTTCCAACCAGCGAACGATCACTTGCACAACAAACTCTCGAAATCGTTGTCAAATGAAAACAACAGCTCGCTGAATCTGTCAAACAAGGCGAATCAAACGCCAACAAGACAGCTGTCGATGGAATCGTCGGAGTCTGAAAGTGTGATGGGAATGCAGAGGACGAGAGAGTTGATTGTGGAGAGCATGGTTGGGAGAGAGGCAGAGGCAGTGAACACTTCACTCAAAATGCTGACCGTTCCACAATTGCTCGTTCTGATGAACAATCTTCTCAACTCCTTCCCCAAAACTTCGTCTCAATGCCAATTCTGTCTGACGCGACCACATTTTGGGTCAGCTCATTCACGCCACACTCAACAATGTCCTTTCATCACTCTTCTCGGAAAAGTACTTCATTCGATCGTTGTTGATGAGCCAACCAAAGCCTCACTTCTCTCTCTTTCCAGATTCATCTTCAGATCGCATTTTGGGGAACTATTCGGACAGGGAGGAGTTCTGACGTCTCTCCTCGATCAAGCATCGACTTCTCAACTCAAGCATATCAACGCTTCATCATCACTTGTTCTTCCTCTCCTCCATTCTTTGGATCTGTTCTTCGCCGACTCCATCCAATTCTCTCCGTTGAACAAGGTGTCCCTTCTTCATGACAGTCTCAATATTCCCCCACAGCCTGGAAATCTAAATGAACACGACTTCCAATTTCCGGACACGGCCATTGTCCCCTTCTTCACATCTCTGAATGGCATTCTATTGCTCGAACACCCAACCCTCCTCACTGTGACACAATCCATTCTTCTCCACTCCATCCCTTTCGCGATCCACACCATCTCCTCCACCCAACGAAATCCAAATGCGATTGTCCCTCTCAACGCCATCTCAGTCATTCTCACTCACTTCAACTCGATCCTCACCCAACCAGAAACGCCGTCGCTCGTCTCACTTCTTCAAAAGAACGCTGCAATCCTCTTCATCATCACAACGAAGACTTTCCTTGAAACAAAAATAGCATCGACGATGGAGCAGGTTTTTCCAACGAGCAATGAGGGGATTCTGGTTGAACTCGTTCAGAGCATCGTGACAGCGTTTCGGAATCAGTCTCAGACGTCGAAGGCGGTCACGCATCAGCCACAACAGCCATCATATCATCCAACAACTCAACCACACACCTCCACCCATCATAAGCACCAACACACCAAATCGAAAGCGCAGAGGAGCAAGATGAGAATGGATGATGAGGATGGAGATTGGACCGAATCGGATTGGTCGAAAGAAACAGACACTTCGGACGAGACAGCAGATGATCTCTTCTCCGAAAATCAAAACAAGAAACGAAAACGACCTGCTCCAATCAAAACGTTCGATTTCGACGATTCTCCAGCCGTTCAACCATTTCAGGAGCCATCACACAACTCGCAGGACGAGCTCGAGCTTAGCACGAAGAATGTTTTGTGTTTTATGGTCGTTCTGGCCAAGCAAGCACATGATTTCGGGTTAACAACGCTTCTCAAGACATCTCTTTCTCTATTCTTCGTGTTGGTGAAGGAACTGCATTGCCCGATGTCGTTTGCCGCGTCTCGTCTGCACTTTCTTGTCAGGCCGAATCGGCTGGAATACTTCATGCTCCCACATTTTGCTCATTTTGGAGCGACTTGGGCGAGATTTGAGTTTGGACTGGGCGATTTCCCGTTCGAACTGATTGGATTCGATTCATTTTCCAACTTTGTGCAACAAACAATCCACTCTTTCGTCTCTTCTTTCCTCCTCTTTTCAAACGATTCACTCCAACGTCAGACCCTTCTTCAACTTGTCACTCTGACCACCTCTCTCACCGACACTGCCCTCCAAACATTTGTCGAGGCATTCGCCTGTGAGCTCTCCTCTCTCGAAATGATCTCTCCATCCTTCGCCGCCATTCTCGACTCACTCAGCTCGGACATCGCCAAACTCCACCTTCCCGACCTCCTCCATCAGAATCAGTGTCTCCTCGTGATGACGTTTGCCCTGAAGTATTCAGCTCATCTATCCACACTCCCTCAACACCTTCTTCCAGACAACCCTGACCTCGCCTCTCAACTCACAATCCTCTCAGCGTTCTCGACTTATTCAACTCGCATCTTCAGCGAGATCAGATCATCTCCTAACTTCGAGAAAATGGTCAAAACCCTTCCTCGCACATGTGAACCATATGTTCTCTTCAACCGAAGTGTCTTCGCCCAAATTGGACGATATCTCCTCTTTGTCACGACTTATCTCGAAAGTTATTCCGATTTTGCCGAAATCGGCTCGTTCCTCGAGTTGATGTTGGGGTTCATGTTGTCGTTTCTGGAGTATCGGATCAACACATTGTGGGCGCCAGTGATTCTGAGCTGTGTGGAAAGAATTCTTGACAAGATGGATGTTGGATTACTCAACGATTCGGAAGATCGACCGTATTCCGCTTCCGCTTCCACACTTTCAGCACTCAACATCTCATCTTCGCCTCTCACGTCGAAATCCTCTCCTCCTGCCAGCTCCATCTTTCTGGGTGTCCGATCCTGTCTCAATGTCATCCGACTTCTGATCAATCGGAAGATGGTTGGTGTGGACGACGAAAACCCGAAGACGGAAGAACAACTCGCTCCGTTCAGAGTCAAAATGGTCGAACATGAACAGCTGGTCAACGAGGCATTCGTTCGAACATTCTCTGTCCTCGTTCCACTCATCGACAAATTAGCAAACCAGCCACAGTCAGTTTTCACGGTCTCGCTTCTGTCTCAAGCAATCGCAATACTTAGCTCGATTGTTTCACACACCTCATCCATCCTTCCCCTCTCTTTCGCTGCTCTCTCACATCTTCTCCGAAAATGTTCATCCACACACAGACTTGTTACCGACCTCTCGAAATCGCTTCATATCTCACTCGTCCGAGTTCAGCTGACACCTCAGGTCGTCTCAGCTCTGATTCAGAACTTCATCGCATCGACCCTCTCCACCGTCGACGAGTGTTACTCGCTGGGAATCCCAAAAAGTTCAGTCAACACATCGGCATCTCCATCATCGACCATCTCCAGGTCCAATTCCGTGGCAATCCCACTTCCAACAAATTCGGGTGTCTCGCAACAGGTTCTTGAACAACTCCAACTTGTCGAGCATTGTGTGCTTGATCATCGCTTCGAGAATCTCCTTTTCAAACTTCCAACAGAATCAGCGATGATCATTCAAGCTGCAGTGTTTTCAATCCAATGGACAGAACTCCACAACCCAGCATCGGAATTCTATCCTTCAGAAACACATCGACTTCTCCTGACTCTCTCTCTGCATCTCGTCGCAAGCACCTCTCCCCACGCATCCATGCGAGCCAATGCTCTGAGTGCGCTTGGAGATATCGGGATCTGGACTCCGTTTCTCCATTCTGCTCTTCCAGTCATCAAAAGAATCTACCCAACCAACTATCCGGATGACCAACAACTCACTCTGAACATTCTCCAATCGTTGTTTTCTCTCGTCTACAATGAACGACTCGACTCAGCCACATTCATCCAACTCTCCACTTCCCTTCAATCTGTCATGCATCTGGACGGAAGCATGGCAGCTACTCGACTCCCGGAATTGGAGAGGAGGATCTTGGCAGGGTTCAAGCAGACGCCTCTCTCGAAATACGACAGCGAATGGACATCAGCGAGGAAGGGAAGTGTTCTGGACAACAGTATCGACACCACACAACCACAAGACAAACAATCTCTCCAACTTGGAGTCTCATCGACCGCTCTTCTCTCTCCGAATACGAACACCACAATTGGCTCACCAAACTCGTTCACATCCTCCACGACTCTCCCATCGCCTCTCAGTTCGATGAATTCCGTTGAACTTGCGTCGCCGCGTTCGAACGCGTTGGTCATCCCGTCTCCGTTCGACGTTCCATATCGGCAATTCGTCACCGATTTCTGTTCAACACTCGCCTCCCACTCTCCTTTCAGCTTCCTCAGAACTCTCAAACCTCTTTTTGCGATTTCTGTGGAACTGTCGGAAAAGTTGGTGATGCCTCTGTTGTTGGACTGTCTGTGGAGTGACGCACCTGCAAACATCACAACTCTTTCTGTGTTCTTCGAGACAATCTTCAAACCGACTGCAGAGCCAGATTCTCCAGACGGGAGTGAGGATGGAATGATGGTGGATGACACCCCAACACACATCCCTCGAATCGAAGCCAGCATCTTCCGATTTCTTCTGTCAGTTCTGGAGCAGATCCGCCAACACGACACGATTCAACTCCGAACGATTCTGAACCGAGACTCGTCTCCGTTTGATCAGAACATGAACCACACAACCCTTTTTGGGAAGTGTCTCGTGCAATATCGGCAAGCGTCGCATCCTCCCCTCGACGAAGAGTACCCGTCCAGCCTCTTCAGCCTTCTCCACATCGATCTCATCGAAGCCGCTCAGGTCGCTGTTCGCGTGGAAATGCACGATTTCGCACTTCTTCTTGTGGAGATGTGGTGTGGGCAAGTTGTTGAAGAATATCACGAAGCGAAAGTGAAGTCGGCACAGGCCATCCTCCAAGCCATCTTCGAGCTCAACTCCAAATCCACACAGCGATCGTCGACTCAGCTCAAAGCACAATCTGCTCGTCTCTCTGAGAAACTCGCCCAAGTCACTGGAAATCTGTTCATCGACCCAACAACGGTCATCTCGAAGGGAGTGTGGAACGGGCGGTACAGAAAGGTGGTTGGGGGTGTGATGAGCGAGGCCTCGCTCCGTCTCGGCTGTGTTGACGCTGTGGACGGGCTGGGTGTTGTGCTCGGGTCTGATTTGGATGACTTTGTGTCTGTTCCGATGATGCACTCGGATTGGACCAACGCAATCTCGTCTTTCGAAGTTCGGATGTCTCTCCACAACGATCTGCGGATGAACGGATCTGTCCACACTCGATCCCTCCCTCCTCACCAGACAGGGCGAGACCAGCCCCACTGTTCTGTCCTCATCCAACAACACTTCCCGGACTATGTGAATGTGGGTGATGATCGGAAGCAGTTGTTCCTCTCGTTCGTCGAGAGTTTGCGGATGGCTGGCTTCTCTTCAATCGTCCAGACTGTTCTTAACTCGAAAGCAGGACTGGCGCAGGATGGCTGGGAAGAACACTCCAGCTGCTGTTTCAACGAAGCTTGGCATGATCTGAAGAAGTGGCCAGATCAGCCAGACAAGTTCGCGAGTGTGTGGAATGGCGAGAAAGAGACGAAGCACAATCCATCGACTGGTCTCGTCTCGCTCTCACCAACTTCACGAGTGATTGGGTTTGATCAATCCTTGTACGGGTTCTTTGAGAGGATGCGGGAAGGCTCTCTCGACGAAATGACAACTTGGTTGGAGTCGGCCTTGTCGGCTCTCACAATCACAACATCTCCCAACCAAATCTCCAACAATCGAACTTTGGAGACTGTTGCTTCGCAGGCCACTCTTCTGAGCGAGCAGAGACATTTGGCAGAGGCCCTCCTCGATTCTGTCGAGATCTCTCGAAATGCTCTCCTCAGCCACGATGGATTCGGAGATGGAATGGCTGTCCTTCCCCCTTCACAGACACCGCATGGTGATGCCACAATTCCTCAGAATGATTGGATTCGAACGATAAAAACACTGACCCAAACAGATTTTGGGTTTCTTCGATTTGGGTCGCAGAGCGAGCTAATTGAATCGAGAATAGTTGCACTCCAAAGTGCCAACATGAACAGCTGTGTCGCCGAGCAACTCTCCGTCCTTGCTCGACTCGCCAGAAAAGAAAAACTGAACACGATTGCCCAGAAAACCAACCAAACCATCCTCTCCATCCTCTCCACTCAATCAAGACACCAGAGTGGTTCAGCTGATTCCACAGTCTTCCCCGCTGTCGACCTTCCTGACGCCATCAAAGTCCTTCTCTCCAAGCAAGCGTCGACGGAGCTCAAACTGATCCATGGACGAGGACTCACGCCATTCTCAAGCGACTCGCTCGCCGACTTGTCATCTTTCGGGCTCGACTCCCACGAATTCCAGCCGCCCCAACCACTCGACTCGAACGACCCAAACCACGCCATCCAAATCGAGCTCGCAAGTCTGTCAGTCCGAACCCTCGCTCATGTAGGGCGTTCACTCACCGATTCTCGGAAGGCGCGGCCGATGGAGATTCTGAAGGCTTGCTACGTTCCAGCCGCCGAGCACGCTCCAAAGCAAACAGCACTCGCCTGCCGAATGTGGTTCAAGCTGGCCAAGTATTCGGACGAGCTGTTCCGACATCGGATGGAACGACTGCAAAGTGCGGATTACAAAGCGGCTGAGCAAAACATGGTTGATCACGAGAACACAGCGAAGAGGACGCTTCTTGTGGCTGACGACGAAAGAAACAACATGTCTGGAAGCAGAGATTGGAGAGAGAAGCGAGCACGGGCGTATGAAAGCAAGGCTCGGACGATGGAGCTGATGGTTCGGCACTTCAGAGAGGAGCAGAAGGAACTCACGGCAGATATCGAACTGACACTCTCCACGACTGTCCATGCTCTCGTCGAGACTTTGGTGAACGGGGAAGGGTATGATGTACAAGCGATCTTCCAGTTGTTCTCGCTGTGGACGCAGAATTGGGGAAACGAGCAGGTTCGGAGGGAAATCCAGACAGGATTCTTGGACACCATTCCTTCACACAAACTGATTCCGCTGGCTCATCAACTGACGGCACGTGTGAAGATCTCTGATCTCCCTCAACCATCTCCTCTTTCGCCTCCTCGGACATTTGGAGCGAAACAGCACACTCTGGACACTTTCCGAAGCAAGAAGAAGAAGCCAACAGAGACTGATCCAACACAAACCGCTTCGCACATCTCGCTCTTCGGAAACGAATCGAGTGAGCCACTGCCTTCCCAACACATCCTCAACCGAGCAGTCTTCCGAATGTCGAGCGAGCATCCACACAAAATGCTGATCCATCTTTACTCAGTGCTCCACAGCTCGCAGCCTGGAAAGCGACGAGACGCAGTGAGTGGGATTCTGACTGCTCTGAAAGAAGACCACACTCTCTCCGTTCTTGTGAGCGACTACGAAGTGCTTGTGGACACTTACCGAAACCTGGCTGAGCTCGTCATCGACACGAAGCAAAAGAAGAAGCGACATCGACTTCCTGATTCGTTCGATGTTCTGAAAGGAAAGTCGCACATTCCTGTCGTCACTGTCAACCCGCCGTTCTCGAACGAAGTTGGATCGACTCCACTTTCGCCGATGCTGCCTCGTCTGACACCGATCCAGTCGCACTCGACACTCCAACGCCACTTCTCATCCAACCAATCACTCACGAACTCATCAGCGTTCGCCTCTCCTCGCTTTTCAGCTCAATCATCCCTCAACCGAACACAGACGCTCACCAGCATGACTCCCACTTCAGGCTGTGTCGGCATTTCATCTTTCGACGAGTGGTATTCCCTGCCGGGCGGTGTGAACGTCCCAAAACGGATCACGTGCATCGGAACCGACGGAAGGGAGTACATCCAACTTGTGAAGGGCAAGGACGACATGCGACAGGACGCTGTTATGCAGCAGCTCTTCGGAATTGTGAATGGAATGCTGAAGAGAGACCACAACGGGATCGAGCGAGGGCTTCGGATGCGAACGTATCGTGTGGTTCCACTGGGGTCGAAACAGGGAGTGATTGAGTGGGTCAAGCAGACAGTGTCGTTTCAGGATTATTTGGTTTCTGGTCCAACATCGGCACACGAGCGCTATCGTCCAGACGAAATGAAGCACATCGAGATTCGGCAGTTTCTGAATCAGAAGAAGGATGAGACGGACGAAGAGAAGGTCCGAGCGTTCCAAACCGTCTGCGTCTGCTTCACTCCACTCTTCCGACACTTCTTCACTGAGAACTACACATCATCCATTGAATGGTATGAGAAGCGACTGGCCTACACTCGAAGTGTGGGTGTGAGTTCGATTGTGGGGTGGGTGGCTGGACTCGGTGACCGACATGCTCAGAACATCTTGGTGGACAAGACGACAGGCGAGGTGGTTCACATTGACCTCGGCATTGCGTTCGAACAAGGCCAGCAGCTATCAATTCCTGAACGAGTCCCGTTCCGTCTCACTCGCGAGGTTGTGGATGGGTTTGGCTCGTTGGGAGTGGAAGGGAGTTTTGCGAAGTGTTGTGAGGAATGTCTGCGTGTCTGCCGAAAGGCGAGACAATCGATTGTGGCTGTTGTCGCGGTGTTGTTGGACGACCCATTGTATCGCTGGGAAGAGCTGGATCGATCGGTCCAACGACATCTGACTGAACGAGAGGAGAAGATGGAGTTGGACGGTGTGACTCTGATTGGTGTTCAGGACAGTTCCATCGACAACGACCAGAAGTCGGGGAAGAGCAAGGCGGGAGGAAGGAGGGACGCGGAACGAGTCATCATTCGACTCAAAGAAAAGTTGTCTGGTTTTTCTGGGCAGGATGCCGTGAGCGAGGCACAGCAAGTCAAGGAATTGATTCAGGAGGCTCGAGATCCTCGCAATCTCGCTCCCATGTTCCAGGGATGGTCGCAATGGCTTTAATCTTTCATTTGAATCATCTTGATTATTCTTTGTTTGACTGGGTTCTTGGTTATGTATTGAACATTTCACTCCTTTCTCACGGTTTTGATAGAATCTCCAGATCTCTTGGAAAAATCAAGAGTTCATTTTGAAATGGAAAGAAGCAACAAAAGAATGTTTTCAGAGGATCCAAACACACTGCTCGATGAACAGGATGTCTGAAGGCGTGGGGCTCGAGACAACTTGAAAGACGAGAAGTGACATCGAATTCACGAATGAAGAGATGGGTCGCTCTGAATGAAATGTTACCCGCGTCGTAACTCTCTCCAAATGTGGAGATGCCTCACCTATTCCTCACAGTATCCATATTATCCTTCTTATGACTCACTGAATGTTTTTCTAGTTCATCTGACTTTTTTTCTCCTTTTTTTATTCTGATTGCCTGTTTCTGTTACTTTTCCTCACCCAGATTTGTATCTCCTGCTACATGCAGAACATTTTTCAGATTTTGCACTTGATTTGAAGTGAAAAATCACAATTTGATCAATTTTTACCTTCTCGTATTCTTGATCCAACTCTGTTTTTTTCCCATCTCAGATCTGACAACAACATTCTACAATTATCTCACTAATCAAGTCTTCAGGTTTGTTCAACTCATTTTCTGCTGTTTACAATTTATATTTGGATAGTTGTGCTCATATCCTCTCAGAGCGAGCGTTCTGTGTCAGATCTTCGCACATTTTCCGTTCTATTCCGCAAGAGTTGATCCCATTCGAAAATTCACATCAAATCCACTATTCAGACACATTTATGTATTTTGATGGAGATTCTCCTTCCTTCTCGCTAGGATAGCTCGCTGTATTAATCGTGACTTTATGAATGATCCATGCATATTGTGTTGCTGTCATTCACATCAACGCTCTTTTTAGTCATTTCACACGACCTCTTTCTTTTCTGACGCTTTTTGGTTCAAAACATGTGACAAAAGACGTCTTTTAAAAAAGTGCTCTCTCGAACGCGATCAAGACAAAATCGACATAATTCTACCTTCATCCGTCTTGAGAGCTGGTAACTGATAATTACACAAAAATTAGTTTTAACCGACGCTCTATAGTGTAAAGTAACATTTCATTCAGAATCGCCCAGATAAGAAGAAGTGAGATGAAAGAAGGATGGTCCTGATTGACTTAGAGAAACTAGTGTTGAAAAGAGGGATAGTCAGACATTCAGTGTTTGGAGAGATGGAGAGATATGAAGGATCTGTGGAAGTGTTCATTCACTCTTCTGTCTGCTCTCTCATACTCTCTGGTGCGCACAGAAACGAGTCAAAATGATTAAATTGTGACAGGAAGCGTGAAGTCCATCTCCTTAGTCCATTATTTCTCCATATTGTCCATCTTCAGTCGTTCATCCCACTCTCCTCACTCACAAGTATCAGGTATTCCACTATCTCTGATCGTGTCTGATAGATCCTTCGCGTCAGCCATCTTTCTACTGCATCTTCCTGTCCTGCTTCTCGTCCTCTCTCCACTCGCTTCTTCCATCTCTCTTCATCATCCTTCTTCATTCTCACATCGTCTTCTCTGATCCACTCCAGTCTCTCCCCCAGCTCTTTCTCGTCTGTCTTCTCCACCAACCACCCCACTTCCCACTCCTCTCTTCCTGTCTCCACACTCACACCATCTTCGAACAAATCGCGCTCGAGGTACAATGTCCGTGCGAAAAGAAAACCGAGCTCAGTTGGCAGATCCCAATCGCTTGAGATATCATTCGAAATGAACTCCTCTCGCTGAAAAATGAACTGCAGATATTGCTTGGCTGGCTGTAACACTCGTTCAAACTGCAACTTTCGGATTCTCTTCTGCTCTTCTTTGTCTTAAGCGATGTATTTCGGAGTCGAAAGCAAGTGGGCTATGGCCAAAATGAGTCTCAAATGGAGATCTGAATGTGTTGTTGGAACTGTCATCGGGTTGGATGTGTCGATCACTCGTTCAACCAGATTCTCTTCCAGCAAGCGAGGAATCAGGTGAGGGAGAAAGTCGCTGATGTGAGCGATCATTGTCAGATGAGGAAGGTGTGTTGGTGAAGAGTGATGGCAAGTTCGCTCCAAAAGTGAGCACAGCTGCGGAATATCGGAGAAGGTGGATTCGACAACTGGATGGAGCAATTCGCGAGAGCAAAACAGACTGTCCGCAACACAGTTCCACGAACGGTCGAGAACTGTGATCAATAGGTCCATTCGATCTGAAGATGGACAATTCGACTCACTTCTCTCGTAGTCATGCAGATCGAGGCAGGTGATGATGGTTGATTTGAGAAGAGGAACAAAGTCGCACTTGATCAGAATCTGGGCAAGATGAGAAGAGACAATGGTACACATCTTCGAAAGTGTTGTCCATGTTAATGAGCAACGAATTGAGGAGAGAGAATCCTTCACAAAGAACGTCCAAAAGAGTGTTTCCGTTGAGAAGTGGTGATTTGGAGGGAAGTGTTGCGGAGAGAGCAGAGATGGTTCCATCCGAAGGCGACGATTCGGTGAAGAGTGACTTCATTTCCGAAACATGCTCAGCCAGTCTTCCACAAAGCCGTCCAACGAACGGGACAAGCTCCGACGAACTGTCAGTTGAATCAGAAGGCACTTTGAGTGTTTGGAGGAAGGAGCGTGTTTCTGAATCTGATTCGCTTTGTGTGGAGAGTGCTTTGAGAGCCAGCTTTGACACTTCGGGTTGTGGTGAGAGATAAAGATGGGTGAGGATCTTTAAATGTGGAAGAGATGACCTTTTACTCTCACATCGATCGATAAATGCGAGAATATTGGTTTGGTGGTGGGTGAAGAGGATTGAACACGATCGGTGAGTTGAAGTCAATGTCAACAGACAGGTTCCGATCTAGAACGAGAAAAATGGAAAGATGGTTGACAGCAAACTTCAGTGAGTATATTGTCGTTCTTAGCCAAGACCATCCATTGGAAGAGGAAGGATGGAAGCGACGATCGGCAAATGAGATCCAATTCATCTTCTGATGTGTTCCCTGATTGAAAGAATAGTGAAGAAGAGTCAAGATGAACACAAAACAGTGTCAAACCAATCAGAGTTAACAATTTCGGGAATGAAGTCTGAGAAATGATGACAACAAAAGAAGCACACTGGAACATCACATGGTTGAGTTTGTTCACAATATTCCTCGAGAGGTTTGATGTACTCCACTTCAAGTATTGGCATGTTAATTGGATTGGACGGTGCCAGCGTTGGACTGGACAATTGACTTCGGTTGGATATTCAATTTTCATCCTGTTCATTTTACTCTCATTCCATATATTTGTTTCCTTTCACTTGAAAATGAGAATAGTCTGTTGAAAATCAGCGAAATGGTGAGAATCCGATGATACTCTTCTTCAAGTGACGAGTTGCTTGATCCACCCACCATTGGACGTCATTGGATGTCATTGGACATTTCGCTGATACTTTTGTTCTGATGTCTTCTCAATTAGTGCATACCGTTTTTGAAGTTTTCAAAGAGTCGGCAAAATTGGACTGTCCGATTGGACATCCAGTCCTGGACGTCCAATCGACATCTAGAAAGGGTCACAGTTGCTTCTCCATTTCGATGTTGGTGTGATATTACCACCCATCTCTCACTTTTTGATTAGTCTTAGACCTCATCACTTTGTTTGAGCGAGGTAGTGCCTTCATCTCTGCATTTTGCTGCCCCTGGATGTGACCAAACTCAGAACAGTTTGAGTCGCCGTTGATAGTGTTTTCTCTCTTTATTTTCAATTTCTAGCCACTTCCTTCACTTCTTCTCTCCATCTCTTGCAGGAACAGGGTGCTCATTCATCCACAAGCGAAAAGTCAACACGATCGAACTGTCGGACGTCTTCTCCTCTGAGAAGAAATGAACAACTGTCATCGAATTGGTAGAAAATGGACTCAGAGTATTTTCAAAGGGAACCTCCAAGACGACGGGCATATTGTTCCCCAATATGCACTAGGATGGGAGATCTGTTGCCATCGGTTTGCATCTCTTGCTTATTCATTTTTTGACATTTTTCATCGTATTGGACCCTCCTCATTCATATCTTCACATTCGACATATAGATCGGGAGTTAAGGGGAGATTTGAGCAGATCGCGAAACAGGCCGAGGCGAAGAGGCAAGAATCGGAGGAGATGGTAGCTAGGAATATGGAATCAGATGATGAGAAGAAAGATTCGAAGACAGTTGTGATTCCAAAGGAAGTGAAGTCTCCAGAACCCAGCCAGAACAAGATTGAACAAGAACACACTGTTGCACTTGTTGTAACTCTAACTGATCAAACGATGGCCGAATCAATCGGTGAAGAAAAGAAGGAATCAACAAAACAAGTCGAGAAGAAAGAAGAACCGAAAGTTCAGGACAATGAAATACTTTGCGAAAACAATGGAAGAGAAGAATTTATCATCGATACAAGGTTTGTCAGAATGAATTCCCAGAAATTTCATCTCATCTTCATTGTCCTCTCAAGAGATATCTCCGTTCTTCATAATCTTTCACATTCTCCACATTGATCCTTCTTCTCTTTTCTCCTTAACCTCCAGAATTCAACATTTCCCTCCACACGACAATGCTCCAACGAAGTCAACGTCGTTGAACACAGCTTCTTCAACCGGGTATTCTTCACAATCGCTTTCCTCAAGATCTTCCTCTAAATCATGATCACACTTGTTAACGGTCTCACCTACTCTTTTTGGTCATACACAGACACCCTGGACTGAATTTGTGTTCTGATCTCTTCGAACTCGGCGTATTTCTACTTGTGCATGGCCCTGATGATCACACTTGCGAAAATCGGAAAGGAGGGAATCAAAGATTCTTGGACGCTCGCTTCGATCTGAACAGGGAGTGACGGTGAATGAAAAGCAAACAAGGAAGGGGATGCGAGGAAGAACGAACATAGACGCGCTGTTGATGTTTGTAAGATCTCAACCAGCCCTAAAATAGACTGAGCCAATCGTCGAAGGAAATTCAGAAGAATCACAACAAGCTGAAGGTCGGCTGCCGTATATTTTGTCTTCTTTTCACTTAATTCGTCACTAATCACACTTTTTTTACCTTGTGTCATTTTTTACCAGCCAGGTTCTGATATCCACCCTCGCCATATCAATTATTCCATCTTTGAGATCATTGCTGCAAGAATATGTTTGTTGAATTGATAATTCGAGGAGAAAAGGATGTGGTTTGGAATGATCATCCCATTTCCATCCGATAATTCATTTCTCCGGACACAATTGACCTCAATCTGCTGAAATATCTCTAATCTGCCCACAGAACACCTTCCCTTGTCGTTTCGAGTCATTTTGTTGCAATGACTTGGATTTCACCCATTGCCCGGTTTTATGAACTCCCTCGGCTCCCAAATAGGAGACTGGACATTGGACTGGACATTGCCACCTCGACTGGACACAGCTTAACAGGCCAATTCAAGTATAGTTGCGAGGGCCCAATCAGATTCTGTGAGAATCATCAACGAGAATACAAAAAAAACATGATGGAACAGACCAGTCACAAGAACGAAGAGACCACTCAACATCATTGAACGGAGTGGTGTGCACTCCCCACATATCTGGCTTAGAATCATTTCGACCAAGTTCTGGAAACATTTCAGATTGAAATCGAGACAAAAGCGTCAAACTGTTTGTTTCGCAATTGCGTTGTCAATTTGGGGTTGAGAAGAGGTCTTATTGACAATCATAGTATTTTGGAATGATGAATAGTTGGGAAGATGTCTGCGATGTCGTCAAAAAGTTCTTTTGAAATAGTTGTTTTCGTGATTGATTTTCCTATGGTTTGATCTGATGTCAGAATGGTTTGCTTCACCATCTTCCGCAAATAAGTATGAAAATTTGATTGAAAGATTATGAATGATGAATTATAAGTGGGTTATTTCATCTGAGAAGAGTCGGACAAACACATTCAATTCCAGATCCCGTCGTGATCATAAATCGGACTCAGTTCATCGGTATTAGGACAGGTGAATAGCTTTATTCTGGTTTTCCGCGTAGATGAACTCCATCGTGATATACATCAATCAACAATATCCATGACCTGCTCGTGGAAATCAGTCCTTTGGCTTGAAAGTGCCTTTTCCAAGATTGTGTTCGAAAATACAAATCATCAAACATCACCGATGGCCACGATCAGAAAATCCGAGTTTAGACAATTTGAGTGTCAAACAGAAAATTTGCCTAACTCTGAACACAGAATTGAGCGCAAAAGTTTCAGCTTTTGACACACAGTTTTGACTCCTTTTTTGAACTCGGATGGATCATCGAAGGTTTGTTCAGGATCGAACCAGAAAAAATGGTTTTCGTCTTTCATCTCGATTGATTCATTTGGATTGATTCTCTCTCACAGAATCGGTTTTTAAAGATGGTCTTCATCGTTGAGAAGCTTTTTGAGAGGGTTTGAGACAAAATATGGTGATAAAATGGCTACAGGGTCTGTCAGAAATCAGTGAAATCTGTTGTGATCAAAACAAAAACGAAAGATTTCACCCCTCACAAGTTTAGTGATCATCTAAATGGCAATTTGACGAAAACTTTTTTTTGTCACCAACTATAGTGTGGGGAGTCTTTTCCAGTATATTCGCTCAATTGGACAGTTCAGTACAGACAAAGCCGTTCGTCAAAACGACCAAAACGAATTGATCACCCACACAACTTTTCCGGCACTTTATAGTGGCGTCACCAATCGGTGTCCTGTCACCAATCGGTGCATTTTTCTTGAAAAATCACGATGGATCAAACTAAGAAAAAAATAAATTTTTAGAATTATACTCCCACGCAATCCCGAGAAAACCTCAAAATACCCCCTTTTGCCCGTTGAAAAAAATCGTTTTGGCAATATCTCAACAACCAATGTACCGATTTTGATGAAATTTTTCACAGAAACGTTTTTTTGGGGAAACAAACATTTTGAAAAAAATTCGGAGAAAAAATTCTGGGTATATGGGAAGATAGAAAAAACCCATATTTTTCTCAACAAAAACTTCTTAGGATAAAAATCGGTTTATTTTTTGAGCACCATTTGTCGAGATCTATACGATCACAATGCCTTTTATTTGATTCAAAACGGATGGCTAGTTGTGGAGAAAAAAGGGGAAAAAGTTGAGAAAAATGTGTGCTTTCGTAACGCTATAGGTATTTTGAGGTTTTCTCGGGATCGAGCCGGAGAATAATTCAAAAATTTTATTTTTTTCTTAGTTTGACCAAAAGTGATAAGTCCAGAAAAAAGCACCGATTGATGACAGGACACCGATTGGTGACGCCACTATTACTTTTTCTCTATTTCTTCAACTTTTTTTGTTTTAATCGAGGCGACATAGTAGTGTCAATAATCCACGCCATGTCAACAATTCACGATCTGGGAAGAATAATTCATAGTGGCGTCACCAATCGGTGCTTTTTTCAATAAATGTCACAATGGGTCAAACTAAGAAAAAAATCAATTTTTAGAATTATCCTCCCACGCGATCCCGAGAAAACCTCAAAATACTTTATCCAGTAGGTTACCGTACATTTTTTTCACTTTTTCAATTTTTTTCTTTCACTTCTCCACAACCAGACGTCCGTTTCACTCCGAAGAAAAAGCATTTTTTTCGTAAAGATATCGTTTAATAACGATCAAAAAAAAGCATTTTTTTTCCCATGAAATTTTTTGGGGCGAAAAACAGCCTTTTTTCACATCTTCCCAAATACCCAAGATTTTTTTCAGATTTTTGTGTCAAAAAATTGTTTGCACCAAAAAACATTTCTGTGAAAAATTTCATCGAAATCGGTTCACAGGTTGTGAAGATTTAACGAGAACACATGAAAAAAGCGGTCACAAAGAGGTTTTTTTGAGGTTTTCTCGGGATCATGCGTGAAGACAATTCAAAACAATAATTTTTGTCTTAGTTTGAACCATAGTGACTTTTCAAGAAAAAAACACCGATTGGTGACAATACACCGATTGGTGACTCCACTATCACAAATAGTCCAATACGAAAAAAAAGGCTTTTTGCTTTTGTTGGGGACAAAAATCTGAAAGTGCCTCACGTCGCCCGAAATGACTATTCACACTTTTTTTGAAACGTTTTGGTGTCATTTTTCCACAACCAGAGTTCCATTTTGGACCAAAGAAAAAGCGCTTTTTTCGTTTACATATCGATCGAAGACACTCAAAACAAGACAAAATTCCCAAGAAATGTTGCTGGGTGAAAAGAACATTTTGTAAAATCTTCACAGATACCCACTATTACATTCTCTCTATTTCAAAATATTCAATCACAAAAAACGTTTCAGTGGTTAATTTCATTAAGATTGGTTCACAGGTTGTGAAGATATGACAAGAACACAGAATGGAAAAATGCCAAAACGATGTATTTTGAGGAAATCTCGGAATCAGGCCGTGAAATTCATCAATTTTTGTGTAGTTGGTCCATTCTTATCACACACCGAATAGAGCGCGAAGTATTGATTTTCGTGGATTGTTGACGTTCCTATCAGATGTGAAGAAGATTTTCAATTGTGACATGAACCCCCTATAAAGAAAAGAGAGAAAGAGATGAAAACAATTGTGAAAAGAGGGAATCGAGGCTGAAGGTTTGACAGTCACGGACAAAAGTTCCTGGCATACCGACCAGGAACAATCAACAGTGACTTGTCGTTTTCATTTCACCAATCACTTCACTATATAAAATGAAAGATGTAGAGAGAAAACCAATGTGAACATACGTGTCAGTAGTTATAGAAGCGAATAGAGAACCAATCTGAAAAAGTCTTTGAAATCAAAACTAAAAGTCAACGCCGATTGACCAATTTTGAACCTTGTATTAAAAGGAATTTATGACATTTTGATGACATCAAAAAAGTGCCCTAAATTTGAAAATAATGGCCAAAAAAGGACCTCGTGAAAAGTGTCCTTTTGAAGCTTTTTGAGTACTTTCCAAAAACAAATTCGATTTCTTTTTATTCAATTTTTTAATTTGGATAAAATGAGTTGCGTATTAACACCAAATCAACTACAGGAAATTTTGGACAAAGAAAATTTGAAGATGAAAGTTCCACCAACTCTCAATCGACAAGGAACAACATATCTCACATCGAGCACTTTCGAATATTATCACGAAGATAAACCAGATGACATTTATCGAGTGTACTTACAGCGTTTTGTCAAAGGATCTAGACCACACACGAATCGCCAGAGATACATTCAAGTATCCAATTGTTGCACGAAAGCAAAGTTTCTCGAGTCAATGAAAACGAAAATTGTGAACTCATTTCTGAATACAAGTATGCTGATTCACTTGTCACATACCGGTACGAAGGAGTTGAATGGAAAGTGATTCCCTCGAAATGGATGAAAGGATATCGAGCTCATAATTGTCAACGAAAACATTACACACAATCGTTTGTTGAAAATGAACTGAAAAAGAGAATTGTGAACTCATTGGAACATACACAAAGGTACTTGAGCCATTCAAATATCGTGATTTACGAACAAAGAATGAGTATTTCGTTCGCTTGGATAATTGGCTGTATTTTGGAGACCGTCCTCACTTGAGAAAGTACCACGAAAGGTCATGAAAATACTGAAAATCTATTTTGACCACAAATCACTGAAATCCAACATGATAACCATTTCGAAAATTCTGAAAAAATTCTAAAATCTCGGGGACACTGTCGGTCCTCGATCAAGACAATCCTGATGAAAATCGGTTGAGAATTCGTCGAACTGTGTACCGAACTTAGGTCGAAAAAGTGACGAAAAAGTCGATGTTCGGATTTCGCCACTATGAACCGCTTTATGGCTCAAATTGTGTTCAAACACGTTCTAAAATTACGAAATTGATGTTGATAGGTGAAATTTTAGGAAAAAAGCACTTTTGAAAAAAAAGTTTGATCCGACCCCACAACATATTTTGAAAATGACAAAATTTTTAAGGAGGAGAAAGTGACGTCTCGCTCTTCTCCTGCACGTCACTTTTCGCCCTCTGATGGTCTCCGTAGGTGTCAAAACGATAGTGGACAGGTATTCGCGTCATTCGGTTTTGACGATCCTCGACACACGATCGTTTTCACAATTTTTTGTCAATTTTCATTTTACACGATTGTCCTTCAAACCACTTCACAATCGCACTCAAGCGACGCTTTTTTGAGAATTCTGGTTGTACATCACCTATAGTTCGCTCTGGAGGGTCGGTTTTTCGATCACACCTCTGACGTCACATTTGCACCAACATTTTGACACTATAGATTTTTTGATCCGATTTTCACTGCAAATCCTTCTTTCTCACGGTATGAGTAAGGTGTGCTCAAATTTTGAGGAGATTTTGTCGGATAGTTCTCTCATAAAGTCACTTTTTCATGTTTTCACTTCTCAACTTTTGACCGTTTTTGTCACTTCAAAACCGACTGTAGTCCCTTTCATTTCATCACTTTTGCTCCCCATTTCACATTTGATCTCTTCACCATTCCTCTTCATTTTGCTCATATCACTTCCATTTTGTGGGCCGTTCTCACTTCACTAGCACATCATTTTAGTCAACTTTTCATCACTTTTTTCACAAAAACAGAGTAAAAGAAAGCGAAACAAGCAACAACGAAACGGGCAAGTCTGAAACTGAGAGGGAAATTGACGATCGTGAAAACGGTGTGAAATGTGGCACCAATAGTGAAAATGTCGCTTGTGTTTGGTCCTTTTTTGCTTAAAAACATCAAAAATGATTCAAAAATGTATGTGAAATGATGAAGATTACGGAAAAATTCCGAGATGTGAAGTGAGCCGTTGAATGGCGGATCTCTGCAAAAGTCCGGAAAACTCAGTAAACGGGAATTAGTGTGTTGTATTCGAGAAAAAGTTACAGAGAAAGAAACATGAATGAAGTGGTTACAAACAATAAACAACGAGAAAATGAAGACGGAAGTGAGGTCAAAAATGAGATGGTAACGAATGAGAATGAGGTTACAATTCAATCAAAAACAGAGAAAACAAGTCTAAAACAAGAAGAAAATGAGAGTGAAATGATGAAGAATACATAAATGTGCAAAGATCTGCACCCGGTTATGAATCGCTCAATAACTCTGCAAAAGTCCGAAATCTTCAAAAAACGAAGCATACCACGATGATCCTGAGCACCAGAAGAATCAGAAACGCGACAAATCAGAACGAAACAAGCACTCTTGAGAAATGAGTGATCGAACCCATTGATCCTCGATTCCAGTGAAAAATCCAAAACTGAGAAATCAACGAAAGAAAATCTAATTTTGACTTTTTTAATTTGTATTAAATGAATCCAACTGAGTTGTAGAAGGAAAGACGTCGAGTATGTTCGGAACAAGCATTAATTGAATCAATGAGAGAAGAGAACTGTTCGCTAGTCTCTGGGTATGTCAGAAATAATGTGCCGGTGACGTATGTTCATGAGGGAATCAAGAATTTTAATTTCAATGAAAGAGCAAACGAAAATGAATCGACAGAAATACAATTCACAAATGATTGAGAAAATGATAGATCATAATCTCTCGACGACCAACGAGAATGCAGCAGTGATTGATTCACTTCAGAAGACAACAGAAGCACATACGACAGCGATATCATCAATCCAAAAAGTGGTGAGCACAAATGGATCGATCACGACACCAACAATTGGAGGATTGATCAATGTGAATGGAGCGAAGTGGAATATCTCAGAAGGATCACTTCCGAAGTATCCTGGAACATATCCAGCTTCAACATTTAAGTCTGGCATTTCAATTTCACAATCGCTTTCAGAAACTTCAGGAATTCAGTTCAATGGTGATGGTATCATTATGTGGTCACCGTGTGACTCACCAGCTTTGTATTACTACGATGAAGATACTGGTTCAGGAGTGTTTTCAATATCCACAACAGGAAGTTTTTCTCAGTTGTCAGACAGAAGAGTGAAAAGAAATATTGAACCATACCCTGATGTTCTTGAACAATTGAATAAAGTGGAAATTGTGCAGTATCAATTCAACACATTCGACTCGAAGATCAACAAAGTGACGAAACAAATAGAGAGCGAGACTGATGAAGAACACTTGAAGAACTGCAAAGAGAAATGTGAATGCTTGAAGAAGGAAAGTGAGAGGAAACACATTGGAGTGATTGCTCAACAGATCCAAGAGATCTTTCCTGAAGTTGTGAATGATTCCAATCCAGATTGTCTTCAAGTTGATTATGCAGAACTCTCTTGCTTCTGTATCAAAGCCATTCAGGAACTGAGCAACATTGTCGGACATCAACAGACACTCATCAATGAACTTGTACAAAAATATAATTCACTGATCGACACAATGACTAATACTCCAACATGAGATCAACCAGAAATTCATAATACTCTTTGATTATTTTTCCATTGATTGTCTCGGTTGTTTCCATCTCGATTGAGTCACCAGAACTGTCTTTGAACCAGATCTTCACAATCGATTGTCGAGTGCTTAGTTCCCACTTCTTTCGCTTCGCAATCTGTTCGTTACAGAAAGCAACAAATGAGTCATTGAATGCATCAGTCTGGATCCAATCACCATGGATTGTTATGTGCTGTGGAATGTCTTTTGAGATGACAGTTGAGTTCCCAGTAATCTCTTCTTTCACATGGATGAGTTTGCAGTCAAGAAAGTGAACATATTTTTGGTTTCTGGAATTGGTAAAATCAGGAGGTAATTGAGCAGTGTGAGAATTCTGAATTGAGAAATAACGTTTGACCATTTGTGATTTCTACAAAAATAAAATATTCAATTTAGTAATATGACTCTGTCATTCTAGAAATGCTATGCATTAATATCCTCTCTTCACTTCTTCATATGCTTCATGAAGTCGGCGATCAATGACATATCGCACTCGTGGTTGTCCATTTTCAATCCAGAACAGCCAGTATGTCGCTTGATGTAGTGCTAGAATTGGTGGAGGAGGACCTTCTGGAGTTGATGTGAAATATGGATCCAGTTCACCCTGATTGATTGGTGTTCCTCTGAATACAATATTGACTGATTCTGCTGTTGAAATACCTTCTTCACCACCAGCGATTTCACTTCGATCTGTTGGAACCATGAAAGTAAAACAAGTTGCATCTGTTACTGGTTTTGTTCTCTTGTAATCCTTTCCTTTATAGTCAAACACACGAGTTGAACAAATTGAATTCTCAAACTCTTCCGTTGCGGAACAACCAATGAAATCACCATTCACCATCATCATTTGATAAAACTCTGGTGATATTGTTGACATTGGGAAATTGGGATAATTATTTCCTAGCATTTCGAAGTGACCAACATAATGAGGATTTCTGAAGACTGTACACTCATTTGGTCTATCGGGGAATAAGCACATTAGATTCATGAGATTGTTGAGTTTGATACTGATGTTTGATCTCACTCCCATTGCTGTTGCTTTTGATTGAAATGATTGAGTGTCAATTCTTTCTGCTTTCAAGACGTACAATGTCTTTGAATACATGTTGAAGAGGGATTGTTTTGTTGCATCAGTGATTTGATATCCGTAACAAATAGTTGAGACTTTATCAACTGATGAAGAAAGAACAGTGCAGGTGACTTCTTTGGTCAATATCTCTGCGACGGCAGTGCTAGGTGCCTTATAAGTGTATTTATCGCTAACTTTCAGAACTGAATTTCCAATTTGTGTAAATTCCTGTGTTACGGGAGAAAAGTCTCCCTCAGACATCAAGAATGCGTTGGATAGATCCGAAAGGGTTGTCAAGTCTTTATCTGGAAACACTTCACGGGAACCTTCGGTTGATTTTCGAATGACAGTTGAAGTTTGAATAGGACAATGCACAAGTGAATCTGTTGTCAAATGAAATCTCAAACGTAAATTACCAAAGATGGAATTTGGATATTGGTCAAAGGTACTCAGTGGAAGGAGATTCACAAATGGAATCACTAAAGGAATTGTCGCAGTGATTTCTTTTTGGCCTCTATTGATTGGGACAAAATAGAATCCACACACACTCTGATCCATTCTCTGAACATTTTCCCACAGACTGTAGCAGTGCTTCATATTGTTTTTCTCTTCGTACGACTTGAATGTGTGATACAGAAAAGATTCATGAATGTGATTGTTCTGAAGTGAATTGTCAATAATGTTTCCATGACTGTCGACGAGTCTCATGTCTCGAATTGCATCTGAAGATGATTTATATCCAAAGAACATTCCGTGTAGTCCGACGTAAGCTCCCGAGTCACCAACCTGATGAAAATTTGGAACAGTGATCGTGAGATCAATGCGTAAATGACTCTTCGCAAACTCAGTCACATCATGACCATCACAACACAATGGAACTTCAATCTCATCTCCGATTCTGCAAGGCATAGGTGGATTCGTTGGATGCACTTCTTGGATGGAATAAATGTGTGGTTCTGAATCCCACTGTTTTGGCAGATATGATTGCACTTCAATTTGTTCAATTAATGTCGATGTTGGTTTTGATTGATTTGATCTGATACTTCTCATTTATAGAAAAATAAAAAATACAATATCAATAATTTCTTTTACTGTTTTGTCTCTACATGATTCCTAAATCTTTATGTAACGCCTTCAGTGTGTGATTAGGATAGTACTCAACTTTTGGTTCACCATTGCTGTATCGTAATACCCACCACGTTGTTGCAGTGGTTGCTAATATTGGTGCTGGAGGATGTGTAAAAGTTGTCATATAACCTCCACTTTGACTTGGGTTGTAAACATTGTAGTATGTGTCAAGATTGCCCTGATAGATTGGATGCGATCTCAAAGTGACCGCAGTGTTTCCTTTTGAACTGATGGAATCATTGCAGTTCGTTGGACATCCACTACGTTGAGTTGGGAAGAATAGAAGGAAGTCAGTGTTGTCATGAACTGGACGAACTCTTGTCATTGTTTCATTGGGATATGTTCCGTCACCAGTGAGTTTCTCTTCAACGAGAGAATCCGTTAGTGACCGCTCCAAATCATCTGGAACAGCAAGGTACGAATCGAGATTGAGAGTTGATAATGCAAACTGATAGAAGCGAGCTCCAATAGTTGTTGTCGGTTGTTCTGGATAGTACCTGTTTTGTAAAGTCACTTGGATATTCTTCTGCATTGGGTTGTGGAAACAAGTGACTTCATTGTCATAATGACGAAAGAGGAGCATAATATCCTTTGCATTCACCACTACCATTTGCTGAGTACAATCAATTCCTGTTGCCGTTGGCGTCTTCTGAAATGGATAGAATGAGATCTTCTCAGCTGGAATTGTTCCAGGACGATTCTGATACATCTCCATGAGTTTCTTTATCGCACCATCTTTCATTTTGTATCCAGCACTCATGCAATACACGTCATCAATCCGATAGTTTGTGACGTTCAATGAGATGTACTGATCCACAAATTCTGGTTCTGTTGTCACGACATTGGCTGTTGAACAAACAATGTCCTTTGTAACTGTTGGTTGCTGAAATGATTGACCAATTTGAACGAAGTTCTTTGTGCATGAGGTGACAAGATTGGTTAGGAAATATGGACGATGTTGAATGCAATTGAGAATTGCTGCTTTAATCGTTGGTGCTGCTGCTGTTCCAGTTACGAGTGATGATAGCGTATCTTTCAAAGTGAGTTCAGGATTAACAGAACAACAAACAAACGCATCCTCATTCATGTGCACACTCAATTTCAAATCACCAAAGAGACATTTTGGATAGTCAGTCATCCCTGAGAATATCAGAAGATCTTCAAGATTAATCGACACACGAATAGGCACATCAATAGTGTCTTGAAACACTCCTGTTCCGGACGTCGTTGTAAAATCCGAAAGTGGAATATAAACACCAGCAACCGATTCATCATGATTCCAAGCATTCTGCCAAGGTGTGTGACAATGTTTTCGATTCTCCAATTGACTCTTTGGTTTGATCATGTTGTAGATGTGTGATTCCATTGAGACATCATTGTTTGTTGTGCTGATGATTCTCTGATTGTTGTGAAGAACAGTAAGGTCACGAAAGATTGATGCCGAATGCTTGAGTCCAACGAAGATGAATATCCTCTCATTCATGTACGATCCAACCTTACCAGCTGTTGTTTGCCAATTATTAACTTTCAGAGTCGCAGTCATGGTGAACGTAATGAAGGAATCATCGATTTGACATATGTCCTGATTACCAGTCAGTGGAATGATTATCTCTTGTCCCGTGTAGAAGCGTGCATTCTCTGATGGTTTCAATTCTTGAATCGAAGTACTGTGTGCCCCATCATTCATTAGGTAATTGATGTGATGCTCAGACATGAGTTGCTGTTGAATTTGACCCATGTCATCTCTCGTGTATTCTATCCTTCCAGTGGTATTTCCAGTCAATGATGATGCTCCAGTTCTTTTGTTTGTCAGATGTGTTAGATGCGAGTTCATTTTAACAAAAATAAAAAATTACATTTATGCTTTAACTCTAGTTACTTTTTCTTTTTTGGTTTCTTCGCTTTTGGTTTCAGCTTTTCTTCCAGTTTCAGTATTTCTCCTCTGAGCTTGTTCGCTACTGCAGTGTTTCCTTCATTGATCGCTTGCTCTTATTGTGCCATCTTCTCTGCATGGATTTGCTGATCCGATTTCACATCTGGTATCATTTCAATTCCTGTCTGCGCTACCTTCGAAATCAGTGGTCCAACAAAGGGGATGAGATTCAGAAATGGAGCACCAACTCTGAGTATATTTTTGCCAACTGCTGCTAATTTTGATAACCAACCTGGTGCCATTTTAATAAAAATAAAATATTCGAATACGAGTGAATGTTTATCCTTTGAATTGAATTTTGGAATTTGACGAGAGTGGCATATCATCATTGGAGTATCTCCCATTTCTTGAGGTGGTTCATATTCAATCATCTGCGGTTTTGTTGACGATTGATCGCTTTATTTTGTTGAT
>JARBJD010000212.1:0-130573 GCA_033064195.1 Blattamonas nauphoetae
GATGATGGGAGGCGAAGCAGAGCGAACAGTGATGATGGGAGGCGATGCACAGCGAACGGTGATGATGGGAGGCGAAGAGCAGGGCGAACGGTGATGATGGGAGGCGAAGCAGGGCGGAGCGAGTGATGATGGGAGGCGATGCACAACGATTCGGGATGATGGGAGGCGATGCACAGCGAACGGAGCGTGATGGGAGGCGAAGCAGAGCGAACAGTGATGATGGGAATCGAAGCACAGCGAACGAACGTGATGGGAGGCGATGCACAGCGATTCGGGATGATGGGAGGCGATGCACAGCGAACGAACGCGATGGGGAGGCGATGCACAACGATTCAGGGATGATGGGAGGCGATGCACAGCGAACGAACGTGATGGGAGGCGAAGCAGAGCGAACAGTGATGATGGGAATCGAAGCACAGCGAACGAACGCGATGGGAGGCGATGCACAACGATTCGGGATGATGGGAGGCGATGCACAGCGAACGAACGTGATGGGAGGCGAAGCAGAGCGAAGATGCAGTGATGATGGGAGGCGAAGCAGAGCGAACAGTGATGATGGGAGGCGATGAAACTGGAGGCGAACGGTGATGATGGGAGGCGAAGCAGAGCAAACAATGATGATGGGAATCGAAGCACAGCGAACGAACGTGATGGGAGGTGATGCACAACAGATGGAAGTGATCACAAATGATTCACTGCGACTGGGAGGCGATGGGATGCAAGTAGCGGCGATGTGTAGCGATCAGACGAAATTGGGGACGATGAGAGCTGCAACTGAGCGTGCTCTCATCATTCTAGATGGCCACGTCTCACGTTCGCAACCTGACCTTATGTCGTGGCTTGCTGCACATCAAATTGATGTTATAGTTCTCCCCTCTCACACTTCGGAGTTCCTTCAGCCATTGGATCAAGTTGTGAACAAAGAGTGGAAGAAAGCACTCAAGTCTGTCAGTATGCCGAAGGACAAGAACGACCAATCACAACTGAACCAATTTATGAATAAGATTGATGGGGCGGTGACAAGAGCTCTCAAGCTGACTACATCCGGAAAGGATTCGAAGTGTGGTCTCATCCTTAGGTCTCCCACAAAATGCTGATGAGTCTACGAAATGTGGGGCAGACCTTTGAAGAGTGGAAACAGACAAACACTCTTCAAAAAGTAGATGACGAGTTGAATGTGAACTCAGATGACGGACTTGACTGTAACTGGAAGAACCAAATCAAAGGGGACCATCTCGATGAATGGGAATCGTTTACTGTAGAAACGACAACTCGATCCCACCTTTGAAGCCCTCTGCATCGTTTCCGATCAGTGGGCATGTATTATCAGATCCATACTTCCTCCATCGTTGGTTCGAGCACAACGCTGCCCAAAACGGGTTGAAGAGGAGAGAAGTCGCTCGCCGCGCCAGAAATGAACGGAGGAGAGCGGCAACGTTTAGGAAGCTTGAGAAGCTCAAGGAAAACAAGTGAAGACCCCTCAACATGTGTCGCGAGAATTAAGAGTGATTCATGATGACAGCAGCGAGTCTTCAATTAGCCTCGGCCATGACGAAGAGTTCGATGATGTGGCCTTCATTCATGATCCGAATGAGAGTGATGATGACGATTCACTGTCTGAGTTAACCGATGGGAGCGTTTCGGAATCTATTTCAAATCATCTCAATCATCTCATGTCAGCAATCCACGGACGACTTCCTGGGAAAAGGAAAACTCGTCCTCCAAGCTCATTCAAACACAGACGCAAGTTCCCACCAGTAGGATATCGAATGACAGTCTCCGAGGACCACAGCAAAACTTTGTGGTTGATGCTGGGGGATGATCCTTCTGGATTCCGACAGCGATTGATTTCGTACATCTCTCTCCTTCTCCTCATCAAATGCTTCCTCCTCAAACTCCGCATGTTGCTCTCTTCTTCGTCTCTTCCGATTTGAATGGAGCATTTGGCAGACTAGTCATGAGGTCAGAACATCGAACACCCGTTCAGCAGACTGGTTCTAATCTCAATGTTGTTCTCGCTCTCAAACTCGGACTCAGTCTCGAGCGACTGTCGTCAACAGCTGTGATGCAGATGAAGATCCTGTCTCCTGACTCGCGAATATCATGAACTATCATCTCCTCATCTGGTTCAGAAAGGAACAAAACCTCGATCACCTTGAGATTGTGGGGCGGGAGGAACAGCGACTACATGTTGTTCGAGTTGGAGGTGTCACCGGCAATGGAAAGAAAGTGGTCATCGAGTGAGATATGGTGTTTGGACAAACTCACTATTGATCACACAGCGGATTAAGGACTGACAACGAGGAAGAAGTTGATAAAATCCACTGGAATCAGAAGCTGCACCATGTATACGTTCAATTGACTACAATCCACTCACCCAGAAGTAGTTCACATTCGGGCTGTCGCTGGGCACTGATGCGAGTTTTCAGATGTTCTTGTCGCTTATGCCAGGAGGCCTCGCATAATGGAAGTTTGATGCCTCCTCCCCTCATCCGCATCGCAGAATTGATCGTTGTCCCTCCTCCCTCATCCGCATCGCACAAATCAGGTTTGTTCCTCCTCCCCTCATCCACATCGCAGAATTGATCGTTGTCCCTCCTTCCCTCATCCGCATCGCACAAATCAGGTTTGTTCCTCCTCCCTCATCCGCATCGCAGAAATCAGGTTTGCTCCCTCCTCCCTCATCCGCATCGCAGAAAACTTGTTTGCTCCCTCCTCCCCTCATCCGCATCGCAGAAATCAGGTTTGCTCCCTCCTCCCTCATCCGCATCGCAGAATTGATCGTTGTCCCTCCTTCCCTCATCCGCATCGCACAAATCCAGGTTTGTTCCCTCCTCCCTCATCCGCATCGCAGAAATCAGGTTTGCTCCCTCCTCCCTCATCCGCATCGCAGAAATCTTGTTGCTCCCTCCTCCCCTCATCCGCATCGCGAAGTCAGGTTGCTCCCTCCTCCCTCATCCGCATCCCTTAGGTGATCGTTGTCCCTCCTCCCCTCATCCGCATCGCAGAAATCAGGTTTGTTCCTCCTCCCTCATCCGCATCGCAGAAATCTTGTTTGTTCCCTCCTCCCCTCATCCGCATCGCAGAAATCAGGTTTGCTCCCTCCTCCATTCATCCGCATCGCAGAATTGATCGTTGTCCTCCTCCCCTCATCCGCATCGCAGAAATCTTGTTTGTTCCCTCCTCCCCTCATCCGCATCGCAGAAATCAGGTTTGTTCCCTCCTCCTCTCATCCGCATCGCAGAAATCTTGTTTGTTCCCTCCTCCCCTCATCCGCATCGCAGAAATCAGGTTTGCTCCTCCTCCCTCATCCGCATCGCAGAAAACTTGTTTGCTCCCTCCCCTCATCCGCATCGCAGAAATCAGGTTTGCTCCCTCCTCCCTCATCCGCATCGCAGAATTGATCGTTTGTCCCTCCTTCCTCATCCGCATCGCACAAATCAGGTTTGTTCCCTCCTCCCTCATCCGCATCGCAGAAATCAGGTTTGCTCCCTCCTCCCTCATCCGCATCGCAGAAAACTTGTTTGCTCCCTCCTCCCTCATCCGCATCGCAGAAATCAGGTTTGCTCCCTCCTCCCTCATCCGCATCGCAGAATTGATCGTTGTCCCTCCTCCCTCATCCGCATCGCAGAAATCAGGTTTGTTCCCTCCTCCCTCATCCGCATCGCAGAAATCTTGTTTGTTCCCTCCTCCCTCATCCGCATCGCAGAAATCAGGTTTGCTCCTCCTCCATTCATCCGCATCGCAGGGTGATCGTTGTCCCTCCTCCCTCATCCGCATCGCAGAAATCTTGTTTGTTCCCTCCTCCCCTCATCCGCATCGCAGAAATCAGGTTTGTTCCCTCCTCCTCTCATCCGCATCGCAGAAATCTTGTTTGTTCCCTCCTCCCCTCATCCGCATCGCAGAAATCTTGTTTGTTCCCTCCTCCTCTCATCCGCATCCCAGAAATCAGGTTTGCTCCCTCCTCCTCTCATCCGCATCGCAGAAATCTTGTTTGTTCCCTCCTCCCCTCATCCGCATCGCAGAAATCAGGTTTGTTCCTCCTCCTCTCATCCGCATCGCAGAAACTTGTTTGTTCCCTCCTCCTCTCATCCGCATCGCAGAAATCAGGTTTGCTCCCTCCTCCTCTCATCCGCATCGCAGAAATCAGGTTTGTTCCCTCCTCCTCATCCGCATCGCAGAATTGATCGTTGTCCCTCCTCCCCTCATCCGCATCGCAGAAATCAGGTTTGTTCCCTCCTCCTCTCATCCGCATCGCAGAAATCAGGTTTGCTCCCTCCTCCCTCATCCGCATCGCAGAATTGATCGTTGTCCCTCCTCCCTCATCCGCATCGCAGAAATCAGGTTTGTTCCCTCCTCCCTCATCCGCATCGCAGAAATCTTGTTTGTTCCCTCCTCCCCTCATCCGCATCGCAGAAATCAGGTTTGTTCCCTCCTCCTCTCATCCGCATCGCAGAAAACTTGTTTGTTCCCTCCTCCTCTCATCCGCATCGCAGAAATCAGGTTTGCTCCCTCCTCCTCTCATCCGCATCGCAGAAATCTTGTTTGTTCCCTCCTCCCTCATCCGCATCGCAGAAATCAGGTTTGTTCCCTCCTCCTCTCATCCGCATCGCAGAAAACTTGTTTGTTCCTCCTCCTCTCATCCGCATCGAAATCAGGTTTGCTCCCTCCTCCTCTCATCCGCATCGCAGAAATCAGGTTTGCTCCCTCCTCCTCTCATCCGCATCGCAGAAATCAGGTTTGCTCCCTCCTCCCCTCATCCGCATCGCAGAAATCAGGTTTACTCCCTCCTCCCTCATCCGCATCGCAGAATTGATCGTTGTCCCTCCTCCCTCATCCGCATCGCAGAAATCAGGTTTGTTCCCTCCTCCTCTCATCCGCATCGCAGAAATCAGGTTTGCTCCCTCCTCCCCTCATCCGCATCGCAGAAATCAGGTTTACTCCCTCCTCCCTCATCCGCATCGCAGAAATCAGGTTTGTTCCCTCCTCCCTCATCCGCATCGCAGAAATCTTGTTTGTTCCCTCCTCCCTCATCCGCATCGCAGAAATCAGGTTTGTTCCCTCCTCCCCTCATCCGCATCGCAGAAATCAGGTTTGTTCCCTCCTCCTCTCATCCGCATCGCAGAAATCTTGTTTGTTCCCTCCTCCCTCATCCGCATCGCAGAATTGATCGTTGTCCCTCCTCCCCTCATCCGCATCGCAGAATTGATCGTTGTCCCTCCTCCCTCTCATCCGCATCGCAGAAATCAGGTTTGTTCCCTCCTCCCCTCATCCGCATCGCAGAAATCTTGTTTGTTCCCTCCTCCCTCATCCGCATCGCAGAAATCAGGTTTGTTCCCTCCTCCCTCATCCGCATCGCAGAAATCAGGTTTGTTCCCTCCTCCTCTCATCCGCATCGCAGAAATCTTGTTTGTTCCTCCTCCCTCATCCGCATCGCAGAGACTTGTTTGTTCCCTCCTTCCCTCATCCGCATCGCAGAAATCAGGTTTGCTCCCTCCTCCTCTCATCCGCATCGCAGAAATCAGGTTTGCTCCCTCCTCCTCTCATCCGCATCGCAGAAATCAGGTTTGTTCCCTCCTCCCTCATCCGCATCGCAGAATTGATCGTTGTCCCTCCTCCCCTCATCCGCATCGCAGAAATCAGGTTTGTTCCTCCTCCTCTCATCCGCATCGCAGAAAACTTGTTTGTTCCTCCTCCTCTCATCCGCATCGCAGAAATCAGGTTTGCTCCCTCCTCCTCTCATCCGCATCGCAGAAAACTTGTTTGTTCCCTCCTCCCTCATCCGCATCGCAGAAATCAGGTTTGCTCCCTCCTCCTCTCATCCGCATCGCAGAATTGATCGTTGTCCCTCCTCCCTCATCCGCATCGCAGAATTGATCGTTGTCCCTCCTCCCTCATCCGCATCGCAGAAATCTTGTTTGTTCCCTCCTCCCTCATCCGCATCGCAGAAATCAGGTTTGTTCCCTCCTCTCCTCATCCGCATCGCAGAAATCAGGTTTGCTCCCTCCTCCCTCATCCGCATCGCAGAGACTTGTTTGTTCCTCCTTCCCTCATCCGCATCGCAGAATTGATCGTTGTCCCTCCTCCCTCATCCGCATCGCACAAATCAGGTTTGTTCCTCCTCCCTCATCCGCATCGCACAAATCAGGTTTGTTCCCTCCTCCCCTCATCCGCATCGCTGGAATCTTCTTTCTTCCCTCCCTTCCTTATCCGCCTCGCCAGATTAAAGTTTGTTCCCGAACTGACCTCCATCACCTCCCTCCTCTGCTCTCCTCCCAAACCTTCCCCAGATCAAATCCACTGCTGAGCCATGTTTCGGCAATCCGTTTCATCTTGATCCATCGTGTCAATCTGACACTTGACTTGATTGACATGTGCCGAGATCAAGCTCATTCCCTGTGTCGCTGGATTCATTTTGATGGTTCCTGATCGATGTTCCCATTTTTGAATATCATTTCTCAAAATTGTGTTGAATCTATTGAAGATAGTTAGGTTGAATTCACATTGTGCATAATATCCAATCTTTAAGAGCCAATCTTCCTTCTTTTTCCCGATGATTTTTGATCTGACCCATAAACTGAACACACAACCAGTTTAGCAGGTTTTTCTCGGGAAGGAGGACTTTTTTAACTCTATCATTTCACACAGTTCATATTCACCACATCCTCTATCGTTTCAAAGAAAATGCCGAATTAGTGACACCGGACTAATTGGTGACACTACTATCAGCAAGTCATAATTTCGCTCTTCGTTTGAATCTCATTTTGTCGCCTCATGTGGCAAAATATGAACATAAATCAATTAGATGAGAACAGAAGTTTTCATAATTCAACCCTGGATCAGGCCGTAAGAAAAGAGCTGGAATCGTGGTCACGGAAGAGTTAAAACGGTTTGTCATTGATAGAGGGAGTAATTCCGGATTCAGAAAACAATATCGGTTGTATGATCGTGATACTGCCAAGATTTCGAGGTGTTGAATGCCATTCTAACAAGATAGAGTCCGAGACTGGAACAAAATTAAAACCATGGTTCGATCTCATCACTTCAGGATACAGCAATGTTTAATCGCCAGGGAGACTGGTGGAACCAATCAATCTCTCTTAATAGTTCAACTGTTTGCGTGACCAGTCTTTCTTATCTCGTTAGACCAAGGAACAGGAACTTATAAGGAACACCTTCGCTCTCTTCAAAGAGGATTCCATTCAATGTCTTCTCGATCATCTCCGAGGTTCGTCCATTTCATCTTTGGCTGAACCATATTTTCGTATTTCAGGATCAGAACCAACTGTGTCTGACGAGAATGTTGGATGGTTCTTAGATGGCTTCTCTGAACCGTTCAGGCAATATTTCATTCCCAACCGTGTTGTGTGCCTCGTTCATCGTTGATTTTTTCAGCATCTGCAGAAGTGTGTCATGGGCTGTCTTTTGATTATTGGTCTGTTTTCATTCTCATCTTCACACTCGCAGTCCAATCCACAATATCCGAAAATTGTGAGAATATGTTGGTCAAAGTCCTTTCACAAATCATCGTCGCTCATTCACATGACAACATTCCTGTTAACTCGACAGAAGACGTGTGTTCTTGATCATCTCATCATTTTGTCCAGTTCTCCTATTTTGTGTATCAATTCCTTTCACATCGAGTTGGACTGAGGCTGATGCTGAGAACCCTCCAGGAGCACAATTTGAAGTGGTTTTCGATGGAGTTTCTTGTCGACAGTTGCCAACCTTCCCGAACTCCTTCCGAACACCCCCAAATCGTCCTCACTCGACCGACTCCCCTTCTCAACTCTGCCATCGACGACATCAACACACGCTTCTCCATCTCCGATCTGTCTCGATATCTCTCCGCTCCTCCCGATCTTACAGATGAATTTGACCAGGATTCATCAGCCAGAACCGACCTCGCCTTTGATGTGCTGTTTCTGTCTCTGCTGAGCATTGTGTCGGACGAAGCATTCCACAAACCAGCTCGACACTTCCTGGCCCGCATGTTTGAGATGTCGGAAGGCGAGTTGGAAAGACTTCTGTTGGAGCGAGAGGTTCGACGTGGAGATTTGGAGATGGATTGGCTGGGCGAGGGAAGAACGAAAGAAGGCACTCTGTCGTTCGCAGAAGGAGTGTGGATGTTGCTGGGAAGAAGAGAGACAGAATGGGAACGAGACGAAGACACGAACGAGGCAGCCACGGACGAAGGGAATGAGGGAAACACAGAACAAGAACCCGAAAGTGTGGAGTATCCTCGAACTGTCAGAAGCTCCACGTTTCACGCTCAAACATCAACCCCAACTGTCTTCCTCCATCGAGTGGCGTGCTTGTTAGTCTCTGCTCTTTTCTCGGCTGCATCCGATTGTCTCCCATCCAACCACAATCCGACTGCATCGACAGACACGACACACAACCATCACGACTCGTCTGACGACATTGCGTCTGAATCGAACAATCACAAAATGAATGAATCGCACCTGTTCAGGATCTGTCTGAAACTGACTGGCTGGCTCCAAACAACTTTTGAGAAATGGAAGTCAGGCTCTGTGTTCACCAAAACAGTCCGGATGGATGTAGAGTCGGCCGTGTCTCTCGTGTTCCTCCTTCTTCCCCACGCCGACCTCGACTGGCAATGCTTCCTCGTCTTCCTCCTTCACACCTTCTCCCACTTCACCGAAATGGTACCCCGCGTGATCACTCCCGACCTCGTCCGAAAAGTGGCTCTCTTCTTCGCCCGTCTCACCCCATCGCTCCCACACAAGCTCGTGCGGAGTGTGGAGTACGGTGTGAGGCGGATGTTAGAGGGAAGATCGCATTCTCAATACGGATGCAGTTTAGAAGAGGCAGCCGAGCTGTGCAGACCGATTCTGGACGACCTGATGAATCGGTTGGAGAGTGAGGTGGAGGGAAGGAGAGAGATTGCAGCGCAGATTTGGGTGATTGTGTCGTCGAATGACTATCACCTGCTTGACGAGTTCCGACCACGCGTCCATCTTCTCTCTGTCCTCACCGATGCTACTGACCACGACGAAGCGTTCTTCATCCTTCGTGCCTGCACCAAAACCTTCGCTGAAGCAAAATCCAACTTCCTTGTTCAGCCCCAACTTCTCTACACACACTCTTCCACCATCCTTCGATTTGGGAAGAAGATGGACAAACCACTGCTGGTGCTCGAGGCGTGGAGACTGCTTCTCCAGATGCTGATGCTTCTGTATGCACGATTTGAAAATGCAAAAAGACGGGAAGAAAGAATTTATGGAGATGTCTGAACAGCTCGTGGTGGAGTTCGTTGCGACGGTGGAGAGAGCGCTGCTGATCCGAGGACAGTTTGATCAGACATTCGGGAAGGAGGCAGACTACAGCATGTTGTGTCATTTCATGATGTCATCTTACAGCAACTTCCACCCACTGTTCCCGCACATCGATTTCTCTCCGCTGATTCTCTCCCTCATTCCTGCCGTCACAGACATACCGCTTCTTTTTGGAAGGAACAAAAATTCAATCTGGGTTTCGGTTCCTTATCACAATCAGATCACTATTCCTTCCTTCAAACCACCGACTCCGTTCCTCTTCATCCCAACTTCACCTTCATTCCCGACAGAACAATCAGTGCTTGACGACATTCTGAACCTCCAGATCAATCGTGCACAGTCAATCCTTCGATCACGTCTGGATATCGACGCATCTGATCAAAGTGAAGAAGAACACAGGAACATTCAGATGAGTTACTGCCTCCCCAACCCACTTCGTGTGAAGTTGGCTTTGGAGTTCGCCATCCACGTCCCTCGTCTTCTGCACACATTCATCCCTTTCGTCAGAGCCAAACAAACCCAGACGGAACCAGGAAACCTCAGACATTGGAGAATACAGTTGTATCACACAGCGAACTCGATCATCTCCAGCTTCACTCTAATGCTCCTCACCAGACTTGTAAAAAGACCAATTCTGGGGGTCGATCGAATTGGCCAATTGGATTTCCAATTTGTCCAATTGGTCAATTCGATCAAAAATTGTTACAAGTCCTCCAATTCACTGTTTGTTATGAGCTTTTTTGGGAAAATTTGTTTCAAGAGAAATAGGTTTGTGGATAAAGAGATGAAGTGGTTGAAAAGATGATGAAAGGGTCGATCGGACCAGAGAACTACGCTTGATCCTCGGTTGGGGAGAAAGTATAGATCCCAAACAATCTAATCTTACAACATCCGCTGAGTTAAAGACACAGTTTGACAGAGAATCTTCTTTTTTATTGACTTTTCTCTTTGATCTCCCCCATTTTTCATCTTCAAGTCACGATTCGAGAAATCGTCAGAAAAGAGTGGTGAAACGGTATAAAAGCGAGTATAAATGACAAAAATATCGTGATGAAGTGGCGATGATCAGATTAGAGTGACAAGTTGTCCGATTGGACATTTCACAAGTCTGCTCCTCACAACAGAACATCAATATATCCAACCTTCTCTTCCGGTCGACATCGGTCTCGCCTGTTGGACACTGACAGGAGGACACACGTCAGACGCAATCCCTCCCACAAATGAGGAAGACAGGAGTCCATCCGAGTCGACTCTGTCGTTCTTCGAGAATCTTCAGTTTGTTGCGATGTGGATGTTGAATGGGATGATCGAGTTTCCTTTCTCTCGTCAGTCAAAGAAAATCGACCGCGACCTTCCCATTCTGTGGCAGATGTTCCTCAACTCCATCCTCTTCCACCCGCCCTTTGATTCATCTTTCGCCCAGACAGCTTCTCAACTGCGTGTGTGTCTTTGGGAGGAAGGCGTGGAGGATGTGGTGGATGCTGTTGGCTGTCTGCTCGACAGGTCATTCGGGAACCTGCTTGCTCTGACAACCACATCATCCTGATGTGACTGATGATGGTCTTGATGATCTTGCTTTCTTGGAATGTCTGTTTTCTGGGGAAGCAACTCGTTTGGCTACTTGATTGTGGGGAGTGGGAAGTTGCGAGCTACGAGACAGTTGTGAGTCAGGTGCTTTTCATTTTGTGGGGAAGCACCTTTTCTTCTGCTTTGTAAACATTCTGAGTGAAAACGAATAAGAACCAGAATTGAGTAGAATACCATCGAGAAATACGTAATCTGTCCTTCAGAGGTTACTGAAACAGTCAGACAATGTTCAAAAGAGTCCGAAAGTTGATCAAACCAATGGAGATTCCATCACCGGAACTCTTCGTTCATCGAGACTTTTTTGTCGACATTTGTGGACATTACCTCAACTACTCATCGCATCAAAATACCATGCTTCAAGATCTCCTTGATCTTGTGACTAGTTTGCACGACCATGATCGCCTTCATTCTCGTTGCGATTTTTTACAGAATCTGATTGGGCCCTTTCAACCTTACTTGATGTGGAGTACATCAAACCTCTTGAGGAATATTGTGAAAAGACACAACCATGTGATGTTCCAGAATGTTTCTTTTGATATCATCATTTTCCAGATTACTCTACCGAAATTGTTGTATTTCATTGGTCTGATTATGTTTTCGTCTTCATATTTTCTCGGTATCGTGATTTTCTTCGATCAGGGAAGTCATCAGAAGGCGAATTGGATCACATCTGTGAATCCTCAATTCCCTCGTTCTTTCTCAGCTGGATGGGATCAAATTTGGATGACGATTTGCTCGCTGAAGTTTGCTCCCAGTATTCTTTCACTTTTTCTCGTTTCAGATCGGAGAATGCCTCATATTGTGGACTTCCACCCTTCGATCATCATCCACCTTCCTCGCTCACCACCAAACTCAATTCCTCGCATTTCTCAATCATTTTGAGAAGAAGAAGTTAAATATTCAACTGTTGAAGATTCTTTCCCAGTTGTGTTTCTCCCCACATCTCGAATGCTCGAAGATGGTTCTCACCGACCTCTCCACACGAAGTAACTCTGATTTTTTCGCACGCACCTTCCTCGTATCACACAATATGCCTTCTGGTTCGGCTGAAACTTCTTCGGCCCTTATCCCGTTCACAACACGACTCTGTTCAACGCTCGCCGCACATGTTTCGCAACTCAAATCACTCTTCACCGAATCCTCTGATTCAACATCAGCTTTATGTACTCCCTCCCCAACAGTTCCTGACGAATCACCACTTCATACCGGAAACAAAATGTTAGAAATACTTCATGAAGGAATATCTCTCCTCAATACGCTGAAGATTAGCGTGGATTTCAATGGACTCATCATCTCACAAGGGGTCTATCTTTGTCTCTTCTCATCTTGTCCAGATTCTGGTCGACTGCGGCTTTGTTCCTCTTCTCAAATCAACCATCATCGCCTGCATCGATCTGCTTGACCAGCAAAGTTCAACCAATCAAGATCCCCCAGCTGACAGAACAGACCTCTTGATCAATATGCTTCACTATTCGTGGAATTGTGCTGCCGATAGTCTCGATGTCTGTTTCAAATCGCTCCATCCCGTTGTCGAGTCCACATTCTCCGATATTCCACAGCTGTGTTCCCTTTTGGAGCGAACCTGCCGCCACACTTCCCCAACACATTCATCTCATCTACAAATGATCGTCAATCTCACTGGCTCTCTCCCTCGCCTGATTCATCGCCTTCTGGAAGAGAATCTGGTTCAACGAGTGATCCACGCATCCAAGCCGACGACAGTGCCCACACCATTCGGTTGGTTCCACGATTGTATACTCTCTGCCATCGACCGTCTGGTTGTTGATCCGAGTAACATCACAAAAGAAAAAGAAGAGTGGAAGAGAATCCGAATATTCCAGTTTGAACGTGTGTTGATACCAGCACAGCGATATCTCCAGTTCTTTACGAAGCGAGAGAAGCACATGATGGATTCCGTCTCACTGAGAATTCTCGTTCCGATCGGAGTCACTACGATTTTGAGACAAACCTTGAAACTCGAACGAGCTCTGTTCGAAGATGGGAAGATTGTGGAGACCGGAAGGGAGGAATGGGAAGTGGAGTGGTTGATGGAGAATGCTTTGGAGAATGATTTGGAGAATGCTTTGGAGAATGATTTGGAGAATGCTTTGGAGAATGATTTGGAGAATGCTTTGGAGAATGATTTGGAGAATGCTTTGGAGAATGATTTGGAGAATGCTTTGGAGAATGATTTGGAGAATGCTTTGGAGAATGATTTGGAGAATGCTTTGGAGAATGATTTGGAGAATGCTTTGGAGAATGATTTGGAGAATGCTTTGGAGAATGATTTGGAGAATGCTTTGGAGAATGATTTGGAGAATGCTTTGGAGAATGATTTGGAGAATGCTTTGGAGAATGATTTGGAGAATGCTTTGGAGAATGATTTGGAGAATGCTTTGGAGAATGATTTGGAGAATGCTTTGGAGAATGATTTGGAGAATGCTTTGGAGAATGATTTGGAGAATGCTTTGGAGAATGATTTGGAGAATGCTTTGGAGAATGATTTGGAGAATGCTTTGGAGAATGATTTGGAGAATGCTTTGGAGAATGATTTGGAGAATGCTTTGGAGAATGATTTGGAGAATGCTTTGGAGAATGATTTGGAGAATGCTTTGGAGAATGATTTGGAGAATGCTTTGGAGAATGATTTGGAGAATGCTTTGGAGAATGATTTGGAGAATGCTTTGGAGAATGATTTGGAGAATGCTTTGGAGAATGATTTGGAGAATGCTTTGGAGAATGATTTGGAGAATGCTTTGGAGAATGATTTGGAGAATGCTTTGGAGAATGATTTGGAGAATGCTTTGGAGAATGATTTGGAGAATGCTTTGGAGAATGATTTGGAGAATGCTTTGGAGAATGATTTGGAGAATGCTTTGGAGAATGATTTGGAGAATGCTTTGGAGAATGATTTGGAGAATGCTTTGGAGAATGATTTGGAGAATGCTTTGGAGAATGATTTGGAGAATGCTTTGGAGAATGATTTGGAGAATGCTTTGGAGAATGATTTGGAGAATGCTTTGGAGAATGATTTGGAGAATGCTTTGGAGAATGATTTGGAGAATGCTTTGGAGAATGATTTGGAGAATGCTTTGGAGAATGATTTGGAGAATGCTTTGGAGAATGATTTGGAGAATGCTTTGGAGAATGATTTGGAGAATGCTTTGGAGAATGATTTGGAGAATGCTTTGGAGAATGATTTGGAGAATGCTTTGGAGAATGATTTGGAGAATGCTTTGGAGAATGATTTGGAGAATGCTTTGGAGAATGATTTGGAGAATGCTTTGGAGAATGATTTGGAGAATGCTTTGGAGAATGATTTGGAGAATGCTTTGGAGAATGATTTGGAGAATGCTTTGGAGAATGATTTGGAGAATGCTTTGGAGAATGATTTGGAGAATGCTTTGGAGAATGATTTGGAGAATGCTTTGGAGAATGATTTGGAGAATGCTTTGGAGAATGATTTGGAGAATGCTTTGGAGAATGATTTGGAGAATGCTTTGGAGAATGATTTGGAGAATGCTTTGGAGAATGATTTGGAGAATGCTTTGGAGAATGATTTGGAGAATGCTTTGGAGAATGATTTGGAGAATGCTTTGGAGAATGATTTGGAGAATGCTTTGGAGAATGCTTTGGAGAATGATTTGGAGAATGCTTTGGAGAATGATTTGGAGAATGATTTGGAGAATGCTTTGGAGAATGATTTGGAGAATGCTTTGGAGAATGATTTGGAGAATGCTTTGGAGAATGATTTGGAGAATGCTTTGGAGAATGATTTGGAGAATGCTTTGGAGAATGATTTGGAGAATGCTTTGGAGAATGATTTGGAGAATGCTTTGGAGAATGATTTGGAGAATGCTTTGGAGAATGATTTGGAGAATGCTTTGGAGAATGATTTGGAGAATGCTTTGGAGAATGATTTGGAGAATGATTTGGAGAATGCTTTGGAGAATGATTTGGAGAATGCTTTGGAGAATGATTTGGAGAATGCTTTGGAGAATGATTTGGAGAATGCTTTGGAGAATGATTTGGAGAATGCTTTGGAGAATGATTTGGAGAATGCTTTGGAGAATGATTTGGAGAATGCTTTGGAGAATGATTTGGAGAATGCTTTGGAGAATGATTTGGAGAATGCTTTGGAGAATGATTTGGAGAATGCTTTGGAGAATGATTTGGAGAATGCTTTGGAGAATGATTTGGAGAATGCTTTGGAGAATGATTTGGAGAATGCTTTGGAGAATGATTTGGAGAATGCTTTGGAGAATGATTTGGAGAATGCTTTGGAGAATGATTTGGAGAATGCTTTGGAGAATGATTTGGAGAATGCTTTGGAGAATGATTTGGAGAATGCTTTGGAGAATGATTTGGAGAATGCTTTGGAGAATGATTTGGAGAATGCTTTGGAGAATGATTTGGAGAATGCTTTGGAGAATGATTTGGAGAATGCTTTGGAGAATGATTTGGAGAATGCTTTGGAGAATGATTTGGAGAATGCTTTGGAGAATGATTTGGAGAATGCTTTGGAGAATGATTTGGAGAATGCTTTGGAGAATGATTTGGAGAATGCTTTGGAGAATGATTTGGAGAATGCTTTGGAGAATGATTTGGAGAATGCTTTGGAGAATGATTTGGAGAATGCTTTGGAGAATGATTTGGAGAATGCTTTGGAGAATGATTTGGAGAATGCTTTGGAGAATGATTTGGAGAATGCTTTGGAGAATGATTTGGAGAATGCTTTGGAGAATGATTTGGAGAATGCTTTGGAGAATGATTTGGAGAATGCTTTGGAGAATGATTTGGAGAATGCTTTGGAGAATGATTTGGAGAATGCTTTGGAGAATGATTTGGAGAATGCTTTGGAGAATGATTTGGAGAATGCTTTGGAGAATGATTTGGAGAATGCTTTGGAGAATGATTTGGAGAATGCTTTGGAGAATGATTTGGAGAATGCTTTGGAGAATGATTTGGAGAATGCTTTGGAGAATGATTTGGAGAATGCTTTGGAGAATGATTTGGAGAATGCTTTGGAGAATGATTTGGAGAATGCTTTGGAGAATGATTTGGAGAATGCTTTGGAGAATGATTTGGAGAATGCTTTGGAGAATGATTTGGAGAATGCTTTGGAGAATGATTTGGAGAATGCTTTGGAGAATGATTTGGAGAATGCTTTGGAGAATGATTTGGAGAATGCTTTGGAGAATGATTTGGAGAATGCTTTGGAGAATGATTTGGAGAATGCTTTGGAGAATGATTTGGAGAATGCTTTGGAGAATGATTTGGAGAATGCTTTGGAGAATGATTTGGAGAATGCTTTGGAGAATGATTTGGAGAATGCTTTGGAGAATGATTTGGAGAATGCTTTGGAGAATGATTTGGAGAATGCTTTGGAGAATGATTTGGAGAATGCTTTGGAGAATGATTTGGAGAATGCTTTGGAGAATGATTTGGAGAATGCTTTGGAGAATGATTTGGAGAATGCTTTGGAGAATGATTTGGAGAATGCTTTGGAGAATGATTTGGAGAATGCTTTGGAGAATGATTTGGAGAATGCTTTGGAGAATGATTTGGAGAATGCTTTGGAGAATGATTTGGAGAATGCTTTGGAGAATGATTTGGAGAATGCTTTGGAGAATGATTTGGAGAATGCTTTGGAGAATGATTTGGAGAATGCTTTGGAGAATGATTTGGAGAATGCTTTGGAGAATGATTTGGAGAATGCTTTGGAGAATGATTTGGAGAATGCTTTGGAGAATGATTTGGAGAATGCTTTGGAGAATGATTTGGAGAATGCTTTGGAGAATGATTTGGAGAATGCTTTGGAGAATGATTTGGAGAATGCTTTGGAGAATGATTTGGAGAATGCTTTGGAGAATGATTTGGAGAATGCTTTGGAGAATGATTTGGAGAATGCTTTGGAGAATGATTTGGAGAATGCTTTGGAGAATGATTTGGAGAATGCTTTGGAGAATGATTTGGAGAATGCTTTGGAGAATGATTTGGAGAATGCTTTGGAGAATGATTTGGAGAATGCTTTGGAGAATGATTTGGAGAATGCTTTGGAGAATGATTTGGAGAATGCTTTGGAGAATGATTTGGAGAATGCTTTGGAGAATGATTTGGAGAATGCTTTGGAGAATGATTTGGAGAATGCTTTGGAGAATGATTTGGAGAATGCTTTGGAGAATGATTTGGAGAATGCTTTGGAGAATGATTTGGAGAATGCTTTGGAGAATGATTTGGAGAATGCTTTGGAGAATGATTTGGAGAATGCTTTGGAGAATGATTTGGAGAATGCTTTGGAGAATGATTTGGAGAATGCTTTGGAGAATGATTTGGAGAATGCTTTGGAGAATGATTTGGAGAATGCTTTGGAGAATGATTTGGAGAATGCTTTGGAGAATGATTTGGAGAATGCTTTGGAGAATGATTTGGAGAATGCTTTGGAGAATGATTTGGAGAATGCTTTGGAGAATGATTTGGAGAATGCTTTGGAGAATGATTTGGAGAATGCTTTGGAGAATGATTTGGAGAATGCTTTGGAGAATGATTTGGAGAATGCTTTGGAGAATGATTTGGAGAATGCTTTGGAGAATGATTTGGAGAATGCTTTGGAGAATGATTTGGAGAATGCTTTGGAGAATGATTTGGAGAATGCTTTGGAGAATGATTTGGAGAATGCTTTGGAGAATGATTTGGAGAATGCTTTGGAGAATGATTTGGAGAATGCTTTGGAGAATGATTTGGAGAATGCTTTGGAGAATGATTTGGAGAATGCTTTGGAGAATGATTTGGAGAATGCTTTGGAGAATGATTTGGAGAATGCTTTGGAGAATGATTTGGTGCCAAGATTATGTGAGATCCGAAGAGAGTGCTGAGACTGAGAGAATCAGGACACGAAGATGTAATGGAAGGATTGCTGATGAAGAGAACCCATTTCTTACGAGAAGATATTGTGGAGGACATTGAAAGTGTGAGTGAGGAGAGAGGGTTGAATTGTTATTATTTAGGAGAATAGAAGGAGAGGAGAATCAATTTCACATTTCAGGTTTCAATTTGGTGAGATAGCAGGTCGACCATTTACAATTCGGCGAAGAAGTGATGGTTTTTTTAATGAAATGGGCAGATCTGTCCTCATGCCTCCAAAGCATAAACTCAGGAAAAAGAGCAATGGTTCCTTCTCTACACTGCTTGTACAGTGTGGTCTCTCTCGTATTTCAAATCCAAACATCGTGCATTCGTCTCCTCACAGACATGTCGAAACTCACGTAGAATCTTCAATTGATTCATCTACAGACCAATCCATCATGGCTTTACTCACGATACTCCCGAATGATCTGCACTATATTCGAATATCAAAGCGAATTTTGCAATATGAAACGAAAAGAAGGCGACTCAATCTCGATCCAAAGGCTGATCTCTCCCATCTGGAAGGTGCAGATAGATTTGGTCACAGTTCAATAACATCGGAGTGGAGGATTGTTTCACAGGATTCGATCACAGAGAATGATCTTCGGGAAGGGTGCGCTTCGTTATTCAATCAAGTCAACTCTGGCGTAGAATTATCTCCCACCGAAGTGAATCATGCAATTAGATTCCTGGATTACACCAACATGTACTTCAGGGATGGTCTCTACCCCTCTTCTAATTTTTTCGAAATATTAGTCATGTATGACATTCAACCATCGACATTATTGTCATCTTTCATCAAAACCGTGTCCCGTCCATCAGACGCACTGCAAACTGCTGCCATTGCTGTTTTCTCCAATTTGTACCCTTCTGAACACTCTCAATTATATCGTTGGATCACAGACCCAGATTTCTTCCACAAATTCCTTTCGCATCTGAAACCCCACGAAATACCATTCTGTGACTCGACAATGGAACTTCACTTCCACGTTGCAACAATCATCATAAATTTCATTCGTAATATCGCTGATGTCAACCCTGATCCTCAAAGAACTCCAAACATCTCGTCCATTTTCCAAGCTTTCTGTCCGTACTTGCGGCATATCGTCGCCCATCCAATTTTTTTCTTTTTGAGACCAAATACGATGATGATTGACTCCATCCTGGAAATATTCGAAAAGAGAACCATTTTACCTTCTTCTCGCTCAACTCATCCAGAACTCGTTGAATTTAATGACGAGATGACAACCAAACTGTCAGAGGCACTTTCATCTTCGATGGACCTTCCTGATCATAAGGAAACTACAGAAAGTCTTCTTTCGGCAATCAGCATCTGAAAAACACACGTGCTTGGGTGAAGGGATTTGAATGTCTGCTTGCTCGCGCGGACAAAGGGCGAGACTTCTCCGATATGGAACTGCAGTCAGTTTTGATCTTCTTCGACCGTCACCCAGTGAATACACAACTGTTCTTCAAGGACGATGGCACATTCACAATCAGAGTGGATTGGAAAGTTGTGTCTTCGTCCCAACACAATGCCAAATCCCTCTGGACTCTCATCACTCCAACGCAACCGCACCATGCGACAGCCCTCCTCTTTGTTGTTCAACTTGTCTCAAGTTGGGTCAACCTCGTTGACAAGGTGAAGCATTTTTGGAATGGCTGGCTCTCCCGCTTCCTCAACGCTGTCAACCCATCGAGGCTGCCGTTCACGCCATTGTACTTCTCACTCCATGCTCGTCTCGTTGATGTGATGTGTGAAGTCATCAGTTCGTTCGAAGACTTTCACCATGACACTCTTATCAATCCACCACCGCCCGTCGATCGAAGAGAGTTGAAGAAATGGTGTATGTCCTTTCTCAATCTCTCGAAAGAGTACTTCATCCATCTCTCACACAACGCTTTCAAAAGCTATCCACACAACAAGCACACAATTGATAGCTTGCTTCGCAAAATCATGAATTTTGATCTGAAGACATCCACCACGAAATCATTTCGTCGAAATTTAAAGCAGGAGATGAACGTGTCTGCTCTCGCTTCGTCATCACCTCCTTTCATCCTCACATCCGAACTTGTGTGTCCTCTCTCCGATTCTGAGACAATTGACGTTCTCGACAGAATAGTGGCTCTCCTCGACAGCGACTCCTCGAAACATTTCTCTCGCCACCCGTACACACTTTCCCAGACCCGCCGATCAAGTTTCTCCTCTCATCTCACTCTGTGGAACTACCTCCCACATTCGATGAGTGGGACGAAGTGAATTTGGAGACTGTCACAATTGTGATGCGAATGAAAACAGAGAACAAATTCGCGTTCGACACCAACTCGGAGAAGTTTGGCGATCTCATCCTCGGCTTTGCTCTCAGCAGTCTCAAACAAACACGTCACTGTGCGACACGATTGACTCGAGCACAGCTCGAGCATCTCATCGCACCCTCCATCGATTGCATCAACACATTCTTCCAACACCCACGCACTCAGTGTACTGATTGGAACTGGCGATTTGACAAAGTGTTCAAAAGTATCTGCTCCATCTGTGACGAGCCAACGGTGACGCATGCCATCACCAACATAGCGACGTTCTCGCGGCTGGTGGATGATTTCACGAGCGGTTCGACGATATTTTGGTCGGTGCAAGCTGTGATGATCCTGTTTGATTATCATGTGAGAAAAATGGGATTCGGCCAGAATAGAACAAGTATTTGGAGCAGAGGGGGATTTCGGATGATGGGAGAGGAAAGTTTGGAGGATGCAATGGAGTCCACGCTATTCATACAACCGAATTTGTACGAGAACCGTTCAGTTGAGACGAACAAAGCCCTAGTGAATGAGTTGTTTGGGGCTAACATTCACCATAGACGTTCGAAGAATGTGATTGGATGATGAACACTCCAGCGCAGGCAATAACATGACTATAAGCGAGCTTGACACACTCGGGATTAAGTTTTCATTTCACTTCATTACTTCCTCTCATCTCACAAAAGAATCACATTCCTCTTCGCTTTTCTCGTCCTATTCACGCTGAATCACCCCACAAAGAGAGAAATGACAACGAAAGAACAGTTGTGATGACGCTCCTATTCATGAATCGGTCAGGTAGTTGATTGGTTTTCTGATTTACATCTTTGTTTCCAAAACTGAGATGGAAAGCGATGAAAATTATGACGCGTAGAACTATTCTGGCGGGTTAGAACAGCAGATGATGATACAACAATTTACACAATTACAGCACATGTTACAGTCATTCTCTGAACAGCAGTAGCAGGCATTGCAGCAAGTTCTGTGTGCATCGTTCCCATTCCGAGCAGCAGTATGTCGGCACATCGGCATCGGACATTGCGGACAATGGCATGAGTTCCCAGATTTGCATTTCTTCACAATGAAATCGATGAGAAAGATGCCACATGGGATCAAAGGTAGACCGACAAAAATTGATCCCAAAACGATCCCAACAATCGCGCCTCCAGACAGCCCTTTCTTCTCTTTTCTGAGTGAATCGGCCTTCCGTCTGTCCTTCCGAGGATCGTCGCCTTGTTTCGACATAATCGCCGTCTGATCATGAAACGTGTCCTTGGACCACGAGGAGCCGATGTCGGATGTTGTCATTGAGACGGTGTTGCGTTCAGCAGTTGTGAAGACATCCTCAAAACGGGTTGCGTTGAGATTCCCAAACACGAGCGTGCTTTCTGGCATAGCAAAAGCGACGTCTGGAAAGGGATTCGCTATGTCCGGAGATGGCTCGATGATGCACTTCCTCATTTCGTATTTTTGTCGCTCGTCTGTTTCGAGAACTTTGAGCAGATTCCGATCGATGAAAAGACTGACGAGGACGCTGTTTGGGGTTTCCATGCTTCGGCATGATTACATCAGAACATTCTCCAAAGTCACTTGGTATCCTCTCACGGTGCATCCACCAGCTCTTCCATCTGTCGACCAACACTCCACAAAGCGGGTTTCGCGGATGAACACGAGAGTGGTGGAGATGAGGGCGTTGCTGAAGGTTGACGAGCATGCGTTGAATGTTGTCTGTTTGTGGAGGAGAACAGGACCAGCATATGAAATCCACAGACACGCCATGTTGGATCTGGATGAATCAGATTTGCAGTATTGGAAGCCGTAGCTACGAAGTTCAATGCCTCCGCTGGAAGAGAAGATGTACGCTGATCGGCCAGTGAGGAAGACAATTCCGTCTCGTCCCTCGCATTTCTCCCAATGGACCTTGTCCATTTCGATTGTCGATTCACCGAGTGTGGCTGAGGTGATGTGCGTGGCTGTGCATCCGAAGAACTCGCATTTCTTCATGATGAGGCGGATGAAGTGCTCACTGTTTGGTGTTCTCACGAGGAGCTCAGCAGTTTCCGCCGAAATAAGATAGTCGAAGGAGCACGACGAAATTGTCACTTTAGCGTCTTCTGTTGCTGTGATGAATAGACCTGCGACGCCTACATTGTGGATATCTCTGGTATTGACAAATTGGGTCTTTTTGACTTTGAAATTGGTGTCTGTTTTGATGGCCATCGTTTCATTGGATTTGGCGTTTGTAGAGAGCACGTCGCTTTTGACAGTCTGCTGTTCGCTTAGCACATCGCGGAAAAGGAACGATTTCCCAAAAATCGGAGCATTCGTGATCGTACCGTAGATGTCGTCGGTCACGTTCACCATCGTCGAAGAGGCGAGAATTGTGGAGTATGTCTCGAGCGATGGGATATATGATGTGTGTAGAGCAGGTAGGCTTGGCGAATAAAGCAGAGGGACTGCGTGGTCGATGTTAGCGAAGACGGAGAGTGAGACTTCCACAGAGTACGAAGAAGGTCCAAAGATCGGAGACAGACCAACAATCACGTCCTGTACGACACACTTGGACATGATCAGGTGGGTGCCTGGGGTGGAGGAGTCCATCAGTTCCGGGATCGGGGCTCGACCTTTGAGGACGATGTCAACCAGTGTCACACTGCCTCCGTCTGCGACAAAGGGTGTGAAGTCTCTTCCAAAATCCAGGGTAGAACTCTGAATCTGAATGTGTGATGATTCTAGAAGCTTAGCAATCGAGAAATCTGCATCGATGAGGATCTCCACGTTGTCAAGTGATAGGGACGAATTCACGACATCAAACAATGTTTAAAGTGTCCCCCAGGGAACAGAAGAATGTTCTCCATCTTCACATCTCCATGTGCTGTCGCTCCGCTTGAGTCCTTGTGCATCATAAACAACCTGAAAATAACAAAAATACAAATACAACAAAAGTCAAAGAGAAAGTGAGACGGAAAGAATTCATCAATAATCAAAAAACAACGAAAAACGACAAAACAAATCACAAACATCGCGAGGTATCAGAATTTGCCTTGATGTGTAGTCTTTTACAATATCTGCAAGCGATTGATCTCCAAGTTCCATCACAATCACTTTCATGTTGTCCATCGACACAAATTCCTTCAGTCCAACAATTCCTGGATGAGCGAACTTCAGATGCCGATGAACTTCACGATATATTCGTTCCTTGTCTTTTTCTGTCATGCATGGAATCAGCTTTCCCGCATAATGGTTCTGAGTCGATTTCTCAATCATCTGCACAACACTTCCGTACCTCCAGAGCTGATGGTTCTCACAAACGAATCTGGACACACACAACAATAAGATGTCATTTGGGATGTGAAAATGGAACATACATCCATCAGGAACTTCGAATACTTCCGTCATTTCTATAGTTCAGTTGAATTACCATCTGGTGGAACGAGGATCTCCCCATGAAACACTCGCATTCAGAACAGTTCGAGCACATGAACATCTGATTATACGTTGCAACCAACACATTCAACGACTCAGTTCTCGACTTGTTCCAAAACAATTCATGATCTACGAACGATGAGATGCAAGGTTCATCGACGAAGATGACGAAAAGCCCGTTTGAATGATTAATATGAATATTATTGTTATTATATGTATACTATGTCACCTAAAGACATTTCTTCGAAGGTTTTTGGAGACATTCCGTTGTCCATGATAAATCTTTCGAGTTCTACTGATTCGTAGAAAGTGTCTGGTTCTCTCCGAAGATACGCGCCTTTGACAATCGGCCTATTTCTGAGAGAACAAACACGCTGAGCCACGTTGGGTTTGGGTGGTGGCAGGTTGATTTGAGGTTGCGGTCGTGGGGGTGGAGATATTTTGGGTCGGAGTGGAGGTTGGTGTTGGTTGATGGGATTTGTGAGGACGGGCGGGAGTTTGTGTGGAAGCGGTGGTGGCGAGAGACTCTTCGGAGACATCGACCCGCGTGAAGGATGGTCTGGGTGTGCGTGGTATGCACTCACTTGGATGCGGTTGGAGAGGAAGGACAGGGTGCCGCTTTGGCTGATCGCTTGCTGTGCTTCGTCTTCTGTTTTGAAATGCACAACTGCTGACGCGGGCTGGCCGGCGGGGGAGGAGCGAATGTTTAAGTTGGTGATGACGAGTGTTGGGAAGAGGGAGTTGATGATGTCCCGCGGAATGACCCCATTCGGAAGATTCGTCAACACAACTGATGTTGACATTGGTTGGTCGGAGTTTGGGGAGTGGCTCGCTGTTCTTGTGCTTGGTCGAGTCGAAAACGAAACTGTCAGACCAGGCCGTGTTGCTATCCAGCGGAATCGATCTCGGAAGGCAGCAATCGATGAACGAGCGTCTGGAAACACAATGGCACAATGCTGGATGTTTGGGTTGTTCTTGGAAAAGAAGAGAGACACTGGTTCGGGATTTGCGGGATGGATCATTGCTCGGATGTCTGCTTCAGTGCACGTCGGGGAGAGAGGAGAAAGATAGAGCTCAAACGGATTTGGTTGCTTCAGTTTGAGTTTGAGTTGAGTGGTCGGGCCGTTGAACGGTTGGGAGATGATCGATGATTGGATGGTGTCGAAATCCCTTGTCGAGATGACATCAACAAAAAAACGGTAGTTCTTGTGGTGTGGGGAAGGACGTTGGATATCGAAATAATACACCTCCCCAAACCGCTGGAAGAATAGCTTGACTTCTGTCTCGACTGTCCGTGATGGAGGAACGTTGACTAATTCGAGAGACAAGGGAGTTTCAGCTTCTTCAGGATGTTGTGGTGCGGGATAGTGACCAAGGTCTTGGGTACGGACATATCCTTTGAGCTCCGTGCCATGCTTTTTGGACCATGTCCAGCCATCGGTGTCTTTGTCTAGGACTTCAACAATGTCACCTCTGACAACGCTCAAACACTGTGCTCCATATTGGGATTGACTATCAACTGTAACTATTCGTAGCGACATATGCAGGGTTTATAGTTGTCAGTAAGGATGAGCAACGGACGGACAAAACCTCCTTCTCATCGGACATCGGACAGAGACCCTGTCCAAGTCGAAACAGAAGTGATTCCTCTGGCATAAATCAATGTTCAATCCTCCAAATTCTTTCATTAAATCACCCAAAATGTTGAATTTATTCATATTTCGTCTTTCAAAAAAATGAAAAACGTGTATTAGAGAATTCGGACAAAAATCCCATAAATTGGTGAAATGTCCAAGCATGTCCAATCTTGGACATCCGCTCATTTGTTGAAAAAATGAATTGTTTAAATTTCTTCACAATCCAATAGTGATCAGTTGAAAACGGACAAAAGTGTCCAGTCCTGGACATGTCCGGATCGTCCTCCCCATCTTAATTTGTCTTCGTCTTCCATTTTCTCTCAGAACCTCTTAAATCGCAATTTGAATTCACTTGTCGATTCAAGCATTCTATTGTCCTGCTTCACATCATTCTTGTCTCAAGTGAATCCAAATTCATGGAAATCAGTACAGCTTTCAAAAGCCGTTTCTCCTCACAATGTATGACATCATAATGGAATGATGTTTGAAAAATCACATCATCAGTGTGTATCTCCATTGTTTTTTACACTTTATCGATCTCATTCTCTTCATTAGTGTGGCGTGGATATCCCAATCAAACCGCAACCTGTTAAGGACTGAAAGAGATGAGATAAGACAACTCATACCATCAGTATTCATCTCCATTGTTATTCCGGCTCTTTCCGTACCATTGGACGTCAGTTAGAACGTGTCCAACAGGAGTTAATGGCCTGGTGTCCCGCCTCTTCTGTATTATGTGATCACAACCAATTCAGAGGCACAATCGTTGATGATTCAGTACGCTTCGATCATTGTGGGTATTGCGTCCATCATCATACCAATGACTGTTCTCCTTACTCAATACATTCAGACCGTCTCTTCACTCAAGAAGGAGCGAAGAGAAATCTCCTTCCAGATCTCCATTGGGCGGAAAGATGATGTGTTGCGTCTGAAGCAAAGGCTGGACAATACAGATGGAGGAATTGATGGCGACACAGTCGTGTCGACACACTTTGGGATTCCGACAGCTCAATCGCACATGAACACAATGAACGAATGACAAGGCTGGATTCAACGAAAACGAGATGGAGTTGGGATCGACTCAAGGAGAGGAGAATGAGGAGGAGAAGCTGAAGATGGAGCTGATTTCACAAGGAATGAATCCTCAGAAGATTACGATGATGCAGATGCAGGGGATGTCGCTCCAACAAATTGCCGAAATGACGGGGAAGAACAAGAATGATGAAGATGATGATGAGAAGGAAGAGACGAAGTCATAAAAGTGAAGATAGAAGCAGAAGAAAAGAAGAAGGCGGAGGCAGAGGAGAAGGAAAACAAAAAGAAGAAAGGTCGAAGTGACTTGACCCCACAGTAACAGGAACTGCTCCACCAAATTCATACGATGTCGAGCTTCAACACAACATCGTTCTCCATCCGCGTTGTGATTACATTGATTCTCCTAGTCGTTGGTTTGTGTCTCAAGACATTCATCACTCATTGTCTACACACTTCTAGCTGACTTCCTAATTTTCCATAGCATATAGGATAAAATTGCATCCGCCATCCTCACATCCATTCATCACCCTCATTCGTCAGATCCACTCATCACCCTCACTCGTCACATCCACTCCTCACTCACTCGTCACATCCACTCATCACCCTCACTCGTCACATCCACTCCTCACTCTCACTCGTCACATCCACTCCTCACTCTCACTCGTCACATCCACTCATCACCCTCACTTGTCACATCCACTCATCACCCTCACTTGTCACCTACTCTCCTCCACCAACGACTCTTTCGATTGAGCTTTTCCAGGCGGAAACATCAGCCCTTTCTGCCCTATATTTATCCTCCATTGCCAATGAGTTCGATCGATCAAGATTAACTGTTAGAGAATGAAAGTATCTCTCACATTTCACCTGCAATCAAGGTAACAGATCCATTTGATCTTGTTACATGATGTATCAATCCACTTCACAGTCTTTTCAATAACTTCGTTCGATCCCACCCTTTTTCAAAACTTACGAGCTGTGACCTCCTAATTAGGCGCTGTCCGAGGACGGACAGCGCCTCACCTTGTCCGGACAACTGCTCCTCCTTATTGTGGACGCCCTGACAATCATGTTGTGGCAGGATTCTGGTCAAGAGGCTGAGAAATACTGGTTTTCCTCTTCATGTGTGGACGGACTCACCGACAAGATGGACGATGTGGAGGAGATTGCAGACAGACCTCGACATCCGCATTCTCGCCTTTCTCTCGTCTCGTTCATCGGCTGACTCTTCTCCCTCCACAACGAGTGTCTTCGTCTTCGCATTTCATCGTATCGTCAATCATGCAAAGTCACTCTCCACAATCTGTCCATTTCAGTCAAATCGTAGTTCGGTCGGGTGTTTCATGTTCTCCGCTCGAAGCCACCAAAAACCAGGGTTCCATTCCCCGACCACATTCCTCCTGTGTTCATCTTTCGTCCGAGCATCCATCATTCCGTCGGGCTCTTCCACAATCCACCACTCATCCCAGAACGAAGAGAGAGAAATGGTGATTGTGAGAGAGAGGGGCAGCGAGTGAACAGACACCTTCGTCGGTTGAGCAGAGCTGCAGACAACGACGTTCAGAAAAGGCATTCCGGTGAAGTGACTGGACTGGCTTCGTTCGACGATTGGAAAGCGATAATCGCTTGGGCACGAATCCAGATCAGTTGCGTTTCATATGATGAAAAGTTCCCGATCCATCATCTTTTAACTGGAGTTGCGAGAGAGTCTGTCTGGCCTTCGTGATACGTGTTCCGATCGAGACCGAACGATCGATGAAACAATCTGCTTCGAATGGTTGATGGAAAGGAGTGGAATGGTTCGTCGGACATTTCAGAGCATCTGTTATGTTCCATCAGTCGGAGTGCACCAAGTGAAGAGTAGGTGAGCTGAGCACATCTCGAATGCAATCTCATCTCATGTTGGTTTCATTAACAGCTTCGTGTTTATCAGTACGAGTCATTTTGATGTCGTCACAACCAGTAGGAGTTGAGAGCTTTCTCATCTTATATCTTTTCATGTCGAAGTGTGTGGTGTTTAAATCAAGTCAGAAATAGGTCGAAATGGTCGTTGATTCTTGCCTGTTTCTATTCCTCTAGTGAGAGGTTCATGCCTTGCTTGTTGTTCCATCTGAACGAGAAGTAAACAGTTACTCCTCCAAAGGATGTGTTTTATCGTTTCGCAGCTTTTCGTCAATCACATCTTCGATGCCCTCCATTCTCAACATCTGATCCACAATCTTGGCATGGGTTCGGTACGTAGGTTGAAGTTCGGCATGTAGGTCAAAGGTTCGGAATGTAGGTCTGAGTTCGGCAGGTAGGTCATTGGGATGAAATGGATTGAGACGCATTTTTGGGTGTTGTGAAGATGAAATTGACGACATGTTTTACTGTTTGACTCTGATCTACTTGTTTTCAACTCGTTTTCACAAAAAAATGAGAGAGCAACAAATGAAGGAAGAGTGAAAGGGAACATATATTAAACATCGTATCAAAATGGTCGAGATTTGTGTGACTAATGTTGACGAAATATCCTTGATAGTCAGATCTGTCCACTTTCAAGTTGACTCGCTTTTCTATTTCTAGTCGTCAAACTGGATCATAAAACGGAAAATGCAGTTAATATGCTATAAATGAGTGACATTGAGGGTGAAAGTTAGGAATCGAGCAAGATATAGTGTCAAATCTGTGGATGATACAATGATCATCGATTCTGCTTCGACTATGTTGTACATCTCTTTTACATATTACATTCCCTTCAAATTCACCTTTAAGGCGTGATATTTCTATAATTCACATGATGAATTGACAATGAGAAAGAAAAACGAAATTTTGACCCATCACGAAAGTGTTTCGTTTTCATTTCTCATCTCTCCAATTTTCACTCATCATGTCGCAATCCTCCATTAAATCATCAATTAAATGTGAATATTTGACGTTTATTGTCAGTATCATCTCATAGGAACAGAAAAGTGACAAACTTTGAATCAGCAGGTTGATCATCTGTTCCATCGAGTTGAATTTATGAATGGATGAAATTTTCAAATCGTGTGTATTTTCACCCTGGTCACTGTATCGTGATCTTTCTGCATTTTGAACTCTTCAATTTAGCATGAAAAAGGAGAAAGACCTACGATCCGAACTTCGACCTACCATCCGAACCCATGCCACAATCTTCCCCATCTCTCGCACTTCTCCGCCTTCGTCGTTCCAGTCCCACCGGGAATTGATCATTGGAACCAGAAAAGCGTAGATTGATGCATCATCTTCGAAGAATGTAAGAAAACTTGGTATCGTGAGAAAGACTGGCATATTAACAATAAATTCCATTATCGGTTGATAATATGGACATATTCGGAGGAGTTGGATGATGAGGTCCAGAAAATTCATGGATAGGCGTCTGTCGATGATCGAAAATCGGTTCAAGCACAAATGCCAAATATACCTCTCCGAAGGCACGAGAACTTGCTTCAAAACAATCTCGTAAATAGCTTGTTGTTTGTCGTCTTCTTCAATTTCGGGTTGTTCGAGACCATCCGGTGTTGCAAGCCAGAGAGCTCTCCAAATGATGTTCTTGAAACAGATGTGGATATCGACAGCATCTGCTAACGAAAGAGAATGTGGATTGAGAGATACGACGACCTGAGGGATCAGTTCAGTTTTGACAAGCGGAAGAAGGATTGATGTTGCACAGTATATGAACTGGCGTTCGAGCATCTCCATTATTGCTGCGATGATCGTCTGACTGGGTGAAGAAAGGAGCACCACAATGGATTGTACGAAGTCTGTCAGAGAATCATCAGAGTTCGATGGAAAGATGATAAGCAGAGCTTCTGCTGAGTATTCATCGGATGGAACCACAGATTTGAGAAGTTTCACTGCTTTCGCTTCCAGAGAGACATCAAGTGCAGGATGGAACATCACAGTGGCAACGAGAGATCGAACGACAGCAATTTCTTCGGCTACAGTAGCCAATTGTTCTTCGTTCCAATTCAGAAATGGAGAACAATCCCCTGAAAATGGCAACGGGGAGGAGGACAAATCAGAGTATGTTGAGCTTGAGGAGTTGTTTGTTTTATCGCAGATATTGCCCATTCAGTCCTATTCTGCGATCAAGACCTCGTTATGGGTCAGAAAGAATGACAGATTTGGACGTGAAGATAAAAACCTTACCTGATTATTCTAGCCCGAATATCTCTTCAGAATGCTTGTCATATTCTGCAGACTGTTATCCATTTCTGAATTGGAACAAAGAACAGTGTCCAACTATAGCCGAAGAAGCTGTTGTCTTTCAGTCTCTCGTTGCCACTGTGATGTTAAATCCTGTACTTGATGTCTCTCTGGAAGCGAAAGCAGTGAAATTCCTCGAATATGTTGATCCGGACGATGAAGATTTGGCGGATGCTTATCTCGGCAGTTTTGCATCGTCCATTGATGAATATTCGATAGATTACGTACAGCCCATTGTAGTTCTCACATCTTCTGCCAGTCAGATCATCACCACAGCAGAAATGAAGATGCTCACAAGACTCGTTGAGAACTGTTCACCTAAAGTCCGGCTTGCCCTCCTTCACGCTGATCTGATCCCTCAACTCGTCAGCACTCTCAATCCACAATCTCTTTCCTTTGCCATCGCAGAAGATATCCACACCTGTTTCTTGGAAATCATCATCAACTCTGTCTGGCTCGCAACTCCTCATGGTCTCAGTATTCAAGACAATAAAGATGACTATAAACGAGTAGGTGTTCACTACACGGTTTTCACACAAGTTGTAGCGCCTTTGGAACAGTATATTTGTCATCTGTGCGTAAACCGCCATTCGATCGTCGATGGAGAGCTATCCATGCATTTTCTGACCCTCCTCACACGACTCCTCCAAATATGTCCATACAATCAACCGACAATGGATTTTGTTCTTCGTATTCCTGTCTTCCTCACGATACCCAGCAATCTCACATTCTTCGAAAAAGAGAACTCGCTCTACATTTTTCTGCGTGAGATGATCACTTTCCAGCGAGACTGGAACGAAACTAGAAGAGCTGTGCGCCAGATATGGAAGACAGTGCATCGAATGTTGAGAATGGAGGGCATGGAAGATGTGATTGAGGAAACGCTGTGGAACGACAAAACCTCGACTTTTGGAAGATATATTGTTTACTACTCGATTGAATGGAACAATCTGATGGGCACGAACCTACCTCGACGTTGGTAGAAACATCCAAGCACCAGCGAACATTTCGAACTTGGACTTGTGGAGGACGAGAAGCTGGACAGGATGGAGGATGGATTATTAATCACTCGATTTCGTGGAACAACCTGCAGGGCATGAACCATCCAGGGCTTCGATAGACTCAGACAATTACCATCGACAGTTTCGACCTGTTCTGGCTTCTTTTGGACACCAAACACTGTTTTAGTATCATCTTTCTTTGCTCTCGCATCACATCACCGTTTTCCAGAATGATTCCACTTCTCCTCCAGTCTCCCTCCAACGTCCCCGCACTCTCACTCCCACCTCTCACTCTGCTCCAGATTCAATCGAATCAGTCCTTTCCCTCCCAACCATCGCTTGTGTTTCTGTTCTTCCCGTCATTCTCAAACGATGGATCAACAGCACAAACCAACACGTTGATCTTGATGTTCCGCAGCCATTCCGCCTCTCCCCACAGATCACGTTCGATCTCTCCGGGTGAGAACACAGCGGGACAGTTCCTGGTCACATGAAATGATCTCAGTCGATCCGCACCCAACAGCCACTCTCCCATCCAACTCCATCGACGGTGTTCCCACACCCCGTGTGACCCACTACAGTGTCTCAGCGTTAAGTGGATTGTGGGTGTTGGTCGGAAGGAGCGACGACAACTGCTCTTGACCGACGTCCGTTCCTTTGTCCCGACAAACGACTCGTGGGATCCGCCCCGAAATTTGGACCAATACCATCGACAGTGTCAACGAGGAGTGCACCCTTCTCCTCGTCTGCGCTGGCCTCAACGAGATCGACCAGTCCATTCAGACATTCAACAGAATCATCCTCGCTTCGGAGAGTCGCACGACCAGAACTACATCATCACCTCTCACTTCTCCTTCCCAGCCTCTGTCTTCGTCGCTTTCACTGTCGTCGTGAGGGACAGAATTGTCCACGCGAACAGGTTGGATGGAGACGAGCTTCGGTCGTTCTGGACGTCTTGGAAAGTGTCTGAACTCGCCCTCAACTTGTCACACAGCAAATCCGTGGTTCAACAAGCGAGTGGACGATTGGGATTCTCTCTTGCCAGTCTCGCTCGATGGTCGCCACACTCTCATTCGCTGCAACTCTCTCCCAACTCCAAAATGGAAGACAATTCGTGGATCGATGCCTTGTCACAATCTGTGGGAGTTTGTGTTTGCGTGATTGTTTTGTGATTGCTCTCTGAAATGGAGCTCTCTTGATTCGTCGCTTCATGAGATGGGACTTCTGATTCGATGCGACGTGGAGCAACTGTCCGCAGCACCCGCCTCAACTTGCTGCTCCAAAATGGTTGGCGAGTGTTGAGGCGATGAAAATGACCGACTTGCTCGTGTCTGCCAAACCACCGCTCGACTCTTCGATTCTGAAGTGCTCGGCTGTCAACCCAATCCAGAAGTCGTTGATTTATGATTGTTGTGCTCACGCTCACTCGCTTCGGGATTCACTGATCACTCGATAGCAGATCAGCAGCACGGAGTGTGGAAGCGAACGATCGAGTCGGGATGGACTGTGGGACCGCGAGGAGGTGCTGGCACGTGAACGATCTCTGTGCGCACAGCCTCCTTCAGCGACTGGTGGAAGCTGACGTGATCGCTCAACTGCACTCAGCTCTTCCACAGCTGTCGCTCTCTCCTGCTGATGTTCCAGACATCCCTGTCCATCTCTGGATCACTGTCTGGAACTGTCTCTGTCTTCCAACTGAATTTGCGCCCGATGCATCAAAATGAAAGATAGCAACGAAAAACACGCTCCTCGTATCTTCGCCCTTCGTCAGTGCTGACGGTATTTTGTTCGTTCATTGAAGTGGATGGACCAGAGCAAGAAAAGAGGCGAGGAAGAGCCTCTTTTCTTGCTCAGCTCACAGCAGCCTTCCCTTTGTGCACTCGCGGGGAGGGAAGACGAATGCCTTCGCGACTTTGACCAAACACTCCCTTCAATCCCCAAACCAGACTTGTCAAAGTCATCTTGACAAGGCAAGAACCAGCAAAGACTCGACAGCAACCAAACCTCTCCCGTTGATGCTCCATGCATCCACATCGAAGCTGTTTGTCTCCTCTCTTCCCAAACTCATCAGAATCAGTCCACTCCACCGACCATCTCTCTTTATGATTTGTGCACTGACCATCATTCTCCCTTCCATTCCCAAACCTGTCTTGTCGATGTCATCTGGACCAGACAAGAACCAGCGAAGACTCGACCGCGACAAAACCACACCCGTTGCTGAACCGAATTCCGATGCATTTGGAAGTATTCACTCGCGATTATGACAAAACACTCACTTCCACTTTCTGTCATGATTTCCACACCTCGCTCATCGCTCTGACCATCCTGATATCTCAATTGAACAAACCCAATTGGGCCAAATGAATCTTTTCTGATTGTTGTACACACTCACTCACGACGTAACCCATTCACAGGGAACTCAGGACTCTCTTCTTCTGCATTTCTGAATGGGCGTCTTTTTTTATTCGTTGTTCGACGACGAAATGATGCCATCTTTCTTCCCACCTCGCTCAAAGAATTACTTTTCATTCATGAATCATGTCGGACTTTGTTGGTTAGTCTTGTCTCTTCCTTTTGGACATCATTTTCATCTCTATCTCTTTCTTGGACACTTCGTTCTAACCCATAATTAACATTTTATCCCCAAAACAGTCCGAATGACTACGATTGACAAGAAAGCAGACGTCGACTCAAGTCCAACGCGTTCAAATTTGTCGTCTTCTCAGATTCAATTTTCGATGCCTTGCTCACCATTCCTGAATTGGGACGAAAAGAACAAAAAATCTGAAGTCGAAAAGGCTGTGATCTTTCAATCTCTGATTGCCACGATTAAGCTGCAGCCCACCTTTGATGACTCTCTGGAAGCGAAAGCCGTGAAAGTTCTGGAGTATGTGACTCCGGATGATCAAAAATCAGCAGATGCTTTTCTCAGCAGATTTGGGCGAAACGGAGATGATTATTCGGCCCCATTCTTACAATCCTTGATGGTTCTCATTACTTCAGCCAGACCGGTCATTACCACAGCAGCAATGAAGATGCTCGATTCTCTGATCGGGAGATGTTCGCCTAATTTCCATATTCACCTCGTCAAAGCTGATCTGATCGCTCTACTCATCAATACTCTCTATCCACAGTCGATTACTGTTACTGAAGCAGTGGATACCAATACATCTCTCCTGTTGAGTATCGCATATTCTCTCTGGCTTGCAACTCCACGTGGTCTCACACGACTTGGAATTGAAGATCGGGATGAACAACAAAATGTACACGAGACGATTTTGAAACAAGTTCTCGTCCCTTCGGAGAAGTATATTTGCCATTTGTCCACAAACCGCTTTTCGATCGTCGATGGAGAGCAATCTTATGAATTTCTGGAGCTCCTCGCCAGACTCCTCCGGATATGTCCATATCATCAACCGACAATGGATATTGTTCTTCGAATGCCCATATTTGTCACGATCCCAAACTGTCTCACATTCTTCGAAAGTGATCGCTCCATCTGGAATTTTCTGGATACAATGGCCTATGTCCGGCAAGAAAGGAACGAGAAAGACGGAGAACTTCGACTGATGGGGAAGACCATGGATCGAATGTTGCGAATGGAGGGCTTCGAAGATGTGATTGAAGAAAAGCTGCAAAACGACGAATACGGAATAAAAGGAAGACTGCTTGTTATCAGCTCGATTGATCTGAACAAGCTGCTGGGCATGAACATCCCATTGTATCGATGGAAATGAATCTGGACGAACACACTTTTGAGCGATTCTCAATGAAATGTGGAAAATAATATATGTGCGTGGAAAAAAATTAAAAATCACCTAAATATCGTTCAAGTGTTCAATAGACAGAGTACAGGTGAATTTTTGGAGAACAATCTCCACATAATCGTCATCGTCCATCGAAACGAGACGAAGACCCTGAAACTCCAAGTTATCAAGAATTCCTCTCCAAGCGATGCCTGCTGTGACGTACGTTTACCTCGTTCACTGATAGATCTTCGACAGACTCCATCCCGTCCATTGGGATGCTCATCTCGTCTGCCCAACCTGTTCGTCACAACACAACGATACTCTCCCTCCAACACATCACCCAACACAGTCCTGAACGTCTTCCTCCACATCTCGAACTTCGTGAACTGAAGCCAATCGATCGTTTCGGCTTTCATTGCCAGCGTGGCATGAACCTTTCGGAACATGAATGAAATGAGACAAGAGCGGATGTGGGTCAACCTCAAATGCTGCATGTGCGACAGTGGGACGAGCAGTGACGTTGGCAAGCGGTGGTGAAATGGAGATTCGAGCTGGAGCAGGCATGAATGTGGAGACAACACCAGTCACACTGCAAATTGACCAGTCACTCTCGAACACTAGGAATGACGGATCACATATGACTGTCATCACGAGTCATTTCGTCTCCCGCCGCATTCTCCTATCTGTCACCCGCCACGCTGTGCGATCTGTCGACGAGACATTGTTGATTCAGGGGGCTTCCATCCCGTCAAGCTTGTTGTTCTTGAACTCGTCTCCATCACCGACCACATTTTGTGCCTCCGATCGATTCATCTGCCAGAAGGGAATCCTTCCAGCATCGATGAAAGTGTTCGATTCTCTGCTCGCGAACTGTTCAGTCGATGTCCGCCTTGTCATCCTCAACGCGAATCTCATCCCTCGAATCAACACCTCTCTGCATGCACTGTCGCTCTCTTTTGCAGAACAAGTCGATTTCAACGTCGGTCTCGTTCACATCATAAAGGAGATTTTCTCGCTCGCCACCCTTCATGAACCAGACCGACTCCTAAATGAACATCCCAACGAACAACGATCAATTCACAGAACTGTCTTGGAGCAAATTCTGGTTCCCTCAGAAATCTATCTTCGGCACTTGTGCGAAGACCACTTCTCGATCGTCGCTGGAGATGGATCGAAGGGCCACTTGTTGCTTCTTGCCCAACTCCACCTCGTGTGTGCATCATTTCGGCCGACAATGGATTTCGTTCTCAAAATACTGGTCAATCACACAATTTCGAGTTGTTCCACTTTCATCAAAGACAAGCGGGAATTGAACGAGAACTCGAAATGAAACTATCATCCAATTTACGAGATAAAGAAACGATCCAGCAATTGGACATGGAGGTGAAGAAAGAGAAGGAGAGAACAGCTCAATATGAAAACGAGATGACAACGCTGAGAATGACCCAGACCCAACCTCCTCTTCAGCCAGCACCTCATTCGAGTGGAGTTCGTTCAAATGCAGCTCTCGCATCGTCTGCAGCAAGACAAGAAACTGTCGGACGAACTCAAATTGGAGCAGCAGCGATCGAACAGTTGCTGTTCGACCAGACTGATTGGACATTGTCTGGAAATGTCTTCACAAAATCACGGGAGTGTTATGCTTCACTTGTCTCGTTCGAGTTTGGGGCAGTTGTGGCACGTCTGTCGCTCACAATCAGAAAAGGACCGAGCCTTTGGTTCACTGTTGGTCTCATTTCGTCCAAACTGAGCAACGAGGCTCTCACAGAATACCTTCCCACACTGAAGGGAGGAGCAGGATGGGAATTGCATGCTACTTGTTTATATGCCATGCAGAACGGATTCGACACAAGCTATGGATACGCCTGCTTGGGTGGAAGAGAGGGTCAGCGAGTGGTGATGGAGGCGGATGAGCGAGAAGGCAAACGAACGTTGAAACTGTCGCAAGATGGTGAGACACAGCCTGTCTACTTCACCAACATCCCAGTTCCCTTCAGATTCGCTATCCATATCAACAATGCGAACGATGCAGTTGAGATTAAGTCAGCAGAAGTTGTGGAAAAGCCGCAGATGGATGGAGAAACAATTGCTGTCGCAATGGATGAATAAAGCAGAGCATACCACTTCACACTTTCTTCATTCTTTTCGCTCTTCATTATTCCTTTTGCACACACACTCAAAACAGTCGAATGATGTTCCTATTCTGAAAGTCGAACAAGATTATCCTCACATTTCAGGGTTGCTGCGTCCAGCTTTTCTCAGTCTGTTTGGGCATACAATGAACACTCATCGAATAACACAGCAGGATTGACGAAACAAAAGACGACCCATATCAAAGAAAGTCAATCAATCACAGACAGAATGAACACGATAATCAAGACAACTACTGCCTCCTCACATGCAACAAGCTTTGATTTGTCCTCGCCTCAGTTGCCAAATTCGACGGATTGTTCCCCTTTCCTGAACTGGTCTGAAGATAAATTCGATGCCAAACACGAAAGAACCGTTGTCTTTCGGTCTCTTGTTGCCACTTTGAAGATCCAGCCTGCATTTTATCTCTCCCTGGAAGCTAAAGCTGTGAAATTTCTGAAATCTGTAATTTTGTATCAAAGATCAGCAGATAAATTTCTCGGCCTCAATGCCTCTTTCTCTGAAGAATCCTTGATGGACTTCATACAATCCATTGTGGTGCTCATTTCTTCACCCAGTAAGGACATCACCACCGCATCGATGGAGATGTTCCATTATCTGATCAGGAGATGTTCAGGAAGCGAAAATTTCGCCCTCGTCAAGGCTGATATGATCCCTCAACTCCTCAACATTCTCAATCCAGTGTCTCTTTCGTTTGCTGATTGTCAAGAAATCCACACCTGTCTCGTTTATGCCATCTACATCTCATTCTGGCTCGCAACTCCGGGTGGTCTCGCCAACCTCGAAATTGAAGATGACGATGGACAACAAGCTGTTCACAAGATCGTTTTGAAGAAGGTTTTTGCTCCTTCGGAGACGTATATTTGCCATTTGTGCAAGAACCACTGTTCGATCATCGATGGCGCGCAATCAGCTGAATTCTTGACTCTTCTTGCATATCTCCTCCAAAGATATCCTTCCTGTCAGCATACAATGGACATTGTTCTTCAAATGCCTGTCGTATTCACGATCCCGAGTTGTCTCACATTCTTCGAACATGATAACTCAATCTGGACTTTTCTGTCTTCAATTATGATTGCCCAGCAGGGATGGAACACAACAAGGGAAGATCAGCGACAGTTATGGAAGAATGTTCAGCGGATGTTGAGAATGGAGGGCATCGAAGATGTGTTTGAGGAAAAGCTGCAAAACGACATGAAAACGTACTTAGCAGCCGATACTGTTGCAACATTGTTCGACTGGAACAACCTGCAGGGCATGAATCTTCCGACGCTTTGGTAGAAACTGACAAGAATCAGCGATCATTTCTGATCTGTTTCTGACTTCGTTTGGACATCACTGTTGCTTTATCCCGTTTTTCCGCTTTGGTATCACCTCATCCTTTGCCAGAACGATCCCCAGTCTCCATCCATCGACACCACACTTCCCTTCCTCGTTCCACCCGCTCCTCCCAAATGGAAGCCGTCCACCCTCAACATTCCTCGCTGATTGTGAAGACATCGTGATTTCCTGACCCCCACCAAATTATCTTCTCATAGTGACACCCATGAAGGCGTTATTCGGAAACAATCACAGGTCGATGATCGTCGTCAAATCTTCGGAAAGGGGGAACCAAAACACTTCTTCATCCACACCAGCCAATTTCTCGTCACTTTCCCACTCGACGAGAGATGGGAAAAGAAGAAATGAAGCAGGACAAGAAGTCTCATCCAAACGACACCTCTCCCAATGACGCCTCTCCCATCGACGCCTCTCCCATCGACACCTCTCCCATCCACACCTCTCCCAGCGACGCCTCTCCCATCGACACCTCTCCCATCGACACCTCTCCCATCGACACCTCTCCCAGCGACGCCTCTCCCATCGACGCCTCTCCCATCGACACCTCTCCCAATGACGCCTCTCCCAATGACGCCTCTCCCAGCGACGCCTCTCCCAGCGACGCCTCTCCCATCGACGCCTCTCCCAACGACGCCTCTCCCAGCGACGCCTCTCCCAGCGACGCCTCTCCCAGCGACGCCTCTCCCATACCCTCATCTGAAAATTTACTGCCTGTCTGGCATTCAACACAGCCCGTGTTGTTTCATCTGATCCGAACGAGCTCCGGTGTCTGTGCTTTGGCAGAGACAATCAGAAATGGAATGCTCTTCTCGACGCGCTCGAAGATCTGTCAAAGAGTCCCGATCAGTGCATCTGGATCAACGTGAGCGGGTGTCGATGGTTGTGCTGCTTACTGCGAGTGTCGACGACGGCGTGTCTGAAGCTGCTGTTTCGTTATTGGCAACGGAAAGCAAGTTGACGATTGAACAGACACGGGTGATTCTCTTCTCCACTCCAACCACCTTCCCAGTCAGCCCAGACTGGCCTCTTCCCGTCCACAACCAACACCACACGTCACAGAAACCACGACCTTCACTCTTCGCCGAAGCAGGACGTCTTTAGAGTGAGCGTCAGACGAGACGATGGAGTTTGAACGACTGCCAGTCCACCCAATCTCAGAAGAGATCGTCACCCCGTTCGGATCGTGCTTGATGTTGCGTTGCCCTCCAACGACCCTCTCGCCTCCTCTCGCATCCCCTTCTTTGCCGACGATCTGTGGAACGACAACGAGCGGCAGAGAGTTTGGAGCAACGCGGAAGACTTCAAAACAGCGAATCACCTTCAAGCTGTTGCATTCGCTTCGATTGGCTGCTCATCCCGCCACGATTCGAGCGCGTCATGATGAGGATACAATCATGCTCAGCTCTACCTGGCTGTTCCTTCTCCAACTCTCAACACTCGGCCATTCCCGGTTCCTTGCTGTCCTCAGCTCACTCGCTCCGACGGAGGATCAGTCACTGTCGATCCTTCATCCCTTTCTCTCCGATTGCAGTCACTACATCACAACCACACTCACTCCTGCTAGCTGTGTCTTTTCAACTCGTATCTACGAGCGATCGTAGTCAGGAGTCACATCGAGAGTATTGCATGTTCTGATCATATGAATGAAACCATAGTTGGACTGATCGAGACAATCATTCAAATTGCTGCGGACCAGTTGAATCCAGCGAAATTGTCGTCATCTCTCAACCATCTGCTATTCAACTCCTCGTTTCTGTCAGGTCCTGAGCACACTCCCGAAACGACAGCACTCCTCACTAAAAATCGTCCCGACCCAATTCTGTTCCCTCTGTCTCCTTGCATACACATCCAAAAGAACAGTTGTTTCTGAAACACCTGAACGAAGTGAGAACTGAATGAGGAAAGTGTGAAGTGGTGTGCTCTGCCTTATTCGTCCATCTCGACAGGAATCGTTCCTCCAACCATCTGCGGCTCTTCTAGAATTTCAAGTGATTCGATCTCAACTGCATCGAGATGATCCCAAGAAATACACACACCGAATCGGAAAGGAACTGGGATGTTGGTGAAGTAGACTGGCTGTGTCTCTCCATCTTGCGACAGTTTCAGTGTTCGTTTGCCTTCTCGCCCATCCGCCTCGATCACCACTCGCTGTCCCTCAACTCCTGCCTTGCATGCTGTTCCTTTGTGAGTCACTTTCAAGTTCTGCATGGCATGTATACAATCTGGACACAAGTCACATCCAGCCCCTCCCTTCCCTCTGGTGAAGATCAGTCGATGTTTTTCTGCATCTGTGCTCAGTTTCGGTGAGAGGACCCCAACTTTGTAAATAGAATGTGGGTCTGCTCTGATTGTGACTGACAGACGAGCCACAACTGTCCCAATCTCGTAAGTGAGTAATGAAGCAGCTTCTAACGCTGCCTTTGTGAAGACATTTTCAGACACTTCCCATTTCTTCTTTGCATACCGTTCGATCGCAGCTGCTCCAGTAATAATCTGTGGTCCGCTTTGTCGACTTTCGTCAGCTCCCATCAATAATTGACAACAAAAATTGATCAAACCTTAATCGATAAAACATGATTTGAAGTTTGATGCAACTCCGCCAAAATTCTTTTTACAGTGTCGTCGAATTGGAAACGGTCTCTGTCAGCGCTCGTAACCTCGTGAAGATCAGCCATGAATCGTCAAAATGCATATATCACATGATCTTTCTCAATCATGATTCTGAATGGGTCCGATCAAAATTAGACACTAATCATTATTCTGACTTTCATTCGCAATCCAGTTTCCAAATGATTTGCTCGAGCATGAAATGACGCTTGAAGTGATAGAAGAGAAAAAGTCGCCCTCGCCTGGATTTGAACCAGGAACTAAGTTACAGTCGGTCGGACTGTTGAGTAATTTGTAACTCTCGTAATCGAGTCCCATTCTTCATTCTTGTATGATTTCTCGGTTTTACAAAAACAAAGAAACTGAAAGAGTCGTGAAGTTGTGAGAAAGTTTCATGAATGGAAAGAGTGTATTAGAAGGGGGCTTCGTGGTTCTGGAGACCAAACTTCTTTTGTTTGAGAGGTACTTTTGCTTCCTTTGCTCGACTCTCCCAGGCCTTGTTGTCCGATCTTACGTTTTCCTTAATCACCTCAAAACGGGATTGAGACACTCGGCATTGTTCTCCATCATTCCCATAGAAGACCTCCAGACCCGCTCGCTGAAAAGCTGCTCTGATGTTCTCTCCTGTGGTGGCTGACTGAAATGCACTCAAGAATTGCTGAAGACAACGACCAATTGATGACGAGTTGTCGTCGTATTTGAGACGTGAGAGTTGTCGTTTCATGATACCGAATGTCACGCAGTCTAGTGGCTGTAGATAGTGCGTGGCATTCGGTGGGAGTGTGTAGAGGGCGATACCAGCATTTGAGAGAGTCAGCTCAGCCGCTTCTCCAAGATGGACACTGGAGTTGTCCACAAGGAGAACAGCTGGTGCTTTCGGCTTTCGTAGTATGGTTCGCTGTTCGGTCACGTAGTCAAGGAGAACATTCTCCAACCAACTATCAAATTTCTCCTGTGTAAATCCTCCTTTCTCATTTTCCTCAACCACCATTTGGTCCTCATCCATTATTCCCATCTTTTCTAAGTCCTTCTCGTCCATGGGAGCACGCAACACACAGTGAAGGGGGAGTGCTTTTCCATGAAGGGAGATCGCGGCCATCGCAGAGAAACGGGGGACAGTTTGCGGAACTGGAAAATGAAGAGGTTTCGCAGAAAGTTCGACAGCACCAACCACGCAATGACCAATCGAGTCTTGTTTAGGCTGATAGCCGACCTCATCGGCGTTGATGAACAGAAGTGGATGAACCGTTTTGATGAGTGATTCGAGGTGTGTCATATATTCGTCGATGTCTTGAATTCTTACAGCCGTTCTTGAAGAAGTCATCGGAGCAGTGGAATGAAGAGCGATCTCCTTCGAATTCAACCGAACAAAGTCATATGGGAAAGTTCGGTTGATGTCCGTTCGATTGGTTTTTTCGGAAACCCAATCAAATATTTGAGATGGGATCCATGGCTGGCCTCTCAAACTGTCCTCCTTGATCAAATTTAGTAATTCTTCTTTCTGCTTTCGTGATAGTATGCTGTTTTTCTTTTCCTCTACTGGAACGTAGTAAGAGCCGTGTCGAATTTGGGAGACTTGCGATGGTGTACAACCCACTATATCTGCGATGAGTTGTCTTGGGATCGTTCAATGTATCGAAGTTTTTTCCAGTTCGATTAGTTTCTTTATCCCGTCAGCATTCGATGACCACGACAGTCGAACAATCTGATCAGCATACGTGAATGAATCGTTTCTAGGAAAGCTGACCATCAATTTTGACAGGATGTGGAAGTGTGATACACGAGACTGACTAAGGTCTGGTACTTTTTTCATTTTCGAAGAAAACAAGAATTCTACAGTTTCGACAATGACATGACCGGTTACAAATTACTCAACAGTCAGACTGACTGTAATCTCAGTCCACCAGTTCACAGTGGTTGGGACGGACAGTGATCTTCATATCTGCACTGGGTCATCTACACAGTTGAGAAGCCGGGTGAGAGAAAATCAATTGTCGACAGAGTCATTGAATTGAAAACTGTGTGTGACCGTTACACCACGAGGACTTTCACAGAGCAGGTGATAACATCCCTCCAAATGATACGAAAGATCGAAACTTGTTCGCACTGTCTATCTTTCATCCTCACTTCTCTCACCTTGATGTTCTTTCAGGATTCGATGATTGTCCTCGAATGGCAATATCTACATAGAGAGAAAGACAGAATCCACTCACGGTGAAACAATATACATAAATTCTCGCTGTGAATCGACAGAAGGCAGCCTTCAACTCTCTGAGAGCCCTATTTCTCGGAATCTATTGATGATTATTTCTCAACCAGTGGTTCTCATATTCTTCTCTAACTTGACTTCTCAACTATTCGCTCTTGTATCTTTTTCTTTCTATCCGTAGAACTGTTGTCATTCTATCATTTGGCCTTATTGGATGTTTTTCTCTCGAAACACCTTTTCCGATGTCTATAAAGATCCAATCGACAGAAAACTCATGCTATTGTCATTTTAATTTCTCTTTTCAATTGGTGGAGACTCCATTAGTCTGTGTCTCTCAAATCACAGGAGTTGGGTCAAACTTATTTTCAGTCTGATTAATCAATGGGCTGGACAACCCAAGATGGGACAGGACGCCAGTAAACGATCTGATTGTACGTTCATTCCTTTTTTATTTCCATTTTCTTCAGTTGTTAAAATCAAAGAATTGGGAAAAGGCACATTTGGAACAGTTGAACTCATTGAACACATCGCCACAAAGAAAACGTTTGCATGCAAAAGTGCAAGATTTTCAACGAACCAAAAAGCATTAGAATCTATTCAAGATGAAATCGAAGCGTACAAAGACCTGAGTAACCCGTTCATCCTCAAATACTACTTTTCGTTCAAAGAAGAGCAAATATTCTATATGTTGACAGAATATTGCTCACGAAAGGATCTCGCAGAATTCTATAAGGAAGCCCGAGCTTTGACAGCAACTGTTCCTCCAGATGTTTGTTTATTTGGCTTGTTATGAAACATCCAGCGAACATGGAAGTTTATTTTTCAAATGTTGATTGGATTGGACTATCTGTTGAAAAAACGAATGGCTCATGGTGATTTCAAGCCTCAAAATGTATTCCTGATGGAGAACCTGGATGTTCGACTCGGTTTGGCTGATTTCGGTTTTGACTTGTTTCAGGCGACTTCGGAAGCAAACAAGATGCTGAAACGACGATTACTGATCTTGAAAGAGCAAATGGAACAGAGTCTTTTCTTCAATCTTCATATTTTCGTCAGAGTGTTCTATTCTCCTCAGAGACGCTTTTATGATGTCTCGGCCAAGAAAACATCGTATTTTCCTTCTTTCCGTCCAATTTCTCTTCAGATACGGTCTTTCCGATGATTTATGGGCACTTGGAGTCACTATTTACTACCTTCTCACAGAGAAGCTGCCGTTCCGGACCCATCTCATGCCAGACCTAACCAAACAGTCGTCCATCTACAAATTGACAGATGCCGAGGCCGATCCAGATATCCGCGATTTTACTTATTTTATATTGGACATCGTTTGCTCTCAATTTCATTATTTTGCCCAGAATGCCTTCACCAGACCCACCGCCCAAGATCTTCTCCTCTCACCAAACTTCACAGATATCTTCAAGAATTCTGATGAATCCTTGAAGGCATTCTATACAACTGACGCAGACTTCTCGATCAGACAGGAATCGCGCAAAATTGTCTTAAACCCTGATCTTCCCCAACCATTCCGAGATTATGTTGGATATATACATTTTCTCTCACAGAATAAAATCGAAAGTCTTACAGCGTTGCAATTCCTGTTCTATTCGTTTCTTCATCAATATCGAACCAATCCGATTGAAGGCATGAAAACTCTTCAAATGATGTTGAATGACACATCAACAAACATATTTCAGTCACTTTCGCGATTATTGGTTCCTGAACTGCTCTACAACCACATCGATCTCTTTTCGATGTTTCTGACGTCTGCCGCCCTGTTTTCGAGCGAGAATGGTCGGTTCATGAAAATGGACCCGTTGACCCATCGTTGGAATTTCATCTCTGATCTCCCATCAACAATTTCTCTGAATTTCCTCCCCACAACTAACAACAATCAACTCGTGTTGGCACCGTTTTCATCCAATCTGTTCACAGCTGACACTTTGTTCACCGAAGCCGCGACATTCTGGCTTCATTCCTCACTTGCCCAACATCCACAAATTGTTGAGACGTTTTGCGAAGCCTTTTCGAGTCAGATCGCGTCGTCGGCTCAATTTGTTCATTCTCTTCCAATTCTCCATCGGAACTCACTTCTGTCGCACTCCGCCTTCCCTTTCGGTGTTGTTCACAACGCTCTCACCACTCCCTCCCAAACCTCAATCAACGGATCGTCGTTTCTGTCCAATTTCATCATCACCAACAAAACACTGATTCTTCAATATGTCACTGTCCTGTCTGAGCTTGTTGAACACTTTGCTCGTCATAAGGCCAATGCCTCGGGTGATAAATCGAAAAAGAATGATGCCCCGCAACCAGACCAGCCGGTGATCAAATACAAATTGAAACATGTCCATCTCCATCTCTTGCACACGTTTACAGCGCTGCCTTTGGAATCGTTCCTCCTGATTCTCCACAGCTCGAGTCTGATCTCACTTCTGAACAAGATTCTACTCAATCACCAGTCGCCTTGGATGGTTCACAATCCATTTTTTGTGAAATCAGCTCTTTCTTTGATCAAATCGTATCTGATGAAGTTCGAGAGTTCGCTCATCCTTCCAGAAATCACTCCTCCTGAACTGAAACATTCTTGGAACTGTTCCATTCCTCGCCAACTCATTCAACAAACACAGAACTGGGTGTCCTTGCTTCGCACAGGATTGAACAACGCATTCTCCGTTTTGGACGTCAACAGCATGACATGGACAATGGATGATCCCAGACAGAGCAGAGAAGAGCAGCAGGTACTCGTGATCAACATGGAAATTGCTGACCTCCTTCTGCACAGCGAAAAGATCCTAAAGAAGACATCCTCGCTCCTCAAAACCAGCGCCAATGAATTCAAACCCCTCCCAGACACTCGACTCGCCGAAATTGAAACATTCACTCGCTCGTCAACCGATCTCGTCGGACCACAGTTCCGATCCAGCGCAAAAGATGACGATTTCGACCCAAAGGCGGAGACATACCCCTGGAAACTGACTCACGCCTCGATTGTTCACATGGGGTTGACTCCTCCAGTGCTGATTCATGTTCTTGGACAACGAGTTCTGAACCAGCTTGGAAAGAAGGATGTTGAAGGGGAGACCATCATGATATCACGTGTGATTCGGTGGATTCAGAATGCGATTGAGTGGCGAGACGCACGACGAAATATTGAGTGGAATCGCACAGTTGAGACAAGTGTGGATTCGCTGACACGGAATGAGAAGGACGAATACGCGTCTCTTCTTCACGAAACGCTCTGCTCGTACGCCACTCTGCTCAACGAACAGTCGATTGGAGAGATCGAAAAAGATTGGGTGAAGACGAGTCCTCACTTCATCGCGCTTGTTGGACGAGTGATTGTGTCTATCTTGAACAGTCTCTCGTCGCATTTGGTGCCGGATTGGAAGGATTTTGTTCAGAAACCACTTGCTGTCTTCCCCAGTCCAACCACTCCTCTTCAGAACTCATTCTCTTCCCCAGCGTTCACACCTGTCAACTCGCCGCATGTCACACAATCGCCAGTTGTGCATCCATCCAACTTCAATCCGGTCAACCAGATTCCTCAGGTCAGCACACAACAGACAACAAACCTTCCGTACCAACCACAGAATCCACAATTCTACCCGAATCAACAAATCCAACAACAACCAAATCAGCAATTCCTACAAACCAACTACGGGTATCAAAGTCAACAACTCATCCAGCCACAACAACTCCCAAATCCGACGATCGTCAACACCTTCTCCACTTCAGCTCCAACCGTCCTCAATGCAACACCTCTGCCAACACTCATGCAGACTGTCCGGGCCAATCAGGCACCAATTCAGCACGTGCCTTCTCCGACTCTGCTGTCCACTGTCCAGGCCTCCCAGTTTCCACCATCGCATGCCCCTCCACCCACCATCGTCGCGACAGTGAGAGGAAATCCGCTGGCCAACAGTCCCGTGCCTCAGCCGAACACATTTGGGTTGGGGTTCCAATCGCCACCGTCACCGATGCCGACTTCGCCAGTCGTTACTGGGCACTACAATCCACATGCAGTCCAACACTCCCCTCTTCAAAACACGTACACACCAACTCCACAAACAGCCCAGCACTCTCCTCTTCAAAATACATACAATCCAGTCACACAGACATCGCTAGGATTCCAGACGATGCAAGGCACCATGCAGCAGAATCATCAAATCGCAGCTCAGACGTCATCGGTCCCGTCCATCGCATCTGTCGTTCAGATGAAGGACTTCATCACTCTCCCCACGACGCACCTGCTTTCTGTCTCGACTCCGTTCTTCGCCCTCCTCTCTCTCTTCTTCGAAAAAGCTCAGTCGTCAATGGTTGTTGGCCCGTCTTTGGCACCTCTTTTCGCTCTCATGTGTCGATCCGTCACTGTGATTGTCCAGTCTCTGAATAAACTCGATGTCACAGCCCCGACGAGCACAGAGACACGTTCTTCGCTACATCAACTTCTCAGCTCGCTTTTGAGCTGTCTGACACAGTTCATGAAACAGGCTCCGATTGCACAAAACTCCACCGCTGCCGGAACCACACCACAATTCATTCTGTTCACTCAAACGCTTTTTGAAGATTTCGTGATGTCGATTGCGAAATTGACCGAATTCTCAGAAGCTTGGAACGATCGAAACACTTCACCATCGTTCCGGCCACTCTACAAACGTGACAGGATCACCGACGAGGCAGCTGAATCGTTCAATTCGTTTGTCACAAATTATGTTTCGTTCGTCTCGGCATTCAGCCAGTTCTCATCATTCATTGAAGAAGCGATGACACAGAACAACGCAATCGTGAACTCTTTTCTGAGTAAATCACCCGATCAGCAGACCACATTTCGGAATAGTCTGATCGCCCTCGCAGATTTGGGGAAGAAAATGAGTGCCGATTGCTCGGAGTCGATTCTGAAACTTCATCCGACTCTGCAACTCCCCCCATTCTCGTCGTCTCCTCTCCATCTCGAAGGAGAGCAAATATCCCCTCTTGCCCATCGATACCATCTTTTGAAGTGTTGCGGGGATTCGATTCATACCACAGCAACACAATGCTTACTCTATCACAACTGCATCACAGGAATCTCATCTCTGAGCTTGATGGATTCGCTCTCCTCGTTTCTTCTTTCAGAGAATGGCCACACTGTTTCGAAGACATTGACCACGTTTGAGAGACTATGCACAACTTCAGGATCCTTGCTCACCCAATCAACTGTGTGGTCGACCATCAACACTGCGCTCTCGTCCTCGTTCCCTCCGTCAGCTTTCCCCTCCCTCCTGCGCCTTCTCTCAATCTGCTCCAGTTCTCAGCCTCTCCACACATTGTCATTAGCGAAACAACAACTTCCATTGTCGACAATCATGAAATATGCCATCACACACAATGTGCTTTCTTCATCACAATCAGGTTCGTCACTTCTGTCGGGAATCAGCAGTTTCTATCCCATTCAATTTTCTACGCATCCGCTGAATGAAGAAATCGAACCAGCTCAGCAAATGGCTTCCACGAAGCGAACGGTGAGGATGAAGGTCACTTTTCAAATGGATATTGATGTCGGCGCATAACTCAGTCAAACTCTTGATTCAGACCCTTTTTTTACTCACACTCACACTCTGTTTGAATCATTTCTATTTCTGAAACGCTTGCCATCAGAATTCCCAGTCTTGATCTAGAAGAGAAGAGTCGCTACTGGCATTCCAGCGACGAATTGACCTTTATTTCTTTGAAATGGGTCGTCAGATCGAAACAATCTAAACTAAGAAAATGTCATCTTCTGACACGAAAAAATTCCTCTCAGCGAATGTTCGGACAACTGTTGACGTTCCCACTGCTTCTGGGATTTATATTTCTCTTGTGAACTTCGTTAAGCAAGGCAAGACTCTCGATCAACAAGCTCTCGAGAAAGCGAGTGACGTCCTCGAAAACTTCAGACCAGGAGGACGTGCTAGCCTAAAATCATTCCAAATTATTTCATCTCTCGCACCAAACGACAAAGGTCTTACGATCGGATTCAGAACAAGCGTGCTTGATCTCCTCGCTGCCAAGAACGTTAAGCTCACAGAGAGTGTCATGCAGTTCCTCGATGCAACAATAGCATCCGCCGATGCTTGGACAAAATATGGATTCATTTATGATAACTTTCTGAATGATTTATTCCCAGCTCTTAATCCAACAAATCCCCCTATGAACACCGAGCCAATCACAAAATCCCTTGTCGGTATTCTCTCAACCCTTGTCCCAAACGCAACCTGCACCGGAATGAGGAATATGAACCTTGTTGTGGAAGAAGAGCTCCTCGGCGTGCGTCATCTCGTTTTCGAGAATGTCCTCCTGCCCAGCCGTGAATTCCTTGTCCAGACACTCCAAATCCGTCACAGAAACCCCGACTCTGCTGCCGGAATGGCGTTAGTCAAGCTCTGCCAGAAATTGATCGAAATCGCGCCGTTCCTTCCCGAGCTCGATGACTTTGTCAGAAAGCATCAAATCAACTCAGCTGTGAATGCTAGCATGGAGCTGATTGAAACCGATGCTCATGTCCTCCAATTCTTGGATGGTGTCAACGCAACCATGGCCGAATGGAAAAAGCCAGGAAGAGAATTCAGAGAAGCTGAAAGAGCTGCCAAACGCCTTCTGATTGAAGAAGGTCTCCAGGACGATATTGAACAGCGGGAAATGACGGAAAAGACAGGCAGAGGCGGACAGTCCATTGTTGAGACGTCTAAGCACCTTCTGAAGACTTTTGGAGGAAACCAGAAGTAGCAAGCTTTGAAGCATGTCTGACAGCATTCATATCGCAACTGCATTACAAGGGGGACGATGTCTCAGCAATAATCCAAGTCATTCACCAAACTTAATTCTACTCGCTCACATCTTCTTTTCTCGTTTTTGGATGAAGGAAATCTTCATGAGATGGTTGTGATGTTCGTAATTGGTTGGATGTTGAGCAGAAAAGAAGGAAAAAAGAGTCCAAAAAAGTGTGGACACGAATGAATAATTAACAACAAATGAAACCACACACAACAAGATTTGAACGTAGTTTGTCAAGATACTGTTGATGTCTCGCCCCCTGATAGTGATCCTCCCTCTGACGAGAACGGTGTGGGTGACGGGAATCGACCAACTGAATTGGCAAAAGGAGTTGAGAATGCCGTCGATGGAATATGGTGTGGGTTGGAGACACGGAATTGAGGGGTGAGAAAATAAGAACTGTTCGAAACGGCAGGGAATGCACGATCCTCCCTCGATTCTGTTCTTAACCCGAGATGATGGGGAAGAAATGGGCCAAAAGTGATGTGCTGAGCGATGGGGTGGATACCGAGTGTTCGGAGAGGGAAGAGATTGCGTTCTCGCTCGAGCATTTCTCCGACCTCTTCTGAATAAAGGCCATCTCCTTGCCCTCGTCTTGCTTTCGCTTCAATTGGGCCAATTCTCGTTGTCTATCTTCTTCCTCTTTCTCCACTTTCTGCTGCTGGAGGAAGAAGAACAATCCATGGTGTGATCCGAGATACACTCGATAACCATACATTTTCCCCAAATGCCCACAAGGAAAAAGTGTGTTAACTTGCCGACTATATAATAGAGACGGTTCTCCGAGTGTTGGGCGGTTAAATGGGATCAACAGCTGTTGCATTTGGGTCGATGGCGGTGGGACGAGATCTGGATATTGCATGAGGAAAAGATGGGGAAATCCTGGTCCAAAGGCAGCTCCATCGACTGCGTGAGATTTTCGAGATGGCGGAAGGAATACTTCTTCGCAACGGGGACAGAAGAGCATGACGTGTTTCTTGCCATATTCAGTTGTAGGACCGAATGGAAGAACAGGTTGATCGCAACATGAGAGGCGTGGGCAGGTTCCAAAGTGGTGTTGAGTGAATTTGGCTTTCTAAATGGGATGAAGGATCAGAACGAAAGAAGCGAGGCGGACCATATCCTTGAGACCAGTTGGTGTCAGCAAATAGCGCTGATGGATATTGCAATACAATTCGATTGCAGAGTTGGTGATTTCTTCGTTTTCTGTTTCTGAGTCTAGATGAAGGAGAAAAAGATTGGAGAATATGGAAAAGCATCAATAATGAGAAAGTCAGAAATGTCCGGAAGGACCCAGAAAATGAGAGAAAGTGGGAGAAGAGAGTGGAAAGAGAGGACGAGAGTCGGTTCGACAAACTCTTATTGTCTGAGTCGTAATCAAGAATATCATCGAGTGCCTTGGTGTAGTGCTTGATCCTTGCAGAGAGGCCTTGGAGATTGAAATCATCTTCGATGAAGTCACGATCAACTTCACAGAAAAACTCGTTTCCTTTCAAAGAACAAAACCATTCAACCCAGCTCTCGTCAAAGGACTCATTGTCAGAGTCAGACTGGGCTTGACCTGTATTTCGATCGAACTGTTGATACGAGTAGTCCATGAAGTTGTGTACAGATCAAGCCAAAATGAAACTTATCCGTTTGACTCACTCATAGACAGACCCCCAAACACATTTGTACGACAGTTTCAGGGCTCTTTTTGAGAAAAAAAATAGTGAGAATAGTAGAGATAGATAATAAATCTTGATTTGAATACGTTAGCAATGGAGCCGAATCAGGGTTGTCGGGCCCTCTGAGTTGACTTAATAGTGGTGTCACCAATACGTTCGATGTCAACAATTCGTGCTTTTTTCTGGAATTATCACTTTTGGTCAAACTAAGAAAAAAATAAAATTTTAGAATTTTCTTCCCACTGGATCCTGAGAAAACCTCAAAACACGTTATACAGCGAAACGCCACACATTTTCCAAACTTTCGACGATCATTTTTCCATATCCAGACATCCGTTTGAGACCGAAGAAAAAGCATTATTTTCGTAAACATATCGATAAAAGACACTCAAAAAAATAAAAAATTTTTTCCCATGATATTTTTCTGGGCGAAAAACAGCCTTTTTTCATATCGTCCCAGATACCCATGATTTTTTTTCCAAAATTTTTTCAAAATGTTCATTTCACCAAACAAACGTTTCAGTGGAAAATTTCATCAAAATCGGTTCACAGGTTGTGAAGTTATGACGAGAACACATGAAAAAAGTGGTTGAAAAGAGCTATTGTGAGGATTTTTTGGGATCCAGTGGGAAGAAAATTCTAAAATTTTATTTTTTTCTTAGTTTGACTAAAAGGGATCATTCCAGAAAAAAGCACGAATTGTTGACATGGAACGTATTGGTGACGCCACTATAAGTCGTGGAAAAATGACTTAGTAGTAAGAAGTAAGGAAAAACGACTTACTACTAAGTTATAACATATGTAAGATCATTTTTGAGCAAAATATTGTGTTTTTTTCGATGAAATGAGACGAACGTGAAGAAAACCGACACTTCTCATGTTGGATTGTGCTCCTGGGCGATGGGGAAGAGGAAGCAGATAAAGCAAAGAGCAGGGTTGAAGTGAAACTGAAGAAAGGGAAGAAGGGAAAGAAATAATCTGTCGAACATAAAACATACAGAAAACAGGAAATAACGGGCGAGAAGAACGAAATTATGCAATCTCTGTCGATGAAAACTCCGCATCTCCCGACCAGAATGACGATACTCGAAGAAAAACCACTTGTCAGTCGTGGTCTGGTCTGTTTCGAAGTGATTCTGGAAGTGATGTCGTACAAGGTGATCATCGATCGAAATCTTTGAATAATAGTTGCTGAACTCACTACTGTGACAAAAGCAAGTCGGTGGAACAGTCTTCGAGTCTAACCAGGAAGAATGGGAGAGTTTCATGTTTGTGTCTAGAGATTGCATTTTTGTCAAGTCTGTACTCCCGCTCTGTCAGAAACAGCAAATTGAATGTAGAGGATTCTGTGATTGAACGTACAATGAAAGATTCTTTTCATTCAATCAAGATCTGACCCACACAGACTTTTTCTCTATTCCACAAATAACCTCTCTTGGACCTTAAAGATGTTTACTCATAAAACATTTAATTCTTATCGGAGAGCAATACTTTTGTGCACGATTTGAGATTCTGTCGACGAACGGTTATTGTATACCCTTTGATCAAGACCACAAAAAGTGGTAAAAAAGTGAAATTACTTACTTTCGAAGAAAAACGACTTAGTCTTAAGTCACGAGAAAAAAGCGAAAAGTAAGTCAAATTCCTTACTACTAAGTCATTCCGACAACCCTGAGCCGAATCAAGTTCCTACGCATGTAAATTCGGGTTTATTCCTTTTTCTTTTCCAATGGGACGCAGATAGACATTTCCTTGGTCTCCATATACTGTGGAGGGTAGAACTCGACAGATGGAAGAACCATGCTTAAATTTTGCTCCTTATTCTTCTGAGCCCATTCTCCGTACAAATATTGGTATGCAGCCGGCAGTTTGTCGAAGGTGATGTCCACTTGAGCGTAGTCTCGTGGTTCTACAATCACTTCCTCCATTCCATCTGGAATGGGTTCCTCATCGCTCACAGGAATAACTGCCCAATATTCAAATGGATCTTCGGGTTTTTCCGACTGCATTACGCTGATCCCGAACGAACCAGGGTATTGTCCCTTCAGTTCGCCCATCCGCGGACCAAAATCAGAACTCCACAGTTTTGCGGCCTTTGGTGAGATGTCTGCCGTTGTTGCTATCACTTTCATGCCAATTCCACGGATTCTGCCATAGGGTTTGATTTGGACGGTGAAATCTGCCTTGTCTTCCTTTTTGTCCTCCGTTTGGGCTTGGACAGCAGCGACTTTCTCATCGATGGATGGTTCTTTGGCCAGCTTTGCTGCCTTATCTTTTGCCTTGGGAGGAATAAATTTGGGCATTTTTCTGAAAGGATGCTTTAAATTTGATCTTCCCATGATGCGAGCTGAACTTGACAACAGTCTTGTTTCTCTCACAATTGACCTTAACACGCCGTCTCTCAAAGGAGCTGCTTGGAGGTCGCGGAAAATCTCCTAATATGCCAGCACCTGCAGACAGATTAGTTTTGGTAACACCAGAAATTGTTCTTATGGGGTCGGCAACAGCTTTTGGAGTTCAGTCGAAATGTCGGAAACAAAAAGGAAAAAAGATAAAGACAAGTCAAAACCGAAAGTTTCATCTTCCATTTCTCTCATTTCACCTTCTTTCTCTGAAAAACTCAGTACAAAGCCGATCAACTCGTTTGTATCTCTATTCAGCCGTTTATTTCTCTCCACATGCTCGCAACTCCCTTTTCATGCCATATTCATCATATTAGGATATCTTTGAGCACGACCTCAAAGAGCATAAGACCCGGCAAAACCCGAACTCTGTCTCGCCAACGAAACCAAGCCAGGATTCCACAAAAGAGACAATCCACTCACCATCCAAGATAATGGCAGAATATCAAGAACCGGCAGTGGTATGACAATCAGTCTTTTGTTCAGATTTTGCTCCAATTCACGCAGTATGCAGACAAGACAATCATCGAACAAACAGCGGAACAGCGCAATAAAGATGAGAAGCAAAAGCAGAAAGCAAAGAAAAGTGAAAAGAAGCAGAAGGAACAAGAAACTCCCAAATCGGACAGAAAAGCACATGAAAAGTCTGTGTCCTTTGAGTCTTTTCTCTCGATCCCATTTTATCTCATATCGTTCTTGTTTCCCATTTCTATCAATTATGTCTGTTCACACTCACTCTCTCTGGTTGTCTTCCTCTCATTTCAGGAGCAAAAAAGAAGATAAAGAAGACAAGGAACTGGACAACATCTTCCTAGATCTCGCCAAAATTAACCCATCCATTGCGCTTTCACCTTACTCAACTCGGTTTGTCAATTTTCTCAACTTCATGTCACAGCCGCACTTCGTCTGAAGCGTCTCCAGTCAAGACAAAGCCACATTCTGGCACGGTTGTTGTCAAACCATTGCTTAAGGATCTGCGGAAAGAGGAAAAGAAGGAAAGAAAGCGAAGGGAAAAGAAGGGAGAAGGGAGGAAAGATGGGCATGGACGGAAGAGGGGCAGAAGTCAGGATAACAAGAACGTGGAGGACAAAGAGCACAAGAATGCTAATCAGAATGATGAAAATGATGGGGACAATGACAAATCGCCTGAAACTGATGCGAACAAGGATCAACAGAAATCTGCGAATGATCCGGGGGAAGATGATGATAAGGGGAAATCGTCTCGAAAAGAAGAAGATTGGATGCGGAGGATTCGTGAGGAAGTGTGGAACGAAGCGTTCGAGCGGATCGAATCAAGAATGAGTGCAATGACAGAACTCGACCAGAAAAGAGAAGAAATCAGAAAGAACGAGATGAAAAGAGAAAAGAAAGGGATGGAAGACAAAGCAAAAAAGCTGAAGGAGCGAACAAATCGAGCGGACGACGTTGTTCGGGAAAAACGGGAGGCCCAAAATCAAATGCTGGCTGAACGAGAAGAGGAAAGAAAACTGAAGGAATTAAAAGAAGAGGAAGAAAGATTAAGTGGAACACTACGCCAACATCGATCAGTGCAGGAATCCGAGCGATTGAAGGAAGTGCGGAAGGAGATCGCAAGGAGGGAGAAGGAGAAGGAAGAAAAAGACGAGAAAAGAAAGGAAGAAGAAAGGGAGAGGAGAGAAGAAGTGGTGAAGAAAGCAAAAGAAAGGAAGAAGAAGCAAAAGCAAAGAGAGAAAGAGAAGAAAGAACGAAGAGAAAGGAAGGAAGCGCAGAAGGCATCCGATAAGCAAAGAAAGGACGACCAAACAGACAATGAGCAAAAGAAGGAAGGAGAACACTCGTCTGATGAGAAAGAAGAGGAAAGAGGAGAGGACGAAGGAGATGGGGAAGATGAGGGATTCGGATATGAAGAAGGGAAAGACGAACCCAGCGATGGTGAAAGGGAGGAAGAAAACGGTGAGAATGAAGGAAATGATGAGCAGGATGAGGATGAGTTCGAAAAGGACAGTGAACATACGGAATAAATCAGTATAAGATCGTTCAGTCATATTCTTAAGTCATCATTCGCTTTTCATTGTGACCCAGAGTTATTTTTATTGTCTTTCTTTCATTTCACCATTGACCTTTACGTCCATCAGGCACATGTGAGTTAGAAAAGGAATCTTGATCGACCCAAATTGATCGAAGTGCTGGACAAACATGACAACGAAGACTATTCTCTTGAAGATCAGTCCAATGATGTGCCCAGATATACAAATCAACCTGATCGTAGCGAACTTGAAATATTCCCTGTCTCTTAATCACATCAGACTGTAGATCGTCCCATTATTTTTTTTAATCAACAATTGTCATAGTTGGGGCACCAATAGAACAACAATGACATTCTCGGACGGTATCCCCTTCTTCGCTTCATCGTCATTATCATGTGATTGATCCAGAATACGCTCCATTCCTGAATTGGAATCCGAATCACCCTGCGACAGCTGACCAAGTTGGATATGCCTTTATATCACTTGTTTCGATGGTGAAAGATAGCTACATCTTTGATGAGGAGCTTCTTCGAAAAGCCTCTGCGTTTTTGTTTTCTATCCACTGGCAAATCACTCCCTCATTCAAAATCAGTCCTTTAATGGAGTTCCTTGAACAATCAGCCGTGGGGTATATACTCTCCATCATTCTCCAATGTTTCCACATTAAAAACTCGCACCATCTCGCACTTATCTCCTCAAAACTCATTTCCAGAATTGTTTCGACCTGATCAACATCTTCGATCTTGGCGTTCGGCCCTCGTCTCCCGAAACTCTCCGCTGGCTTCTAAAGGGCCCCTACACAGATTCCCAATCAATCCGAGATTTGGTGCTGCAGGAAGTGTTGATCCCAATCGAACCAACACTCGTCCAGATCGGGCGCAATCCTCACCTTTTGTCGTGCAATTCAGAATTCAAAAACTCAATGCAATTGCTGTCGCTTGTCTTTGAAGCGGGTGTGTACCACCAACCAACACTAAATTTTCTTTGTTCTTCTCGCATCCCGATGATCTTCCAGTCGCTTCGTCCCGAATTGAACGACGTAATCGCCCACAGAATCATCATGCATTCCATGTCCAGATGCTTCCGCAAATGGACATGCTATGGAGCCGAATCTATGGGCAAAGGGAAACAAATGCTGCAGACACTGGAACAGGAAGGATCCAGAGATGATCTCGAACAAATTCTGCTTCATGAAAAATCAACGATTGATGGATCCAACGTGAGACGCTACTCGTTCCGAATGGCGAATCGCTTGGGTTTCAACTGTCGTCGCCCTTAATGGATGACTCATTTCGGGTCAAACGTCGTTTTTCTCGTCAATCCCCTCCATCCGCGCACGCTCTGGAAATCACAAATCAAGACGGCCGGATCACACGTAAACATGAATTATCACCGTTGTAATTTGGATATCGACCGCATATCAGACATTCTCCTCTTTCTGCCATCGCTAAGAATCGTGCAGAGCCGACAAGTTGCCGTCGAGATTCATCCCACATTTCTCTCTTCCCACTCTCCAAAAGTCGCTACATTGTTGCCTGCACCTCTTTATCTCGTCCACATCTGTTCAACCTCCTCCATTCGCCAGATCGAACACACAGCCGAGCTCCACCCATCTCCTCCCCTCTCATCGTGATTCAACATCAATAACAGTTGCATCGTCTGTTTGTGCTCTGTACAGTGTACGTTAGATTGGGTTTGCTTATCTTCTTATTCCATCAGAGGCAGACATTCAGAACAGTAGCAACCACCACTTCATGGACAGCTATATCAGCTCCTGGATGATTGAAGGAACTGAAAAGATGTGCAGAGGGGATGTCTTACTGTGGATTTTGCACCAAGAAGGATTTGGAGACGATGATGATTTGATCGAACCCATTCAAGCTCGATTTTATCGAGAGTCTCCTGATTTATGAATTTTGACACATAGTGACTGACATCTTCGCGATAATTATCACTGGTATAGAATACTCACCACTGATCGACGCGGTAGAACGAATGAATGCAGAATCGCTCTCAACTTTTTTTCGGTTCTGAAATTGTTTTGGTTTGATCTCATCAAACAATCTCTCCAAAATGGGAGCATCAGAAAGTCGAAAACAGATTCAGAAAAAAATAAAGCACTTGGAAAAAGAATTAGCCCAAATAAAAGCCAATCTAAAAAAACAAGACGAAGGAGTCGACATCAAAATCGGATCAACAGCGATAGAACGATACACTGGAAAGGAATGGACAGTTTATGAATTTGTCTTCAGAAAAGCGGACTCTAACTTCGCAACGCTTCTCTCGTTCGAGTTTGGTGCGGTTGTTTCACGTCTGTCCCTCAACATACAAAAGGGACCAACAGACACATTCGCAGTTGGTCTTATATCGTCCAGTCAGAGCAACGAAGCTCTCAAAATCTACTTTCCTGTTCTTGTGGGAACAGCAGCATGGGAATTGTTTGCAGACGGACGATGGGCGATTCAGTCAGGTTCACACACACACCAAGGATCAGCTTGTGAGGCAGGGAAAAAGGGACAGCGAATAGTGCTGGAGGCTGATGGGCGAGAAGGCAAAAGAACGTTGAAACTGTCACAAGATGGAAAGACACAGCCTGTCTACTTCACCAACATCCCAGTTCCATTCCGATTCGCTGTGTTCATCGACCACTTCGACGATGCAGTTGAGATTGAGTCAGCTGAAGTTGTGGAAAAGCCGCTGTTGAGTGGAGGGAAAATTCCGGTCGAGATGGAGCTTTGAAACTCCACACACCACCTCACACTTTCCTCATTCTTTTCGCTCTTCATTATTCCTTTCTCACACACAAATGTTCTTTCACAAGACTTTTTTCATGTGAAACACAGTGAAACAACTAGCCGTGGTTTTTAGTCATTTCTCTTGATATTGGAATTTTACAGATGAATGGATGATCTAGTCAATATCATCGACACTGAGGGACAATTTTCGCTGTTGGGTGACACTGTGGAGTGATTGATGGCAGAATTCATTCCAACTTTTTTTTTATTGAAAATTGTTTTGGTTTGATCTCCTTAGAAACTCAGACCGAAATGGGAATGACAGTAAGCATGAGGTATGTTGAGCATACAGTGAAGGAACAGAAAAAGGAATGGGAAGAGAAACAAAAGCTCAGGAAATTGGAAATTGAAGTGGCCGAAGCGAAAGCCTATGTCAAAGCAAAAGAACTGTCCAAAATCGGAAGCGCTGCAATCAAAATGTTCGACCAAGCTCATTGGACAGTTTCTGGAAATGTCTTCTCAAAATCACAAGTCAGTGATGCCTCGTTCATGTCGTACTCGTTCGGGCCAGTTGTCGTTCGCTTGACAATGACAATTAGTAGTGGACCGACCTGTACTTTCGATGTTGGGATTATCTCGTCCAAAAGAGCCAACAATGCTCTCACAGACAACTTTTCCAATCTGAATGGAGGAGGAGGATGGGATTTGTATCTTGGTTGGCAATATTACACGCGGGACGACAAACAACAATCCTTTGATAAAGGATGTGAGGAAGGAAGAGTGGGACAGCGAATAGTGCTGGAGGCTGATGGACGAGAAGCAGAGCGAAGCTTGAAACTGTCACAGGACGGAAAGACTCAACCAAGATACTACATCGGGATTCCGGTTCCCTTCCGATTCGCTGTATACATGCTCAGTGAAAACGATGCAGTTGAGATTGAATCAGTTGAAGTTCTAGCAGAGCCGCAGATGGTTGGAGGGAAGGAGCGAGCTTGTATGGGATACTGAAGCTTCACACACCACTTCACACTTTCCTCATTCTTTTCTCGCTTCGATGATGTCAATCACACACTGAACTCTTCTTTGACAAGGATTTCTTCATGTGAAGAGAAATGGTTTTGTCTCCAATGTCCGCCCGCAGTGAAGACATTAAATCAAAAAGATCCGTGTCGATCGAGATTTGATACCATCCTTTGGGCCTAATTGAGTACTTGGAGATTCAGACACGAAATGATAGGCTGATCCAGTGAGTTGATGAAAGAGGTCAACGAGAGGTGACCGAGAAGGTGATGAGGCGATGTGGACAATCTTTCGATTTGATTGAGGGTTAGTACAGAAAGTGCTGGAGTTGAAAACGGGGCATTTCAGACAATTTGACAGGACGAGCATCGGTGCAGTGAACGTGGCGGGAGGGATGGTGACTCTAAGCGAGATAAAGCTGGGAGATCAGCGGAGAGGAAGATGAGGACGAGTGGGGGGACGCTGGTGTTCGTGCAGAGTGGGGTTCTGTGGATCGAGAACACGATATTCCAGCACATTGCGAAGGAGTATCGAGGCGATGGAAGAGTAGTGGTGTCGCTTGGGGGGACGATCGGTCTGAGGAACGTCGTGTTCAAAGACTGCACAGCGTCGACGCGTGCTCACTGTGTGCTGGTCTCTCGCAGCTCATTCTCGGCTGATACAGTGAAGATGTTGAACGTGCCGCTCTCGGATGTGGCAAGCTCGGTGGAGACGATGGCTGGAGACGAGGGCTGGAGATGATGGCTGGAGACGATGGCTGGAGACGAGGGCTGGAGACGATGGCTGGAGACGATGGCTGGAGACGATGGCTGGAGACGATGGCTGGAGACGATGGCTGGAGATTCAGACCACGGTGGAGTCGGAATCTACTCAAATGGTTCACCATTCTCCGCGCTCTGAGCACATGGCACAAACTTTGGAGCAAAGATGGATTCAAGACGGCTCGACCGCTGACATCCGCATCTTGCTTGGCTCGTCTGGATGGTTAGCGAGATGGTGAGCTTCTCGGATGGACTTTCAGAGGTCGAAGGAAGACAACCGTCGTCATTTCCTTTCGAGATGGTTTCGTCGGATGGTGTCGAGGAGAATCCCAATCACAGCAACTCCTTTCTCGTAGTCATCCAAGAACGCCGAACACGACACAGCGAATAAAAAATGATCCAACACATCTCGCTTCACCAATTCCATCCGAACAGCATCAGATACGACTCTGACATAGCGATGGAAGAACTCGAAGGCAGCAGACATCAGTGCTGGATATGGGGATCTTTCAAGCATATGAAAGTGATGAGAAAGCAAACAGAAGACACTCAAAGATGAACGTGAGGATATTGTGTCCAGTGGGAGAAGAGAGGAAATCTGGGAAATGATGAGAACAGTGAAACAATACCAAAAGATGTGAAGTATCGCACACAGAGAGAGAGAATGCTACTGTCGTCGTTGGGAGTGAGTTCTCCAGATATCATTGCCCCAACGGTTTTCCAGTCTGATTGGATGTGTGGAGTTACGAGTGAGCGGATGCCAGAGTGAGAGGAGAGAGTTTTGACGCCGCTTTGCTGAGCACCAGCCAGAGAAGGAAGATGGCAGAGGAGAGGAGAGTCGAAGTGAGGAGGATGGCTGAGCCAGTGAAGATACACAACACTTTCACCAGCTAACGTCATGAACTCCAACTCATCTTCCTCCGGATTCGAATCGAGCGGCGTCAGCATGCTGAACACTTTGGCGAGAGATGAACACGCCCCGAATGGAGAAGTGTAATCACCATAATATGTGACAACATCGAACAGATTGATTCGAGTGTCGATTGGTGCACTGTCGAGGTGAGCAGTGGAGAGCAGAGTGTCGAGAAGGCAAGGAGGAGGGAACAATCCGAAGAGGTCGAAAATGTCTTCGTGTGTGGCGTCCTGACCTGATGCTTCGACGTCAAGCATTTCAAGGAGATGGTTAACTGTCTGTTGATCGAGATTGAGTGGGGGACATCGAAGAAGGAGAGAGTGCAGTCCAACATAAGCGGTGAGGAGGAACTTTCTCGAAGAGCAAACATGCACGTTATTCCAGAATTCGAGAAGTGCGTCTGGATCATCGCGGACAAACCGTTCGAACATCAGATCCATCGGGAAGAAAGAGTGTCTGCATCTGGGGGCGATGGAGGTGTTGTTGAGATATATGGCCGGTTTCAGTCGGAGTGGCATGTTGGGGATTCTTAAGTTCGATTCGATTGCGACGAGGTCGGTTAGTGCCGAAGGGAAATCACATCCGCGAAAGACAGACAATAACGGCCCAAGGCGGGCTGCGAGTGGAACCATGTAAAGATCCAATCCTACCTGCTTTGAAAACAATCTCGGATCGCTGGCTATACGTGACAGCATCTGATTCCTCTTCTCAAATTTATGAAGGAAGTCCATTTGCCATTGAAACGACATCGTCAATACATCATTCAAGATGATTGTCCCGACAAAGTGACACGCTCTGAAGAAGAGCTGGATATCGCTCAAATCTGCAGCCAGAAATCCGCTGAAATCGAAATCAGTCTCTTTTACGAACGATGTCTTCCCAATCTCGGTTTGAAAATGCACCCACCCCGCCCACAGCCACAGAAGTGCCATTCTCGCCCAATAATTGTCATCGTAGAAAGCCGTTCGGAGCGTTTGAAATCGGCGTTCGCGAGGATCATAAAACTTCTGATGAAATACCCCGCTTTCACAGAAAAGATGGTAACATTCATACTGAACAGTGGGATTGGACGAGTGGAGACCAGAAATGAGGCTGTTTTCGAAAGCGTTGACATCAACAATGCATTTGGTGGATTTCGTCGCTTGGACGACGGCACTACACCGACGGAGAGCTGCCACCACTTTCCTGTCGTCGGTGTCGTCGAACAGCGAAGAGTGAAACTTTTCGTTGAGATCCACGATTAGAGGAATCGGTTGGAAGTCTTCATCGAGTTTCGAATCCGATTCCAAGGCTGGACGAATGATCCACGGGAAGGATTTTGGTGGTGGTCGCGTGAGGAGGTCATGAATCGTCAAAAGGATCTGTCGAGAATGACGAACATTTGAGTCTCCATGGAATAACACCTGGTTATATACGTAGTCTTGAGGATCAGGAGAAGATTGGTGGTGAAAAGCAGACACGGCTGTGGAGCGGAGTTGAGTGTCAGCTGTCGTTGGAAAACGACAAGAGTCAGCGAAATCCTTCTTGTCGATTGGAGTTGGGTTGGCTCGGAGTTGATGTTTTGTTTGGAGTGAGAGGAGTGTGGTTCGAAGACAGCGTGATTGGAGGAAAGAAAGATCAGGCTGAATGAAACGATGAACGGAAAGGAGAACACACCAATGATGTCTCACCCTTTTCCACCATCTCCAACATCGTCACCCATTCTTTCCAGTCATGATAGGTCGTGTGAACTTTCTCCATCGAGTGTGTTTCTTTGACCTGCCTCACCGCATTCAGAAGCTCTTCCGACTTGTGAACGGCATCTCCGCGCAGGAGGGAGTGTTCAGTGGGAACGAATCGGTGTCGATTGTCGGAGTGAAGAACAAAACGTGTGAAAGATGAGGAAATCATACGAATCACAGAATCACTCATTTGTGCATATTTGGGAGCAGTCATTCCGGCTTCCGGTATTTGGTTCTCATTTTTTTTTAGGGAAAGGGTTGATCTCAACTTATCCGCGAATTTAAGAAAAATAAAAAAAATAGAGCAGTGAGTGACATTGATACGATCACACGAGATGGTGGTTTGTTCCTCAATTTCAATGTCTTCCTGCTGAAGACGGTGTGGAGTCTCAGTCACGGACAAAAGTAAGTGGCCACCCCTTCCTGCATTTATGAACAGATGATTTTTCACACTTTTTTCGTAAACACTTCACATTCATGAAAGACGGTAATTTTTCAAATATAAAACAAGAATAGTGTGGTGAAGTGGAAATCAAGAGATTTGACTGACGTGCCCTGGGAGGCACTTTTGATTGCGGATGTCACAATATGTCTCCTCTTCCAAGAAGAGGAGATGTGACCTGTATAGTCTGTTCCTCCACTGAGAGCTCTCAACTTCCACTCCTCTCAGAGATACTGGAGGATCCGCGACGAAAAAGTGTGTTTTCTCTCTTCTTCATCCCTCTTCAGCCAGCTTTGTAAAGACATCAAACTCTCTCTCTGACGATGTTATTAAGTATTCTCACTTTCTCTCAATTGTAATGACCTGCTGTAGAGAACATGAGATTCGCACATTTTCTCCCACATTTTTTCACACCAAAACTGTCAGCTTTCAATCGAACAAGGACAGAATAAGCATTCTGACGACAAGTTAAAGAGGTTGGAAGAGTTGCACGGATGTCAGAAGAGGGATGAAGAAGAGAGAAAACACACTTTTTCGTCGCGGATCCTCCAGTATCTCTGAGAGGAGTGGAAGTTGAGAGCTCTCAGTGGAGGAACAGACTATACAGGTCACATCTCCTCTTCTTGGAAGAGGAGACATATTGTGACATCCGCAATCAAAAGTGCCTCCCAGGGCACGTCAGTCAAATCTCTTGATTTCCACTTCACCACACTATTCTTGTTTTATATTTGAAAAATTACCGTCTTTCATGAATGTGAAGTGTTTACGAAAAAAGTGTGAAAAATCATCTGTTCATAAATGCAGGAAGGGGTGGCCACTTACTTTTGTCCGTGACTGTCTGTTCAACTGGACTCAAGTTGAAATTATGGATTGATCTCAATCTGAACTCATAAACGAATGCTTTATTGTCATTTTAGCATCACTTGTTCAATAATAACTGGTCTTTCCGGCTGTTTCATTGAAGAATGAAAAATCGAAATGGAATTGAAAGCTCGTTCTCGTTGATCACCCCTTTCTTAATTTATTCAAGACCCAAATACCGGAAGCCGGAATGACTGAGGTTGGAAATGAGATTATTCATCGTACTTGGTGAGATTTGATTCACCAATCTTCAGCATCTTCAGAATACACTCAGAAATGGAGATAGATTAGACATACTCATTGTTTTTTGTTTTGGTTCGATCACGTTTAGTCTCAATAGACCCAACCCGTGTATAATGGGAAAACTCGTGATCACGAAGGGCAATTCGGTTAACGCAACTTAACTCGAGATACCTTGTGAAAACCGAATAAACAGCAGAAAAACCGAATAAACCACACTTCACTCGAGTTCTCACCCCATAACATTTTTTTCAGGTTGATCTTGACAAACTTTCGTCGAATTGATTCATTTCATCGTTTTTCCACATTTATAACTTGTCATTAGTACGAAAAGAAACAAATTATTGAAGAAAAACTCTTTTAAAAAATTCGAAGTCGATCCGACCCTTATATCGAAATTTTTCCAAAATTCTCACTATTACCGTCGGCGACGCCCCTACGTATTTGAATTGAACTTACCTCAAGTAGGTTCTGTGTCATCTCGATGTAAGTCGCTCTTGCTTGGATATTGGTTCCCCTCTCGCTGTCCGCAGACATCATTCATGGAACTTGGGTCGGGTAGGATTTCATGGGCTCGCGCTAATATGGTCCTCCCCAAGTGTCGAAGTGAATGTCAGTCGCCAGGAAACAGAATGAGGATGCCCAGAATGTGGGCCTAACAGCAAGACGTTGTCTAAAGAATTAGACACAGAAAACAAATCAAATATTTCTAAAAAAACATGAAAAACAAGAATGTGGGAGTTTTTATCATTTATGACAGTTTAAGACTCTTCAACGTCGTTTTGAGAACATTTTTCAACAAAATTGAGAAAAAGTAAGTGTGTGTTGTGAATTGTGATGAATATTTTAGTCAGAATCTGAAATATCAAAGACTCCATCGAATCCTGTTGTTCTTGGATCATAATCATTCTCAAAGTCCTCAATCTCGGCTTGATGTTTTCGATAGAGTTGTTTTCTCCGTGGAATTCGTGATTCTTTTCTTGAAGAGGCCGAAAGAGCCCTCTCATGAAAATCGTCTGGAAGTCGGTAATTGTGTCCTTTTCGAGGTGAATATTGGTTAACCAGCACGCATTTTTGAAGTCTTGCGTGATATGTTTGACGCCAGCAGTGTATTTCCCTCCCATTCGAAGCCACAGCCATTTGAGTCTTCCGAAGAATCTCTCCACTTGAACTCTGTCAGACGCAATTCTCACATTGAGTTCATTCTGTTCTTCTTCGTTTGTTCTTTCTTTTTTTCTTCTGTTCGGACGATTGAATCGAAGAGTTGGAAAATCTCCGAGATATCCCATGTCGCCTTGAATTCCCCATTTTGGGTCGTTGTCTTGTGGATAGAGCTCTTTCTCCTGGTCTGTCTTGTTCAGATATTGTTCGATCGGTTGGAGAGTCTTTTGGAGTAGAGCAACATCGTGGATTGAGCCAGCAACACAATCAGAAACGAAGAGCGCTTTGTAGGGTGGTTTGGCTTCAACACACACTTGAGCCTTCATCGCATAACAATAATGATGACCTTCCCAAAGTACTTTCTTATCTTCAAAAATCCGTCAATGGTCTGGGGACAACAATTGTTGTTGCATCAATATAAAGCGCGGTGAAAGGGAAATTGGCTTGAAAATTTGGAGTTGGGCGAGGCGGGACAGAATATCGTTCCTGAAGGACAGTGAACAGGAGAGGGCGAATGTGTAGAATTGCTTTAGATGCGAGATTTGGACTGATTCCCAATGCCGATGCCAGTCGATTGATTTTAACTGTTGAGCTCAACCATTCAAGATAAACGACTAATTCATCTTTGAGAGTGAGTTTCCCTTTGGTCCTGGATGATTGTATTCTGGACAATTCGATTGGATGAGAGCGGAGAGATGAAGAAGAGTGTCTTTCTCCAATCTGAGTTGTTTCCACAAGTTTGCATCGTCATACTTCGACCAAATGATTCCTCCACTTTCTGGAATTGGCACAATTGGTTTTGCTGACAGAAAGACTTGTCTTTGTTTGTTTTTGAGTTCTCCAAGAGACGCAATGGAAGTTGAAGATTCTCGCTTTTGAGGCCTGATAGTGGGCGAAGCTGACCGAATATCAACAGATGATCGTGACGATTGTGAAGATTGAGGTGTTGAAAAAAAGTGATCTCGAATCTGTCAACGAGTTTTGTGATGAGAAGGGAGAATTGATGGTGAAACTTGGGGACGGGAATCCAATGAAACTTCCAGCAGAGGGTCGTAATCTTCAAAAGAGAAAGAACAAAATATCAAAATAAAAGCTCACACTGGAATGGTGTTTGTGGAGTTCCAGGTTTGAGAATGATCTGTGAATGTTGTGGTGACGGTGTCACATTTTCGTCCCTCAAATCTTGACTATCCATCTTTTTCACCTAATATGATCAGAAATCAGTTGAAAAGAAGTGATAATATCAACTTTTTCAGATGTTCTTTTTTTCTCAAAAAACAGTTATGGGAAGGAACTCGAGTGAAATGTGTCAATTCGGTTGTGAACGTGTGCAACTCGGTTTTCAAGAGTTATCTCGAGTTAACCATGAATAACTCGAGTGTCCACAGTCTTACTCAATTGTTTCATTTTTCTCGAGATTACCCATAATAGTGGTCGGATAAACCCGTTAACTCCGATAAACCCGTTAAAACATCCCCCATTTCACATATATCATCTCTTTCACACGACTCATCTGTTGTGCCTGTAAGAAAAACCTAGTGAGAATTCTGGAAGGAATTGTGACTCTTTCAGAGATTGGATCAAAGACAATGGGTCCATTCAAATGAATGAAATGCCAACGACGACACAGCGCAAGTTATTCTGACCATGAAAAGCTCGACTCGCAACACATTATCCCTCTAGTTCTCGGAAATAGATTTGTTCAACTTCGTACAAAAAACAACGTACACTTTTCGCTTTCCATTTCACAATCATTCTTTCATGAAGAACTCTAGTTTTGAAAATAATGAGGAAAGTCATGAAAGTGAAGTGGAAGGAGAATTAAGATGAGGAGGGGAGACTGATTTGTCCCTGTGGAAGGGTTAACGGGTTTTTCCGCTCTAACGGGTTTGTCCGGGTACTATAAAACTCGGGTTGGGTCTAATGTTTACAACGTTCGACTCGGTGTGTAATTCCCTAATCCTCGATACTTCATTCCTCTTCCATGATATTCTAACTCCATCTGTTATTCTTCATTCAGGATAGCCAGTTCGATTCGACTCAATGTTTGAAGGTCTGAATCTTCCTCGTTTCAGCATGAATTCCTCTCTTTCTCCGATTTCAGAAAGAAGTGACAATCGACACAGCCATTGAAGAACTAGAAAGAGGGATATCACAACCAGACACTGTTGTGAACTCAAGAGTTTGGCAGAACATCCCGATTCTGATGCGAGACGAAGCCCTGCGGGATGAGAGGAACTTGCACAAAATGGAGAGGCTGACGCAGTCGATCCTTCAGATCCTCACAATGTGCCTGAAGAACGACATCTCCATCATCAATCGACGCATACTTCATTCCGCCCTCTCCACTCTCGCCACGTCCCCCTCTCTTCCCAAGACGATCCGTGTTTGCGTCGGGCAGTGCTTGCTTTCGTTAGATTCTTTTGAGGATGGCCCATTCGTGCTTGTCGCTACGGACGAATTGAAATCCATGGAAGATGATGCTCATCGAATCTCGGGAACGACATCGAAGCAGAAAAAAGAGATCGACAGTCTAAACCACACCAATCTCACTCTCCAACGACAACACAAGGAAGACGAGGAGAGGCTCACGAAAGAGAGACAAGACATCGTTGCAGAGATGGAGGTGATGCTGACAAAGGAATGGGAGAAGCTGAAGAAAGCTGAAGAACAAGTGGAAAAAGCAAATGAACGAGAACAGAGCAGCGAAAACGGAAGGAGAGAGGCTGAAACAAGAATCGAAAAACTCCTCATTGAGAAGCAGAATCTCGAGAACAGTCTGAAGGAATCGAAAGAACGAGAGAAGAGAGCGGAAGAGAGAGAGATGAAGGCAAATGCGGACAGAAGAGACGTTGAACTCACTCGCCAGAAGATGGAAGAAGAGAAGAAGAAAGCAGAAACCGAAAGAGCAAGAATGGAGGAAGAGAAGAAGAAGGCAGAAACCGAAAGAGCAAGAATGGAGGAAGAGAAGAAGAAGGCAGAAACCGAAAGAACAAGAATGGAGGAAGAGAAGAAGAAGGCAGAAACCGAAAGAGCAAGAATGGAGGAAGAGAAGAAGAAAGCAGAAACCGAAAGAGCAAGAATGGAGGAAGAGAAGAAGAAAGCAGAAACCGAAAGAGCAAGAATGGAGGAAGAGAAGAAGAAAGCAGAAACCGAAAGAGCAAGAATGGAGGAAGAGAAGAAGAAAGCAGAAACCGAAAGAGCAAGAATGGAGGAAGAGAAGAAGAAAGCAGAAACCGAAAGAGCAAGAATGGAGGAAGAGAAGAAGAAAGCAGAAACCGAAAGAGCAAGAATGGAGGAAGAGAAGAAGAAAGCAGAAACCGAAAGAGCAAGAATGGAGGAAGAGAAGAAGAAAGCAGAAACCGAAAGAGCAAGAATGGAGGAAGAGAAGAAGAAAGCAGAAACCGAAAGAGCAAGAATGGAGGAAGAGAAGAAGAAAGCAGAAACCGAAAGAGCAAGAATGGAGGAAGAGAAGAAGAAAGCAGAAACCGAAAGAGCAAGAATGGAGGAAGAGAAGAAGAAGGCAGAAACCGAAAGAGCAAGAATGGAGGAAGAGAAGAAGAAGGCAGAAACCGAAAGAACAAGAATGGAGGAAGAGAAGAAGAAGGCAGAAACCGAAAGAGCAAGAATGGAGGAAGAGAAGAAGAAGGCAGAAACCGAAAGAGCAAGAATGGAGGAAGAGAAGAAGAAAGCAGAAACCGAAAGAGCAAGAATGGAGGAAGAGAAGAAGAAAGCAGAAACCGAAAGAGCAAGAATGGAGGAAGAGAAGAAGAAAGCAGAAACCGAAAGAGCAAGAATGGAGGAAGAGAAGAAGAAAGCAGAAACCGAAAGAGCAAGAATGGAGGAAGAGAAGAAGAAGGCAGAAACCGAAAGAGCAAGAATGGAGGAAGAGAAGAAGAAGGCAGAAACCGAAAGAGCAAGAATGGAGGAAGAGAAGAAGAAGGCAGAAACCGAAAGAGCAAGAATGGAGGAAGAGAAGAAGAAAGCAGAAACCGAAAGAGCAAGAATGGAGGAAGAGAAGAAGAAGGCAGAAACCGAAAGAGCAAGAATGGAGGAAGAGAAGAAGAAAGCAGAAACCGAAAGAGCAAGAATGGAGGAAGAGAAGAAGAAAGCAGAAACCGAAAGAGCAAGAATGGAGGAAGAGAAGAAGAAAGCAGAAACCGAAAGAGCAAGAATGGAGGAAGAGAAGAAGAAAGCAGAAACCGAAAGAGCAAGAATGGAGGAAGAGAAGAAGAAGGCAGAAACCGAAAGAGCAAGAATGGAGGAAGAGAAGAAGAAGGCAGAAACCGAAAGAGCAAGAATGGAGGAAGAGAAGAAGAAGGCAGAAACCGAAAGAGCAAGAATGGAGGAAGAGAAGAAGAAAGCAGAAACCGAAAGAGCAAGAATGGAGGAAGAGAAGAAGAAAGCAGAAACCGAAAGAGCAAGAATGGAGGAAGAGAAGAAGAAAGCAGAGGAGCAGAAAGGACAGGCAGAGAGGGAAAAGGAGAAGCTGTCAGATGAAGTGAAGAGGACAGTGAAAGAGCTTGGAGAGGCTCGAGTAGGAAAGGTGAAGAGTGAGCGAGAGAAGAGAGAGATGTCGGAGAAGATGGAGCGGATGAAGGCGACGATGCCAACTGCGTGGGTTGGAACTGATTCTCTCCAAACACTCGACAGAACTGCTCACAGACTCACTCCAACCACGCTCACCCAAATTGTCGAACTCGAAAAAGCCACTGACTGGAGAACAGCTTTCCAACGTCCGATTGACGAGGGAGAATGGGAACTCAAAATCAGAAGATCAGAGCCGACTGGACTGGGTGTGAGTGTGTTCTTCTCTCTTCTCATCTTTTCAGTGCTTGGCTACATCAGACATCCACTTCCATATAATGCAACACAAACACAGTGTGGAAGCCATGGCAGTGGGATTGGCGGTGACTTCACTCTTTGGGATGGAGGTCTGTGGAAAAACGGAGACTTCAAGCCAGAAGGAACGAACAAGAAGTGTGATCGCGTTGGGCAGACAGCAGCGATTCGGGTGAACATGAGGACGAGAGAAGCTCGACTGTTTGTGGACGATGAGGAACAGCCTGGGATCTTCACCGACATCCCTTCTCCTCTCTGCCTCGGAATCACAACTGGAAAGACGATGACAGATTGTCCAATCGAAGTGCTGTGGCTCAAACGGATGTGATCTGAACTGAGTGACCGATCATTCAGTCTGCGTGATGTAAATCATTCTTCATTTGTTGTTTGTGTTTGCTTGATTAGTAAAGTCCACACCCAATCCTCTTTACTCGCATGATTCATGATTTCAAAAAGGTTGTTTCCCGAAAACATGCGCCGAGTGTGGGCGGAGATGGAGGCGTTGGATAATGTCCGACGAATTGGCGAAGAGAGCGAAGAGCAGTTCGGGTCGGTCGGTTTCACATGGATGAGGGATAAGAAAGCAGACGAATCTTCGGTCACAATCAGAGCGACGAGGCTTTCAAAGGTGACATTCGCTTTCTGGAGGGAGGAATGGTGGTTGGTTGGTTCGGCTGGCTGTCGACGAAATACCATCTCGAAATGGCTGCAAGAATCCGGATGAGGTGATTGAGCCCGATGAAAAGCGGACGGACGAATCAAGAATCCAACAGACTGAAGCGATGTTGACTGAGGGACAGTACAGAAAGTGATGGAGAGGAAACAGATCGCTCAGATGGTTGGTTGAGCGAGGCGAGCTGCAGTTGAAAACGGTGTATTTCATTCAATTCGACAAGATGAGCACCGTTTCAGTGAACATGGCGGGGGATGGTGATTCTGAAGGACAGGGCAAATTCACCAAATAAGGAAGTGGTGTAGAGTGAGTAACTGATGGTGTTGTGCGAGTCGGTCATTCTAAGCAATTCAATTTTGAGTGGATCAGCGGAGAGGAAGATGAGGACGAGTGGAGGGACGTTGGTGTTGGTGCAGAGTGGGATTCTGGGGATCGAGAACACAACGTTCCAGCACATTGCGAAGGAGTATCGAGGCGACGGGGGAGTGGTGGTGTCGCTTGGGGGGACGATCGGTCTGAGGAACGTCGTGTTCAAAGACTGCACAGCGTCGACGCGTGCTCACTGTGTGCTGGTCTCTCGCAGCTCATTCTCAGTGGGCACAGTGATGACGGCTGGAGACGAGGGCTGGTAACAACGGCTGGGGACGATGGCTGGAGACGATGGCTGGAGAGAAAGATGGAAAAAGATCTGGCAATCTGAAGACAATTCAGAACCTGAAGAGTTGTGTTGTGGTTCGCGTGACAATTCTGTTGGAGAAAGACGCAGTTCACATGTTCAATCATGACAATCGCATCTTTCCAATGAAGTTTGTGCGTCCTGTCAGTTCTCTCGTTCTGCCTAAAACGGAGTACTCCCACCCAACTGCTTAATCAACCACGCTCCAAGTGAAACTAGACGTAAGTCAGAGAAAACAACATCGTAACTTTGAAAAAGCATGTCGATCTCGTCGGACAGGCCTTCCTCGCACAGTTTGGCCACAATCTGATGTCCTCGCTTCCGAACAGCTGGAGTGTCTTTCTGCCAAGCACGGACTCCTTCCATCACACTCCGAAGAAGATTGACTGTCGCAATGGCAGTTTGGAAGAAATGTAAACAATCTGAGAAGGCGAGCGAAAAAGATGACGACAACACAAATTGTGCCATCTCTTCCAGGAAGGGCGAATGTTTGAGAATCGAACCAAAAAGCAGAGAAACAACTCGGGAATTGGCAGAATCTGTGATTTGGCGTCGATTCCGGCAGATGAAGTCCAGGAATGGTCCGATAGGACGGAACAATTTGTCAATGAAGGTGTGCTGGAATGTATCCATAGAAATGTGGCTGAGTTGGCAAATTCTGCCAGCAACGTCAGGACGGGACCAGAACATGAACCCATACAAGATATTCATCAGATACAAACTGGATGTGTCCAAAATGTGCCTTGTCTGTTCGTAGAATGCGGTTGGGAGGATTCCGAAGAATCCTGTCTCGAGAAAGTCAAAGCGGGACGACTGAGTGACGTCGAACACAATTTCGTTCAGAAGCAACAATGCCGACTTGCTAAGCTCCTCGTTGGATGATGTGAGGAGTGGCACAATTGATTCGGTGAAACCAGAACAAGAGCCATCGATTGTCGGAACAAGTTCGAAGAGGATCTGGTCGGTTGAGAATGAACTTCCGTAATGCGGTGTGATACTCTCCAGAAAAGCGGATGCTTGTCGAGTGTCCTTGGAATTTAGATATTTTCCTTCTTTCACGAAGTTAACAAGGGATAGGAACGATTGTGAAGCTTGTTCGATTGTTTGGATGACAAAGGGTTCAGTTCTCAGATACAAGGGAGTCTCATCACGGTTTGCATCTTTGTGGAAGAGCCAGACGGATCGATGTTGGCTTGAGTGTGAATTGTTTCCCATTGAGATAGGAAGGTGGTGATACAAACAAATATGGGTATTAAGCAAACTCAACATTACATTGCTCCCACTGCACTCGTAGTTATTCTTAACGCTTCCTCATTTCAAACTTCATTCATTTAAACAAACAATAGACCATCACGGGGAAAAGACAGGGGAGGTTTCGAATTGATTCTATCACTGAGACATTTCTCCGCGCTCGAAGTTTATGGCGAGCGCTTTGGATCGATGATATATTCAAGGTGACTTGACCGCTGAAATCCACGTCTTGTTTGGCTCGTCTGGATCCGTCAGAGAGATAACTAGCTTCTCGAATGAGCAGTCAGTGTTCGAAAGAAGTCGAACGATCTCATTCTCCGTTTGAGGTGGTCTCGTCGGATTGTGTCGAGGAGAATTCCGATCACAGCAACTCCTTTCTCGTAGTCATCCAAGAACGACGAACAAGACACAGCGAACACAAGATGATCCAACAAACCTCGCTTCACCAACTCAATCCGAATAGCATCGGAAGCGACACTGACAAAACGATGGAAGGACTCGAAGGTGGCAGACACAATGGCAGGATTGACAGAGCTAAGAAGATGAAGAAAGAGAGATGAGAAAGCAAACAAGAGACGCTCAGTGATGAACATGAGGATATTGTGTCCAGCGAGAGAAGAAAGGAAATCTGGGGAAGGATGACAACAAAAAGGCCAAACGGGAAGAAGATAAAGATCGCACACACTCAGACAGAATGCGGACTTCGTCGCTTGGAAAACTATTTGGTGACAGGAATGCGAAGATTGTGTTCCAGTTGGGTTGGATGAAGCGTGGAAGGGCGAGAGAGCGGATGCCAGTGTGAGAGGAGAGAGTTTGGACGCCGCCTCGTTGAGCACCAGCCAGAGAAGAAGGATGGTAGATGAGTGGAGAGTCGAAGTGGCCAGGAATGCTGAACCAGTGAAGATTCACAACAACACTTCCAACATCTTGCAACAACTTGAGTTCGACACGATCTTCCATTGGGTTGAATGGAGCAAGCATCTTGAACACTTTGGCGAGAGACGAACAAGCCCCAAAAGGAGAAGTGAAGTCACCAAAGTGTGCGACGACGTTGAACAAACCTATTCGACAGTTGATTGGTGCACTTTCGAGGTAAGCAGTGGAGAGAAGAGTGTCGATGAGGCGATGTGGAGGAAAAAGACTGAAGAGATTGAGAATGGCTCCTTGTGTGGTCTCCTGAGCAGATATTTGAACGAACAGCATTGTGAAGATACTGTGGAACACTGTGTTCTCGCGATTGAGTTTGGGATAGCGAAGAAGGAGGGAGTGGAGACCAACATAAGGCGTGTGGAGGAACTTTCTCGAAGTGCATTCAAACACGTCAGACCATAATTCGAGAAGCGCGTCTGGATCATCGCGGAGAAACCGTTCGAACATCAGATCCACCGGGAAGAAGGAGTGTCGGTGTTTGGGATCGATGGAAGTGTGGTTGAGATAGTACGCGGGGTTGATTTTGGCTCGACTGTTGTATTGAATAGAGTCTTGATCAGCTGCAATGTGATCCGTCAGAGCAGAAGGGAAATCGCATCCACGAAAGACAGACAAGTACGAGCCGAGCATGACTGCGAGTGGAACTAAATAATGTTCTGATCTGTTATTCTTTGAAAATAGCCTCGGATCTGTGGAGATTCGTGAGAGCATCCGATTCGTCTTCTCAAACTGAAGAACGAAGTCCATCTGCCATTGAAACGACATCGACAATACGTCATTCAAAAAAGTTGACCCAATGAACTGACATGACCGATAGAAGAGCTCAATATCGCTCAGTTCAGTCGCCAGAAAGCCGTGGAAATCGAAATCAGACTCTTTCACGAACCGATGATCCCCTTTCTTGGTTCGAAACTCCACATGAAGCCCCCACAGCCTTATCAGTGCGATTCTCTCCCAATAGATTCCATCGCGGAACGCCGTTCGGAGCGTTTGAAATCGGCGTTCGCAAGGATCGTCGACTGTCTGAAGGCATTCTCCGATTTGAAAGAAGAGATGGAAACACTCAAACTGGACGACTGAGTTGGACGAATGGAGACCGGAGATGAGGCGGGTTCGGAAAGTGAGGACGTCGGAAATGCATTTGGAGGATTTCGTCGCTTCGACAACACCCCAACATCGGCGAAGTGATGCAACTAGTTTCACATCATCCGTCTCGTCGAGCAGCGAGGAGTGGACCGCCCTTCCAGTAGGTCCATTACGAAACCTGGGGCTCCTCTCATGACGAGATATGGTGTGATCAATAAATTGAATAAGTTATTAATGGGTAGGCCTGATCAATTTCTTCATTCAAATTCATTTATTCCGCCTCCTCATCGTTATTCATGGAAATCTATCTTTCCAATATCGTAGGCTTGTCTGACCGGCCAAAAGTGTCGGTCAGTGTCAGTTCAAAAAACTTCAAAGGGTCAGATCTCTATCTAACTTTTAATTGTGAGCTATTTCCCTAAAAGTCGAAACTTGGCAAAACTACATGTCCAGAGAATCTTCCTGAAACCGTTTGGTAGCCTCATTTCTATTGTTTGTGCAATGAACATCTTGTTCACCATCTTGATGAATATTTGGAGCTCAATAGTCTCACTATATTCTTCTCTACCTTCTTCATGCATTTGAGACGCTTATTTCTCTCTTTTTCTGCCGCCTTCTCATTGTTCTTTAGAATACACGCAGATCCAACCTCTCCCTCGTCTTCCTCAAAGCTGTCTCGTCTGATAGCGTTTATGCAAGCCTAACTATCAGAGACGGAAGATACGGACTTGATAATCACCAACTGCAGCTATTCCAGCTGTTGGGAAGGTTCAGATCGAAGGCAAATCACATCGACTCAACTTTGTTTGTTTCGAACGAGCGAATCTGCTTATTTGTCACTATTATCTGTGAAGACTTTGGTATCATGCATCATTCTTTCTTCATCACATCACTTTTCTTTCTTATTGTTGCTCAGAAACGAAGATATCATCGATCCACTGTCAGTCGCACACGATTCGAGAATACAAGATACAAAATGTACAATCTCCTCCCCCGACTCATTAAGAAAGTGAAAAACTCGGTTCTATATTTCTTTTAGGAATTCCAGTTTAACTGATGTCAAACTGAACTGCGTCAAAAATATCCCATTTTCTCAGTCGTAGACGTGAAAGAAGCAATAGAGGAAAAACCTGCAGCAGAAGAAGAGTCACGACAGATGAAACAAGCAGTTGTTCAATCTGTCTCGATGTCTGTCGCCACCCTCTCTCGTCTCCTGTCGACATCACATGAAGCCGCACTCTCAATCACCTCCTGCGACACTCTGGCCCTCTCTGGTCTTCTCTTCGAAAACTGTGCTGGGCAGTCGGCCTCGTCACTCTTCATCGATTCATCGTCGAGTGTCTCCCTCGCCACTCCCATCGCGTCGTCGTTCAGCGTCTGTTCCTCACCGCGTTCTTCAGTCAATGGAGACATATCAACTGTCTTTCTCCCTCACGCAGCGTCCATCACAATCGACCCAGAAGATGGAACAGACGAGCAGTTCTGCTGGTCAACAAGTGTCGGGTGTCAATCGCTCTCAGGGATTGTCGATCGACTCATGCCAACTTTTGAATACAAACTCAACGTTGCAGAAGGAACGACAAGTGAATCCACTCTCTCCATCACCAGCAAGAAGACCATCACTGTCACTGGGTTGGGTTCAGCACGTTCGCTGATGGTCATGCAATCGACCGCTCAGAGCTTTGCTCATCTCTCTGATGGCTCTCTCTCGCTCGCCTCTCTTGGATTCACAGAAACAGCTTCACAGATTGGAGTATCTCGCCAGAAGTCGTTCTTCGATGTGAAAGGTGGATCTCTTCGTCCCGAAAGCGTCGAATTCATCCCTCTTTCATTCTCTGGAACCAGCAGCTTCGTCAAGATGAGTGGAGCGTCGACACTGTCGCTGAAGAGGGTTTCATTTGTGTCGATGAAGAACGAAGCGTCTGGGGATGTTGTGATGAAGAGTGTGTCGATCTTCACAGCTGGGATGACTGGAAGTCATGAAGTGTTTCTGGAGGGACAAGATGTGGGAGCTGTCATTTCTGATGATTGGACGAGTCTGATTGGGACGAACACCACGATGACTAAAGCTCAGTTGGAGCAAGTTTTTGGTCAGATTCGACAAACACGACGAACATCGGACCGCTTGGGTATCATTTGTATCCACACACGAATGGAGCTGTGTTTATGTCGGAAGGGTTCTGGGATCATGGAAAGTGTGGTCAGGAGCGTCTTCCTTGCTCGTCACTCGATTTCGCCTTCTCGCTGCTCACACGAAGACCGAAATCAGCCTGGGCTCAAACATCACTCTCTCAACTCTTCTCGAATGCCCCGAGACAGGTGCGTTGATCTCTTCGTCTTCTGAGGCATCACTGCTTTTGAATCTGATGGACAGATAATTGTGGAAGTTGGCTCACTCACTTTGTCATCGATTGACATCACACTTCCCTCATCGCTCTCACAGTCTCTGCTCGTTGTGAAAGGAAGCACACTGACCCTCTCCAGCACAGTGACGATCACGACCCCTCCCTCAGCCGCTCACACGGCGTCGCTGATCAAAATGGAAGGAGCATCGACAATGTCTGTGTCTACTGGCTGTGAATTCAAAACGATCTCGCAGACAGAAAGTGGAGGAGGGGCGTTCCTGAGCACAAATGGAAACAACAACCAGATTCTTTCCATCGCAAGTAGCTCGTTCGAGTCAGTGTCGTCGGTTGGAGATGGAGGAGTGATTCTGGCTCAACTGGGAGCAGGATCGAAACTGACGGTTGCAGACACGACATTCAAATTGTATTCGTCGTCTGGGAAGGGAGGAGCTTTGTCGATTGTGCTCTCATCGACAGGTTCATTCGCTGTTGAAGCAGGGACGTCATTCGAATCATGCTCAGCGATTATGAGTGGATCTGCAGTGTTTGTGGAAGCACAGTCACTGGCCTCAGCCATCACCAAAACCAGCAGCGCCGGTGGACATGCATCGAGGATGGAACACAGTGAACTCGTCAGACGATATTCCTCTTGTGCTGTTCCTGGCTGATGTGAGATCGACAGGATTCGCAAGTTCGAGTGGGTCCGATGGGGAGCTATGTGGCTTCTCTGTGAATCCTTGCTCGTCAATCGATCTTGTTCAGACCCGACTAGCAGCGAATGGATCAAAAACAGAAGGAAAGCTGAAGCCAATCACAATCGAACTCCAAACTGGACTTGCACAATCGACGCCGTTTTCGTGTGGTGGACACAAAGCGACGATCACTGGAAACACAATCACACTCTCGAAGACGGGTCAGTTCACAACATCCTCAGCCAACTCTGTGCTGACTCTCTCCTCGCTAACCATCCTCTTCGCCTCTTCGCAGACCAAACCAGCCATTTCAGTGTCGTTGGGGAAGATTGTGGTTTCTGGTTGCACAATCAGGAATGGAGATGCAGACATTCCTGCCGTGTTTGGATCGGTTTCGGGAGGGCTGTTGGAACTGAGTGGGACGAACACGATGAAATTGGTGTCCCCTTCCTCCTCGCTCTTCGATGTGACATCTGGGACTCTGAAGATAGGATCAGGAACGGCACTGACTCACTCAACCACACAACGGACATCATCTCTGTTCGTTCTGAATGGAGGAACGACTCTCTCCTCGACAGCCTGAAGTGGATTGTTCAGATCTCGTCCACTCAAATCAAAGCAAGACAAATATAAGCGAGGAACTGATCCAATATGGCAGCTATCACTTTTTTATCGAGAGAGGATGTTTAGCTCGATCAAGTGCCCGTAACTGTTTTTTCCGAACATTTGAGGAATTACTCTCCGAAAATAAGAGTGAGAGAGCTGAAGTGCAATGATAATAAATCAATTGTGGCATATCCTAAGGAAATTCAAGGATTCTTTGGTTAATGATTCGAATTTCCGTTGTTTTGGAAACCACTTCGGAGAAATAGTATCTCTCGACTATGGGTTCGGTAATTTCTCCGGTCAGTGACCGTCAGTACTTTTCGGTGAAAACTGACCGGTCAGTGCCGGTCAGACAAGCCTACAATATCGATCCTTTACAAGTTGATGCTCTTATCGTTGTAAATCATGTTATTGAGACATCACTTCTGTCAACAAATATTTGCTTTTCTCGGGCAATATAGCCCACAAATCCACTCTCCCAAGACATGCAGGTGAACATCTAAAACTCACGGATCTCTTATCCAGTCATATTGTCAACGAACCACTCCCTCAACACCTGGAAAGAGCAGATTCGAACTCGAATCATTCACCAACTCCCGATGGAGTTGTTAGCTCAGCCTTTCTTCGATCTGGTGGATACCGTCGAATTAGAGTACGTCCCGAGGGCGAAGGTTAGATGTACAAGATATCGCATACTTCACCAACAAGACTCCGAGTCCTTCATGCAGACAGAATAGGAGGCAACACGACGATGAGGAGGCAGTAGTACGCATCAATGATATGAAAGGACGGCACACCAGCGTATATTATCGGACTGGATCCTTTCAGTCGATCTGGTCTGAACATGCCGATCCTTCGGAGGAAGAATCCTCAACAATGTCAATTATCTCAACAAAGAGCCAGACTTTCATCCAAGTTGTCCGTACAGTCAACCGAAGAGATCTCGCAGGATGAACTCAGCATATTCGATCATGTAACGTGTGGGACTCATGCGTTCCCCTCACCAACGACCTCGATCGACACAATGACATGGTAAAGTCCCCTACCATCAAGCAATGAACAAACCTAAAAGGAGAGGAGGATAGAATCAGCAATGACAACGCGCGGAAAGTGAAACCGAGATCCACGAAACCAAGGTCCAATCGAGATCGGGAGAGTGGTCTTTTCAGACAAAACAAATCGTGAAGTGCCCTCCAAGCTGAGCCACAAGTGTCTCTTTACTGATCTCACATCCTCTTGAGTGCAATGTCGACGCAGCAGGGATGCTCGGTCACGGCTCCCTCGATATATCCGACAACCTCAAATTTTCCAAAATTTAGGACACCACTCGGTTTCAATTCATCGACATATTCAAATTTTCCCTCTTCCTCGAGTTCTCTCTTGAATTCTACTCGAAAGCGCCGCAAGTTTCGACAACACTAGAAAATTCAACATGTGCCACTGTTGTCCCTTTTACCGGAAAATTCTCCATTTATGCCTCATCTACAATCGGGGAGCAATCTTATCGACGAGTATTGATACAATGAGGCGAACTACAACCAGTCGTGGCCATATCGTCCATTGCGGATCGTCAAGCTCACTAGGATCAACATTCTGCCTGAATAAACTTGCAAGCCACCATCTCCGTGTTTATTATCGAGAACTCTTCGAAGCTGGAGGTTGGTATACCGGAGAAAACAACACTCGGGGCAAGCCTTTTGGGGGTCTAATTATGATGCCCCCGCAGATTTTCTCCTGACTGAAAAAGTGAACAGCGCTGATCTTTCATCTATTGACACAATCATCGACACCGATATGTCAGTTGGAGCCCCCAACAACTTCTACTCGCATTGCCATTACGAAGACGAGGAAACTACGTTCTTTATAGTTTATCCTCCAAGACACTGTCAGGTTCCCCGCACAACGAAGCAGCTCCGTCGAGAAAGGTGACGACTCTGCGATTTCACCACCATTCCTTCATCTCCGGCGCGCTTTGACAATCACCAAACTCTGTTCCTTTTCGCGCCCCGAAAACGCAATGACAACAAAATTGTCTATTGCGAACGGTCGAGCTCGCAAGGATTCAGCTGTACGTCTCGACGACAGTCTGAAATTCGCCTTCTCCACGTTTGGTGTCGACAGATATAACAATTCTGAGACAAAACTGTCGAACAAGAAGACAAATTTCGGTGTCCATCAACCATTCAGTAATCCGTATCCCGAGGAAGCTCGGTTGGGAAATGAGACAACTTCTAAGCGATTTGGCTATCCCATTTGCTCCGTCTTCAATTTTAGCTTCGATGCTCCCGGACCATCATTTTCTCACAGTCTGAACGACAGACTCTGTTGTGAACACAACAATCACCGAACGTCCCGCTGACTTTTTTACTGATGAATCAATATAAAACCAGCTCAATATCAAAGCTTCATCACTGCCAATAGACGCCACTGATCCACTCCTTGTCAAGTGCACAGTGTCAGAAATGAGATTGGAGACTGATATGGTTCGTCACTCGAAGAACTCGTTGTTGAAGAAGTCAACGTCCGCAACACGTTCACCCCAACGATCAGTGTGAGCTGCATCCGCTGGGCAGGAGGGGACTGCGATGGCGTCGACATCTGTTCCCAATGGTGCAACAGAAACGCATGAAACGTCGCTCAGCGAGAGAATTTTCAGTCAGCGTCGGTGAACGAATGGAGAATGGCGCAATTCATCCCAACCACAACAATATACCATCCTTTCAACTAGAAACAAGTGATAGGTTCATGCAGGGCTCAAACATCTACGAAGAATCGTGCGAGTTGAACATCGGAAAGGAGACAAGGTGACGACCAATACACTCCATTGTGAGTGATTGCTACGGTGTCATTGTGAGTCAGCCGTGTATTTCCTGATATTGATCGACGGAACGGACTTTCAACACCGAATTATTTGATGAGTGTGACATTGAACTACCAATTCCTGAGTGAAGCTCGGCAGCGAGCGTTTCAACAACTCCAGTCTCCACTGCTCGTCTGATTGGGATTGGCGCAGTATTGTTCACTAATTGACAGGAAGACAGGACTCTTCCATACATATCTTCTGGATAGTTCCCACCACAGATGTTGGGAAGACGTTGATTGTGTTCACAATCGTGCAACACCATCTATATCTCATACGAACACTAACACCACCAATAACCTTGTCTCGTGAACTTCATGCATGTATCCGGTTTATCCGCAGACATAATCCCTCCCCTTGTTCGGATTAGAATTATGCCTTTCATGCCTTCAAGCTGAATGCAGCTCCCACGATCATCGCTCAGGGCTCGGTTGTGCTCACAATCAATTGAGAGCCGAGTGAAGTAAAAATTACGTCCTTTTCGTTTGAATCCAACGAACTGTGTCGTCCTAACTCTTTCGAGTCGTGTCCTTTCCCCGTAGTACCACGCCCTCATCCCTGAGAACCCACCAGACCCAAAGCACTCTCCCAGAAAGTCTAATTTGTTACTCGTCGACTGGATCGAGATTGTGGTCTATTTGCTCTCACTCGTCGATAGTCCTCTTCCAGAGTGTGACCAGACGGACATCGCGACAGGATTCGAGGGTGGGAATGAGAATGGAGAAGATATGCATGTAGATGGAGCTCTTACGATCTTTACGACCACCAAGCGAGCAGTCATCATCAACCTCTCTACGAACATCGTTGTCACAATGAAAGCAGAGAGAACGTTCAACATTGTTACAATCCAAAGTTTTAAACAACAAAATTGGGGTGAATTGCCATGACGCGTGATTCAACAACACATGTTGTTCAAAAGGGAAATGGGGCACTCACGCGATCAAAGGATCATGATGCACTCAACGAGCAAAGAGCAGTCCGTCACTATAGGGAGTTCTGGGCATTCATAACGCTGATCCTCATCTGATTGTTTTTCAGAGATCGAATGACATTGCTTCGAGAGCGGGGAACACGAAATGGAGTTGATCAACACGACTGCAGGTACTGGAGGCGAGGTACTCTCCGAAGTTGCCCGATTGATGGGGGTGAATGGGGAGGCAGTCTATTCCGGGCACAACCTTCTTCTATCCAGAAGACATTGCTACATTGAGTTCGTCACACTCACACAAAGAGTCATCCTTTGCACTCTCTGTCACCTCGCCGCAAGCATTAACCAGTACTGTCCCGTATTTCATTCAGACCTTGATGATCGTGTTGGACCTGATCATCTTGTCCGAAGGTGCCGCCATCTTCAGTTCGGACACCGATCTTGTCTTCGAAGGGTCGAAGCAATCGGAGGTTCATCATGATAAGTGGGGGAGAGACAAGAAGACCAGAGTGAGTGAGCGCAGCGGCTGGTCACCGAATGGTAAAGCGCTCCAAACTCACTCTACCCTGTCCTATTCTGTTTGGTGGCAGCAGCGTATCGCTGGTCACGGCCTGCCTTCGACATCACAAGTTCTTAACTCAGGCTTGTTTTTCTTCCTTATTCATCCCTTTTTTGGTCCTTTCAAGTCTCGTCATGAGAGGAGCCCCAGGTTTCGTAATGGACCTACTGGAAGGGCGGTCCTTATACAGAAACCAGGGCTCCTCTCATCTAATAGTCTGCCACACCCACAGGTTTTCTTCTCCAATGGGAATTGGAGTTTCTTTTACCTTTTGCTCCATCTCCCGGTCTTTGACCAGAACCAGGTGCTCACCGAGAGGTGGCAACTGGGAATATTATGGGAGAGCCTCTTGAACTCAAAGAGAGAACTCGTACAAGTTCCTACACTTCTCTCTTTACTCTTGATTTGTTTCTCGGTTCACGACCGAGAAAGATTTCATTTGAATGTTCATTATTTACAGGCCTACCCATTAATAACTTATTCAATTTATTGATCACACCATATCTCGTCATGAGAGGAGCCCTGGTTTCTGTATAACAAACTTTTCGTTGAAATCCACGCTTTGAGGAAACGGTTGGAAGTCTGCGTCGAGTTCTGATTCCGATTCCAAGGCTGGACGAATGTTCCACGGGAAGGAAGTGGGATGCGGTCGTGTGAGGAGGTCGTGAATCGTCAATAGGATCTGTCGAGAATGACGAACACTTGAGTCTCCATGGAACAGCACTTGCTTATAAATGAATGATTGAGGATCGGACGACGACTGAGAAGATGGGAGTGATTGATGGATGGAGACGGCTGTGGAGCGGAGTTGAGTGTTGGTGTTTGTTGGAAGGTGACAGGAGTTCGCGAAACTGTTTTTCTCGAGTTGAGGTGGGTTCGCTCTGAGGTGATGTTTTGTTTGGAGTGATTCGAGTGTTACCCTGAAACAACGAGATTGGAGGAAGGATTGATCAGTCTGAAGAACAATGTACTGAAAGAGAACATACCAAAGACATCACACTCTTCTCCACCATCTCCATCATCGTCACCCATTCTTTCCAGTCGTAAAAAGAATTCTGAACTTTCTCCAATGATTGAGTTTCTTTGACCTGTCTCACCGCATTCAGAAGCTCTTCCGACTTGTGAACGGCATCTCCGCGCAGGAGGGAGTGTTCAGTGGGAACGAATCGGTGACGATTGTCTGAGCGAAGAACAAATCGCGTGAACGATGAGGCGAGATTGAGGAGGAGAAAGGGGTGGGGATGAAGGTTGTCCATCTTGCCAAGGTTGCGAAAACATTCAGCAAAATATTGTGAGTGATCTGTTGGAGATGAATTTGGGAGAGTGAGATCTCCAGAAGCCACGAAATGTTCGACGAGGGCAACCATGATGCGAGAGAAGACAATATCCTTCTGTTCTGGATCAAGAGGGAGAATCAATCCATTTTGGTGTTCAAGTGTTCGATGGACGTACAGAAAGATCTTGCAGAGCATGGAGATGTCGGAAGAGAGAGAACCAACAATCGACGGCTGGGGTAGTGAGGAGGGAGAATCTGTTCAGATGAATGAAAAAAGAAAAAAGAGAAAACCAATCAAAAGTGTGGAAGAATTGTCAATTTGGAGATTTTCAGATGTTAGAGTCGGAGCAAAGGGGTGTTCATTTCTGAAGATTTCTGCTCCGATCACCGCTTCAACAAACCATTCCATCAGACTCTGTTGGAATGAATCAGAAGAAAAAACACACTATCCAAGAAATATGTGTTTCATCAGTTTCTAATCTCTCGATTTTCGATGTAAAAGATGAGGTCTCAATCTCCAGAGAAAGTGCAATACTGGGAACACAAAGAATGTCAGAAGCAGTATGCATAGAAACTATGGTTGGCCTGTTAAGCTGTGTCCAGTCGAGGTGGCAATGTCCAGTCCAATGTCCAGTCTCCTATTTAGGAGCCGAGGGAGTTCATAAAACCGGGCAATGGGTGAAATCCAAGTCATTGCAACAAAATGACTCGAAACGACAAGGGAAGGTGTTCTGTGGGCAGAGTAGAGATATTTCAGCAGATTGAGGTCAATTGTGTCCGGAGAACTGAATTCTCGGATGGAAATGGGATGATCATTCCAAACCACATCCTTTTCTCCTCGAATTATCAATTCTACAAACATATTCTTGCAGCAATGATCTCAAAGATGGAATAATTGATATGGCGAGGGTGGATATCAGAACCTGGCTGGTAAAAATGACACAAGGCAAAACAGTGTGATTAGTGACGAATTAAGTGAAAAGAAGACAAAAGATACAGCAGCCGACCTTCAGCTTGTTGTGATTCTTCTGAATTTCCTTCGACGATTGGCTCAGTCTATTTTAGGGCTGGTTGAGATCTTACAAACATCAACAGCGCGTCTATGTTCGTTCTTCCTCGCATCCCCTTCCTTGTTTGCTTTTCATTCACCGTCACTCCCTGTTCAGATCGAAGCGAGCGTCCAAGAATCTTTGATTCCCCTCCTTTCCGATTTTCGCAAGTGTAATCATCAAGGCCATGTACAAGTAGAAATACGCCGAGTTCGAAGGGACCAGAACACAAATTCAGTCGAGGGTGCATGTGTATGACCAAAAAAGAGTAGGCGAGACCGTTAACAAGTGTGATCATGATTTAGAGGAAGGTCTTGAGGAAAGCGATTGTGAAGAATACCCGGTTGAAGAAGCTGTGTTCAACGACGTTGACTTCGTTGGAGCATTGTCGTGTGGGGGGAAATGTTGAATTCTGGAGGTTAAGGAGAAAAAGAGAAGAAGGATCAATGTGGAGAATGTGAAAGATTATGAAGAACGGAGATATCTCTTGAGAGGACAATGAAGATGAGATGAAATTTCTGGGAATTCATTCTGACAAACCTTGTATCGATGATAAATTCTTCTCTTCCATTGTTTTCGCAAAGTATTTCATTGTCCTGAACTTTCGGTTCTTCTTTCTTCTCGACTTGTTTTGTTGATTCCTTATTTTCTTCACCGATTGATTCGGCCATCGTTTGATCAGTTAGAGTTACAACAAGTGCAACAGTGTGTTCTTGTTCAATCTTGTTCTGGCTGGGTTCTGGAGACTTCACTTCCTTTGGAATCACAACTGTCTTCGAATCTTTCTTCTCATCATCTGATTCCATATTCCTAGCTACCATCTCCTCTGATTCTTGCCTCTTCGCCTCGGCCTGTTTCGCGATCTGCTCAAATCTCCCCTTAACTCCCGATCTATATGTCGAATGTGAAGATATGAATGAGGAGGGTCAAATACGATGAAAAAATGTCAAAAAAATGAATAAGCAAGAGATTCAAACCGATGGCAACAGATCTCCCATCCTAGTGCATATTGGGGAACAATATGCCCGTCGTCTTGGAGGTTCCCTTTGAAAATACTCTGAGTCCATTTTCTACCAATTCGATGACAGTTGTTCATTTCTTCTCAGAGGAGAAGACGTCCGACAGTTCGATCGTGTTGACTTTTCGCTTGTGGATGAATGAGCACCCTGTTCCTGCAAGAGATGGAGAGAAAAAGTGAAGGAAGTGGCTAGAAATTGAAAATAAAGAGAGAAAACACTATCAACGGCGACTCAAACTGTTCTGAGTTTGGACACATCCAGGGGCAGCAAAATGCAGAGATGAAGGCACTACCTCGCTCAAACAAAGTGATGAGGTCTAAGACTAATCAAAAAAGTGAGAGATGGGTGGTAATATCACACCAACATCGAAATGGAGAAGCAACTGTGACCCTTTATAGATGTGGATTGGACGTCCAGGACTGGATGTCCAATCGGACAGTCCATTTTTGCCGACTCTTTGAAAACTTCAAAAACGGTATGCACTAATTGAGAAGACATCAGAACAAAAGTATCAGCGAAATGTCCAATGACATCCAATGACGTCCAATGGTGGGTGGATCAAGCAACTCGTCACTAGAAGAAGAGTATCATCGGATTCTCACCATTTCGCTGATTTTCAAGAGACTATTCTCATTTTCAAGTGAAAGGAAACCAATATATGGAATGAGAGTAAAATGAACAGGATCAAAATTGAATATCCAATCGAAGTCAATTGTCCAGTCCAACGCTGGCACCGTCCAATCCAATTAACATGCCAAAACTATGGATTTATAGGAAAGAGAGGTCTGTTCACTGATTTAACAAGGAGATGGAGTGATTTGTTGATGGCTGGTTGGAATAATGTGTGAAAATAAGAGAGAGGAAAGACATCAAAATTGAATGAAGATGGAGAAGATGAAGAAGGAAGAGGGAAGGAACACGGTGAAGTCGAATTTGTTGATAACGGAACGATTCTCACCGCGGTTGACGAGTTATTAAGGGAATTGATCGATTCGCCAACGTTGATGTTCGTGCACCCAACACACACCTAGTCACCAATTAGACGGACTGGTTTGTTCTTTTGAGCATGTCCTTCTGCGTTTACACGGATTCCATGAAATAAAACTCTCATTTTCTCAATCCCCACATGATTTGTGGTGTTCTATCGCTTATGGAGGACTTCTGAAGATGTGAAAGTGAGATCAAAACTGACAGCGAGACCATACAACACAAAATCGTCAACAAAGAAAGAAAGAAGTGAAAATGGGATTCTGACTGGATTCATGGTGAATGTGAGATTGATTCATCCCAAATTATGTCCCGTTCCTTGAAATGTCACACTCGACAGCTCCAACTCTCCCCAAAACGCGATTGGAATTGGAACATCTTGTGTGTAGGGATCGAGAGCGAAGACGAGAGGGACAGGAATGTCGATGAAGTGGTGCGGTTGTTGCATCCCGTCAATGAAGAAGTGGAGTGTCCTCTTCTCCAAATCAGCCTCGACTGAAAACTCCTGCTCTTTCTGAGGAATGGTGTTCAGAACAATGTTTTTGCTAGCCGTGTAGAGATATCCTGAACAGTTCTGCATCAACCCTGCTTTTGGAGAAGCGTGTGAATGTGATGTGAGATGCTTTGGAAATTCAGCAGCATCAATCACACCAATCACTGAAAGAAGGAAGATGAAGAATGGAGAACTGTCAGACAGGTATTTGCAGCTGTTTTGATGGACAGACGATGAATGCCTTTCGAGACAGGTTTTGTGAAGCAACCGACCCACCTACCGCTGATGTTGGTGACAGTTGTTCCGTTCACTCTGTAGTGATTCGGATCGAAGGCGATGATGATTTCAGATGAGACGAAGAACTGTTCTTTTCTGGCCAATTCAGCCTTCATCTCTTCGATGGTTTGCCGTGCTTGAACCAGACTTTTTTCATTCTCTTCCAGTTTCTGTGTCTTGTTCGCCACGTCGTTCCGCAGCTGTTCTTTCTCTTTCTGAAGAGATCCAATGACAGACACAAACGTTTCCTTGTCGGCTCGCAACAGTGCCACTTCACGTTGAAGCTGTGTTTGATCCGCAAGCTGCTCTTTCAGTTCAGCGATTGTTTGATCCTTCGAATCGATCGGATGGGTTTTAACTTTCTCCATCAATTCAGCCTTTTCCTTTTCATTCTGGATGTTTGAGGGAAGTGAGACAGATGTCGACGTCTCTCAGAGCTGATGGAGGAAGAGAGGGAGATTGGGAGAGTTGGGAGAGAGAAGAGTGGAGGAGTCGCTTGTTTGGGATTGGAGTGTGGGAATCGAAACACTCGTTGAGGACGATCATCATTCTTTGAAGGAGATGCGAGAGCAGTTAATTGCTTTTTTCGTTGTCTGGTTGCGATTGCATGTGGTTTGCGAGGAGAGTGGGAATGTGGAACCATTGGAATGAGTTGACTTTGCTTCTTGGATGGACAGACGAATCACTTATCCATTCTAACACAGACTCGATTGATACTTGATTCTGGGAAAGAGATAAATAAGAGAGAAAAACAGTGATTGAGTTGAAGATGAGGAACAAAATACGACACTAACTATCTCCTCTTTGTCGTTGGTTTTTGAGATATTCTACAGATATCCAGAGAAATAAAAGATGGGAAGAGAAGGAGGGATAGACTAGAGAGAATGGAAGAGGAATCATCCTTGTTGAGGACTCTGACTGCATAAATCTAAAAAAGATTGATTAGTTGGTGGGAAACCCCGAAGTTTGCGGGGATCGCCGGAGCTCAACATTTTTTCTGAACTTATTCTCCGTTTTTCCGAAAAGTTTGAGGATGATGAGTATTGAAAGATATCACAGGAGAAAAACAGTCTGTAATCGGTAATTATTGACTTGAGTGACCTGTTGAATTGGTGTGTCAGTTGTTTTGCCAGTCCTAGCTTTTCGACTTGGGTTGATCAAATCCTTCCGTTTCGTAAATACAACAGTTTGAATTGAAAGTCTGAATTATTCTTGTTTTCACACTATTTTGAACCGATTTCTCTTTGTATTATGAAAAGAGATGTCTTGATAAAGCTGACTCTTGGCCTGACATGATCATTTGTTGAAAGAAACTGTAGCTTCGCGATATATTCATTATCACGGATCCCCTAGAAGGAAGCCAACACTGTGTTGGTGTTCTTGCTCTGAATGGGGATCTTGGTCAAGTTCTGTTGAATCTGGGATTTTGTCGGTGTGTGAGTTTGCCTCAGCGCAAACAAGTGATTCAGTTCAAACAAAAAGGTATCGAAGCTCTTTATCATTCAATGTAAATGCTGTTCTCGACCATAAATAGAAAACATACTTCGATAGAAACTCCAAATCTGGAAAGGCAGACAACCACCACCTGAGAAGGTCTAAACTCCGGCTCAGACGGTCGGAGAATCGTTTGATGGGATTGCTGTTGAGATTGTGAATGCTGGCATGATTTCTATTGCGCTATTGAACCGAAAATCCCAATCCTGAATTGAGATCGTGAAAGGACAGGACTTGACTGTGATACGCCGTCTGTGTTTGCTGGGATGCAGTACATTCTTCAAGTTTCTTTTTTCCTCTTTTTTTCTCATTTTCACCTCATTTTAGAGTACTCAGGATGGTAATTTCACACTTTCGTGCGCTCGCTTGACTTATTCATGAGGGACGCTGCGCTTCCGATTCAGAGGGTACGGCACATGCATAAAGTTTGTTTTTCCCTCATTCTTCCCATTCTACCTGATTTACAGGGCACACATACTGATAATTTCACAAGATCATGAACACGTTCGACTGGACGGGCTGAGACGCTGCCGAGCGTCGTCCCAGTGACTTTTTCTCGGTGTACACCTTCTTCACGTGTAATATCTGCTGTCACTTCACTCTTTCATCCAGCTTGTAACCTTCTTTCATCTCGGCTCGCATGGAGTCAACTCATCTCCCACAGACTCTCTTCTTATTTTTTATGTTTCTTTCTCATTCAACTCTCGTATATAAGTCCTTTGGACAATTATTTCCTGGAAAATCAACATACTTCGGAGATTATACTGTCAAAACACAAAAATGTTGAGCTCCGGAGATCCCCAAAAACTTCGGCCTTTCCGACCATCTAATGCCTAAAACTCTTCAAATCGCAAAAACAAGAAACTCCATCTGCGCCTTCACCGATTCCACTTCTTCCCGAAGCTTCAGGTGCTCCTGCAGCTCCTCTCGCTGCTTCTTCACCGCGTCCTCCAGTGTCGCCACGTGGGTCAGCAGATAATCAACAACTCGTGTGTTTGGCATGTGCTCAGCCACAAGATCGGGGAAGGACGAATGAGAGATGGTGGAGAGGGAGAGTGAGAAAGAGAGGAAGGCAGACTGGGTGGCGTGTTGGGTGGGGGCGGAGGGAGGACAGAGTGGCGTGGGTCGGGTGGGATTGCGTGAGTCTGCACAGAAAGAAGACACATCATGAAGAAACAAACACAAAAACAGGAAACACAATCAATCAAACAACAACCACAACCCAACAAGAAGCTGAACCACACATCGACAAATGCCACTGGCGGAATCGCGCCCATTCGGATTGTGCGTGGCCTCTCCTTCCGAGACCGGTCCAACATCGCTGCGTCTTCCTTCGGAGTTTGGGCGCCTGCGTCGCCGGTGTGTTCGAACACTCGCCTTCTCTTGTTCCGTACTCCCTCGTTCCTTCCCTTCCCACTGTCCACACTGTGCAGACTGTTCGGAAGATCGCACTGCAACAGCTGTGCCTGCTCTCCCTCTTCCTCCACCACGTCCTCCGCCCGACTCTGCAGACACACAGCCACTGCGTCATTCTTCGTCTCTTGAAACACGGCCTCTCACACACATTCTGGCCAGCACTTCCGAAGCCGCGTCTTGTCTGGCGAGCGGTCGGAAGGCAGGATGGAGAGAGTCGGCTATACATCTTCCTCCTTCTTCTCCTCCTTCCTCTTCCCCCCTCCCCCGGCCAGTCAAACGCGTAGCAGAACCACACCTCTCCGCCTCGAACCATAACTCCTTCATCAACGTTTTTGCACTCCCTTCTGATCCATTTTGTGCTTCAGTCACTGCAATGTTGGGGCAGAAAAGGCGCTTCGAGACTCCGCTGAAACAAACCTCGTGTTGCGCTATCAGAACTTCAGTGCACGCCAAAAGAGGATTGTTGGGCTGGATCATCGACAGGCTCGCAAGTGTCGTCATTTGTTGGTTGAACTCTTCAAAGAAAATAGGAGTGATAGTGGTGTTAGAAACCCGCTCTGGTTCATAAACCCGCAACCAGCGTGATAAAACCGCCACTTCATTCATGAATTATTCTGTTTTTCTAATGTCCTCTACAGAAGTAATTAAGAAGTTTTTAGGAAGAAGTGAAAAAGAAAAACACGTTCGTGAAAAGTGACTTTCACATAAATGGGCCATGATTCAAACACAATTTGATGTTTCCAAGCCCATGACTCACTGCATGTCTTTCAGCCACAAAACAAGTGTCAATTCTCAAATCCAAATGTTTTTCAAATCCATCCGACCATTGGGAGTGAGATTCAGCGATTCATGGATGAATCACAAAATGTCAACAATGAAGGATGTCTCTTTCTTGAAATCATACCTGTGATTATCCGATAGATAGTACATTCGAAGAAGGAGATACTATCTTGAATCGTACAGAGATTTACGTCAAGAAGACAAAAGGACAGTGACATCGATGATTGTGCATTCAAATGAAGAATAGAAGAGAAGAAAATGAATCCGATCACTGAGACAATGTTTTTTGAAGCTCACAACAACGTACCCAACAAGAAAGCCAGAACAGAGTAGTATTTGATGACAAAGCAGAGTCTCGAAAAGGTCAGATTCAATTACGTCACTTCACGACTGTTTTCGATAGATTTTTTCGAAAATGTGAGAAAAATAGAGGATAATGTGAACAAATGGTGAAAGAGTGAGATTATGATGAAGATCGTTCGGTTGCGGTTTTTTGGACCCCCGTTGCGGGTTTCTGAACGCGTGCGGGTTTCTAACACCACTATGAACACAATCGAGAAGTTCTTGATGCTCATCTTCGTCTGCTCGTGGTACAGACTCACCTTTCCCAGCAACGACCACATCGAGTGCATGATGTCCCGCTTTTGGGCGGGAAGCGCGGAGATCAACAGCCGCATCGCGTGCGGAGGGCACAGCGTCGACAGAGCGGCGGTGAACAAAGGCGACTGCGAAATGGGAACGAAGGGCTGCAGGAACTCGCGCAGAAGCGTCTTCAAGAAGCCCGAAAGAACATGCGGCTGCTGTTTGTACAACTCCAAATCTTGTTTCTTCTGGTATTTCCCTCGCAGCTCGTCGATCGTCGCTTTTCGTGGCGAGATCCGGAAAATACCCTCTTGCAAGAATTTCTCTTGTGCGTCCAGTTGTTTGATCAGTTGTGACACTGTGTCGTTCACAGTCGTCGGAATATTCGTTTTTGGGTCTGCGATCTCTTCCAACACCCAAATGTCGGAGTAGAAGCTGTGGTCATACGCTATCCCTCCCGAAATCACAAAAACGCAGAACACACCCCAAACAGATTGTGGGTGGCTGTGCAATGGGTTATATGTGGGGCACATTCATTTTGACGAGATAAACGATAAGTGTTTCTGAGATGGTTCGAAAGTCGAGATTGGGAAGGAGCTCTCTTACCAGTCGCTCCTCACAAACCTTCAGCTCCCACTCCATTGAGATAAAGGTCAGTGATGTGGCCCATAGGTCCTTGGATTTCCAAAATGGATTCATATAGTGCTGATCTGTATCGTTAATAACACCGTCCATGCAACCCGCCAATGCGTACTCAACAGATCAGACTCACTCAGATACTGCACAGAGTTAAGGAAAGCACGCAACAGTGATCACAAGTTCAACCAATCTCATTGAAGTACAATGATGCCGAACTTACCAGAAAGTCTCCCACAAGTCAAGTTAAAGAAATCGCCCTTTGCGCAACTGACACACTCGTTTCGAGAGAACAAAAGAGCTGCATTGATCAGATTTCAACCTCTCAACGAGACTCGCGTCAATCAGTCAAAACCTGCTTAATCCTGATGAAAGATGGATTTAGTCGCCAATGAAATGCCTTGTTTGACGATCTTTATCAAACTAGATCACATACAACCAACAACCATCAGCTTTCCGAGTCGTCAGCCTCGCACATCAATGTTCGCTGAACGACATCATCGTTGTTTAGGTTCGATCGGAAGCAACCATCACGCCACTGGTGCAATTCCGCACCAAAGAGAGAACCTTAGAGAACGCCCAGCAAGAAGAGTTTCAGGGCACAGCATTTTGGAGGTGATCTGACGCTTCACCTGTTGCTTCTCTCCCCTCGGCATCTCTCTTGCATCAATCAGGATGGTATCATCAATTTTCCCGGAGTATTCTGACTTCCCAGGGCTGACTAGCACGGACAGTCAAAATACCTCCGATTCTTCCGTCATCATCGACTATGTGCAGGATGATGTGTTTGAACATCACTAACTCAAATTAACCAAAGAATTCTCCGAAAAAAACGATAGAAATAATGGACATCCTCAATAAGCATCTCCCAATGATCAAACGACTCATCCAATCAAGTTGAAGCTCCATGGGTGACTCACTATTCCAGAGAGAAACACTGAAAGAATGATTGATCGATTGCTGCCGAATTCACAGTTAATGCGACAATGATTGATAAATAAAACGCCGTCACCTGTCGTGGGAGAAATGGAGGAAAATGGCGTTACTCAGGCCGTATTCACCACAGATACTTAATGCAACAACTCTGAACTTACTTCAGCACATCAAGATCTCAACGCAGCAGCACGATTTTTCGTCGTCGCGAAGGGAGATCCACCAACTCGGATTGCCATCTCAGGTGCCTTCGGCCGATATGATAATCGAAGTTATGACCTTAGTGATGTCAGTGACAGTGTCACACTATTACGTGACGTTGGCGGGAAAGGATCTTTCACAGATTCAAGAACCTCTTCGGATTCGGACGAGAGTTTCTCAACGCATGGAACACAATATTCATTAGCGATCATGGAATGATCAAAAATTCATCGGTTTACATGGGAGAAGCTCCCTATATCTTGATATCGACCTTGAATCGCGTTTTTGAGTTTTCGCATTGGATTCTTCGATATTATCAGACCATAGCCTGTTTGTGCGGTGTGAAGTGATGCGATACCATCAAGCAAGAGAGCATCATTATCGAGGTTCCAACGATCGGAACCACACACCGAAGGTTTCCACAAGTATTTAAGTTAGGTCTGACAGGGTGTGGAAGTCGTCCGTCCACTCCTCCCTCTCAACACGTTCACTCACAGATCCAGTTGGATGTGCACTCTCTCCTACGAGTTACCAGTACACACAATACGAAACTGAACTTGAGCTGGCGCATCTGAAGCAGTTCTACAAGATTAGAATCCTTCGCAATTCCAGAGATGATTGTTTCGTGTCGAACACGACCGATGTTATGGCGAACGCATGCAACTGCTACGGCTTCTACGAGCACAGGTGGAGTCTCTCGCCTGATCGTGCAAGTGAACACGACGATGCGCACCAACGAGTGATGCCGACCCTCTCATGCTTGAAGTCGAAGTTCTTCAGCACCTTTTCGGGGTACATCTCCATATTATCCAATCAGCAGCACCTTCATCATCAGGCTGCCACAATTTGGAGTTCGAAATCTGAGACAAAGTTCGAAATCTGAAGAAAAGTTCGAAATCTGGGAAAAAGTTCGAAATCTGGGAAAACGTTCGAAATCTGAAAAAAAGTTCGTTTTCTCAAAAAAAAGTTCGTTTTTTTGAAAGATATTCGTGTGGATGTTTGATCAAGAAAAAATTGAACAAATGGTGTAGTGGGAAGATGAAGAGCCTCTCACTCCTCGGTCCCGGGATCGAACCCCGGCATCGGCAATCCTTTTTCCAAAATGAAAGCTTCCAACATCGTGTTTGTTCATTTTTCATAATTCTTTTGCCATCTCTCTTTGTTTTATTGTTTATTGACAACTGAAAGTAACTGTTCATTCTGTGAATCGGATCCTCCCAACTCCTCAATCGATTGACCATCTTTTCGACAACCTAAGAAGTTTTCCGGTCTAAACTTGTCATTTTGTCTCCTTCTCCATCTATGCTCACTTCCCCATCCGAGCTGCCACTCATCATATCCACTCAACTTCTTTTCCTCCGAGATCTCATTGGAGAGTCTACCTCTCCCGATTTTGAACCTCTCCCAATACAACAAGAAAATAGTTTCAACAAATGATGATAGCAATGCCATATTTCAACTTTCTGTTGCTGACTAAACAAGTGAATGGATGCAAAACCTCCAACCTTTCTTGTTGAACGAATGCAATCCAATAGACTTCGCTAAGCACTTCCATCATCCAACCATTAAGCCACTTTTTTGTGATATATCTCAGCAGGAAGCACCAGTGATTCCATCACTTCTTTCCCACCAATCGTAACTCCCTGTTTTTTGACTGCTCCTGATCATCTGACACCCGATCTGTGTTCTTGCTCCACCATCGCGTTTTGCATCAATGATTATCTCAGCACTTATGTCGTTAGTTTCACCCCTCTCATATGGCATAATCGTAGCACAGTAAGAACAGGCGATTTGGACATGAAGAACAAGCTGGACAAAGAAACCCAGCTGGAACTGCCTTCACAAGCAAATTCGACGCCTCACTCACATTCTCTCACTAACCAGCACCCATATCAGTTTTGCATGCTGCCACATTCTCCTTTCTTCGAGGAGTGTGATTTCACAGATTCTTCACCGTCTCCATCCACCCTCACTCCAGAAAACCCGGACAATCACGCCACAACACACACACGACAGCTCTCCCAGCCCGTCAGCGAGACATCAACCGCATTTGACGAAGTGGCAATGGATGTCGAAGATGAAGAGTCAGATGAGGAACACAACGACACCTACATGTCCTTCCTGTACACCATCTCATAAATCCCATCACATCTTCCAAGCCAGCTCCACCTCGACCTGATCACACTCTCCTCTCTCCTCGTCCTATCCTTCACCGCCTTCTCTACATGCTGCATTGATCCTCCCACCACTCCATCGCCAAACAAGACAAATCACTCCGACTCTTCTCGCTTCAAATCAACTCGTCTCTCTTTCTCGTTCCGATGTACACAAAGGCGTGAATTGAGCGGCAGAAAAGACAGGACACCTGTGGGGAGGAGGGGAGAGTGGGAAGGGAGAGAGGACAGAGGGAATTCGGGGGACGTTCCGACGATGGCGAGATGAACGAAAGAAGAACGAGAGTCCAAATGCAACAAGTTTCTCTGTCGGACAGTCTGACTCGACTGATCCTTCCCTCCCTCCATCTCCACAGGCCTTCCTCGCATTTTTGCAGAAGCACCCGCCCACTTTCTGTGCCCGAGTGATGTCACTCGATACTGTGCTCATCCCTCCTCACTTTTCTTCAACACACCAGCATTCGCGGAGTGGAAGAGGCAGATGGAAGTTCAGAGAGAGGGGGAGGAGAAGATGCTGACGGAACAGTGCATCGAGCGAGGGTGGTGTGGAGGGAGTGACAGCGAGGCTCTGCGCGAGGAGAGAGGATGAGCTCACACTCTCACACTTCCCAATTGGCCTCGACAACTCTGCCCAGATCCAACAATCTCTGAACACACTCCAAATGGCGATCCAAGCAGCGATGAACCCATCCGTCCTCCTCAACCCCCTTTTTTCAGCTCACCCAATCTCTTCAACCACTCACACGCGTGACATCACCGTCTGCGTGTCGAGTTTAGAATGCAACAACCACTGTCTACACCCACATAGTTGCGGAGGAAGAACTTCTCACTTCCTTGCAGCTTTCTGATGGAAAGTTGCATGCTTTTCTCTTCTTTTGACTTGAGTTTCATTTTGTATTTCTCTCATTTCATGTCTGTTCTCATTCCACACCAATCGAAGACAAGTGAAGTGAAACAAAGATAAGACAAACCCATGATGTTCTTTTCAACGAATGGTGGGAAGGAGATGAAGATGGACTGGGCACCTTCGGATGTGCTTTGGAGCTGGCGGAGGGTGTGGCAGAGTTCGGCGGCTTGTTGTTTCATCTCGTCGGTGGAGTCTGATCGGAGGAAGTTTTCTTTGATTTCGATCACTGTAGGGGAGAGGTACTTCGTCCAGTCGATTGTGGTTGCACCGTTGTCAAGTCGAATCACACCACTTGTCCACTCGCAGATTGTGAGGGAGTCGGAGTTCGGAACAGAAATGTTCACTCCATCAATCACACACTCCTTCAAAGTGACGATCGAACCCACTCCAAGGATGAAGACAAATGATTCAGATGGCGTTTCAACAGCAACTTACTCTTTTTTTGACCTCCAACGTACCTTCGGTCACCGTGATCAGAGCAGACTCGACTGGATGTGTGGCTGTAGTTGGGATTCGGATGATTCCATTCACATTCTTCCCATTCTCGATTAGTACCGACAGATCTTTTGAAATGACAAACGATTTTGTTTCTTTCGTCTCTTTCAGAACTTTGAGAGTGATTTCGTTGTGTCCGAGTCCATCGGCGATGATCCATGTTTTGTTGATCGACGGACATGGATTGGTGAGATCGCCACACGTCAGATCATCAAAAGTTGACGAATCATCAACAAACAACGTGATTATGGGTGGCTTTGGCTTCGTGGTGAATTTGTTGACTTGCTTCCTCATTGGATGTCTCCCCAGTTGCTAAGTTCAGATCGTAGTTGTGTCCGATGTTCACGTGTTCAGCTGTCAGAATCAGTTTGCAGGAAGTGCAGGGTGAGTTTGTGAACTGTAACGAGATGGACTTGAAGAGGTGTGAAAGCGGCACAGTGAATTGCTTCGCCTTTGGGTTGATGATGATCGCATTGTTGTCTTTCGTGATCTGTGCAATCGTGTAAACTTAATCGAAGACAGCATGTGGCGACTCCGAGTCGTCCGTTGAGATTGAGCAAGAGAGCGTTCCATCTTCGTCGCGAGTGAGAGTGACAACAAGATCTGCGTTCGAAGCAGCCTGTTCGAGTGTGAGTGTGCACACACCAGAATCGAACGCTCTTCCTTCAAATGATAGGTCCAAACTGTTCTCGTCATCACTCAGCACAGGCGACACTTTCTCCAATCGGGTCGGTTCGTCAGGGATTGCGAATGTGAGAGTCGCATCAATGCATTTCGCGGTTGACAGAGACACAATCCGATATGTCTCACCATACGCCAGCGTGGATTTCGGGTACAGAGGGATCGACACTGTTCCAGTCGAGTCATCTTCAGATTCGGTGAACGACATTGTAACATTGATTATGTTCGCTTCTGTTTCCGATCCAGATGCAACAGACGACGGAACAACTGTCAGCGTTGCACTTCCACTTGGCAGTTTATGTCCAGACAGTGTCAGCGTGGTCGTGTTCAGATCGGTACCATTCACTTGCGAAGATATGCTGAGAAGACGAGTCAGTTCGGGATTCGTCGATGTCGTTCCACCAGCATCGAATGGGACAGTGAGTGTCGTTGTCGATGTTCCATTCACTGAAAGCGTCACAGTGTATGGTCCGTTCGTCATCAATTTTCCCTCCCAACTCAATCTGATTTCTTTCTCATCGTTCACATGTTCCACTTTTGTGATCCCTGTGATCCGTGCTGGTTCTGAAGGCGTCGTCATTGCTGTCTCTGACTGCATCACGATGACTGAGGAGCCTGCTGGTTTCTCCGATGCATCGGTGATTGTGTATTCGGTGTTGAACAAGATCTTCTTGTTCGCTCCATAGATCGGAATCGAGAATGGTTGTCGCTCGAACATGGCACATGTTGTCCTGCGTGAGAGCAATCAATCGACCAACGAACGACGGCGAGAGAGTCTGCGATGTTGCTGACGAGACGTACAGCGAGAGGAATTGAAGAGCGGAGCAGCGGGCGGTTAGGGATGGCTGGGAGAGGGCAGCGTGGACGTTGTTGATGATGGTGTCGGAGATCTGCTCCGATTGGAGGCTGAACAAGTCGGGTTGGGAGTGTGTGACTGACGCGAAGCACAGAAGGATCCGAGCGAAGGATGCTGACGGGGCCTGTTCTTGAATCAGTTTGAGAATCATCAGATGCGCTTCGGGGCCGTCGGCGAAGGATCGAATGGACGACGTGAAACAGAACGTCTTGTCGAACGAGGTGTCGCAGAGGGAGGACACAAGGCGAGGTAAAAGACCAACGAGATGGGCACGAGAGTTTATGGGGTCGATTTGGGTCAGACAACGCCCGGTTTCCTCGAGAAGACGACACGAAACTGAAAAGTGTTATAGGGAGGAAGAACAGACATAAAAAGCGATTTGAGGGGACAGTTTCATCGAAGAGAGATACGATGAAGGACCCGAGTGGAAAGAATTCAAATCCATTCTGAGATATCACTTCTGCCATTTCAGGAACCTGATCGCGAGAAGATGAGAAGAAGAAAAAGAATAAAAACGTGTTGACAGATTGAGTCGATCAGTGTGGTGAATGTTTGATCTTCCGACTGTACCAGCGAATCAATTGCAGCTGATATCGAGGTCTGTCCATAGTTGGCCAAAGAAGAAACGACAGCCACGACTGTCCGCGCTTATATAGATTGTACAGTCTAAATTGGAAAAAATATCATTTGAGAAAGCCGATAAATAGTATGCTTCTGGTATGATGGTCATTTCAGGGACGTTTTGAGAGAGTTCATTTGATGATTCGTGAGGAGGTGGTCGCTTTGATTCCTTGTCGCTGTGATGTGAATTTGCCTCGAATGAATCTGGTGGATCTTCGAGTGAGCTGATTTCAACACCCTACAGTTGGAGATTTGAATTTGTTTATGATCGAGAGAAAGACGGACCTTGAATCCAACAGTGGTTGTGCTTCCACGCTTTGACATGACTTTAGGCAGTCCCTTTTGGCTGTCTTCTTCGGTGTGAAGCGACTTGGGTCGAGTGCTCTTTCGGTTGGACGTAAGTTTTGGTTCATCGAAACGATCGATTGTGCTTTCCTTTGAGATGTGGTGGTGTCCTGAATTTTCGTGGATTTCTTGTGCTCCTTGATGAGAACATTCGCGGTTGGTCGGGTGAACAGCTGAGTCCGCTTCCTCTGTTGCATCTGATGGACTTCTCTTGCTGGTGCTGTCGTTGCTCGCCCTGCAGAAATAATGCCGATGGGTGCAAGCTTCTTGTTCTGTTTGAACGAGTTAGTGTTGATAAACACAGTGTCGTCTTTACTCTGAAGGTTAAATCGGTAAAAGATGATTCGAAATCATCATGTGTGGTGTGAATGTTTGTGTTGTACGATTGGGTCGTGAGTATCCACAAACGGACTAAACAAATGGAGGGAGAGTGACATGAACAAACAAGGATGACAACTTGTGGTTTTGTTGAGTAAAGATGAGCGATGAGAGATTGAAAGGAAGAGAAGTCAATCTGGTTTGGATCAGGAAGATTTTCTGATAAACTGTCCACACGACGGAGAAAATGACAAATGAATTCTGGAAAACATCGTATATCGTTGAAAAGATGGTCAATCGATTGAGGAGTTGGGAGGATCCGATTCACAGAATGAACAGTTACTTTCAGTTGTCAATAAACAATAAAACAAAGAGAGATGGCAAAAGAATTATGAAAAATGAACAAACACGATGTTGGAAGCTTTCATTTTGGAAAAAGGATTGCCGATGCCGGGGTTCGATCCCGTGACCGAGGAGTGAGAGGCTCTTCATCTTCCCACTACACCATTTGTTCAATTTTTTCTTGATCAAACATCCACACGAATATCTTTCAAAAAAACGAACTTTTTTTTGAGAAAACGAACTTTTTTTCAGATTTCGAACTTTTTCCCAGATTTCGAACTTTTTCCCAGATTTCGAACTTTTCTTCAGATTTCGAACTTTGTCTCAGATTTCGAACTTTTTCTCAGTTTTAGAACTCTAAATTGTGGCAGCCCATCATCATTGTCGATGTTTGAATGTTGGAGACAGCGCATCGAGGGACATAAACGTCTCCACTACATTCTCGCCACCAATTCCGTGCCGTTATCCTCTTTCATCGTCATAGACGTCAGAACCAGTCATGAACTTGTCAAGCCTCTTCGTAGATGTCATCTACATTCTGCCTTTCCTTTCATCAGCATCATATCAGCCTCTCTCGAGTTGGCAATGTTTCCGTCGCTTTAATCTAGATAAGAAGTATCAACTCAACACAGCTGTTACCCCGTTGAACGTCATCGACCGCTCACCTCTAGAAAACCGTTCTATGAATCGTCGGTGCGGTTCTATGCTCTCCATCCGCCTGAAATGGTCGTGGTGATACTGTCACTGGGGAATCAGGGAGGTTAATTCTCCCTGATGCGCATCAGAACGATGCAGCTTGAAAGTGACAAAGACAACGCCATTTAATTGGGAAGTCTGCCAATCTGAACTTAGAATATGGGGCACAAACGCCTTTGAACAACACTGAACATATTCATCAATCGATCACACGAATAGACTCGACGGACAAGAACATAATCACTCTTGTCTCCTCACCAGGGTGGCGGGGGATGGATGAAGATTCGTCTTCTCAGAGTGCTTCTCTTCGCATTCTTCTATCATCGCGACAATCTTGTTCCAACAAAACATCGCCAAACACCGCGTCAAAACTTTCGCGATGGGAACTGCGAGCGGACAGAATGGTACTTCTGCATCGCCACTCCCATCATCAGCGGAACCACAATTTGGATCGACAGCAGCAACAGCACGAAGTAGATCTGCCAGTAAAGATCCCCACATTCCGCGTATCGGTCGTCATCAGCGACAGAAGACGCCCCGATCCCACTTCTCTCTGAGTGATCAGGTTCAGCTTCATCGTCTTGTTGGAGATGAACGAACTTAGCATCCCTCGCATCGACAGCGTTCGACGGAAGAAGGGCCGATACACACTCCATCAGCGAGGCCCTGAATGGACGGAATCACAATCTGCACAATTCTAAAAGCAAAAGGGAATGTACCATTCGTGTCTATGTTTGCGATGTTCTACAGCAGCAAACCTCACGAGATACCACACGATGTTCACAACCAGCGACCTCTTCGGTGGCTTCTTTGAACAACAAATTGGGAAAAAGCAGACTCGGTGAGCGAGTGTTCCAACAGGTCCCATTCGGCGCGAGCCTTCAGGTATTCTTCCTGCAACTGCACACGAACGGATAGTAGACGAAGTCGAACAGTGACTGTTCCGTGCGACTATGACAGATTTCATCAAAAATGGTCGAATCACAACAATCAAAAATGATGACAATATCTCTTGTTCTCCAACAATCTCGAAGCATAAAGTCGATTGAAGGCGTGGATGAAACAAACAACAACAATTTTCGATAGACTCGCCATCAAGCTGATCGTAGATTTTCAAAAGCAACATTATGCAAAGCAGATTCTTCTCTGTCCAACTCCATACTGAGAAATTCAATCAGAATTAGCGGTTCTGGATTGTACGCTCAACTCTGCCAGAGAGCTACACTCGATGGTGGAATGCATGACATTCCATTGAGTCCTTCTCTCTCAGTCATTATATTCGATGGTTCAGCCACCATCAGTCTGATGGGTTCGATTGTTGAGCTACAAAGGGTGGAAGCACATTCAGTCGTCAAGCATTGGTCGGTCTTTCATGGATGAATCACTGTCTGTCAAGGGATACAGTGGGATTCTCAGTACCACAGGAGGGTTTTCCTCTGTTTCGCCTGTTCATCTGGTCCAACGCGTCAAGTGAACTTCTCCAGCGCTCACAAGAATGATAGAGGGTGAGCTGGGAATGAAGTTATCTTCACAGTGGCTTCATCGCTTGGACTCTTGCAACGATTCTGTCAATAGCTACGTCATCAACAAGCGAATCGCACGCAACGATTAGAGCAGATATCCTTCTGATGTGGGAGAAGGAAATCAACAAGTGCAGCACTAGACAGGCTGAAAGTGTCGTCCTCCGGAGTTCCGTTCTCCGATATTCCCGAACGAACTTTGACTATCACCCTGGGTCAATCGAATCTGATATCGAACTTTTCATCCCTCATCACGATCGGCTTGATACTGCATCAGGTCGTCAATCAAGAAAGAACTCCCTCCAGAACTAGAGGAATGGAGGAACACACTCAGGAACTGATCACAACAAATCTTGGCTGCAGCCACTAAAGTGGTGTCACGGTCCTCTCTGAACAGATATGTTCTGTCTTATCTCTTCATTCTCTTTCGTTCTCTGCTAGGTTCTTTTCAACTCTCAATGGAGTGGGAGCTGAAGGTTTGTGAGGAGCGACTGGTAAGAGAGCTCCTTGTAACAAACCAAAGCTCCCACGGAGTTCAAAAGCTGCCCCCAAGATTGACCAGGCCGAAGGGCCTTTGCTCCCTCTCCCACCGCGAAAGCGGTAGTTTCTCGGATCATTGGTTTGCCCTGATTCGAGAAAAAGAAGTGTAAAAACTCATAATGAATCTAATTTGGAGAATAATTTAAATTGAATCCCTTTTTTGCCCATCAGGACCTATGGGCCACTTCACTGACCTTTATCTCAATGGAGTGGGAGCTTTGGTTTGTTACAAAGATAATCCGGTCACAAAGTGTTGTGTAGGAACACCAGGAATTGATTGGAGAGAGGACGATTGACGATGTGACAGTCAAAGACAGCCGCGTTGAGAACGACCAACCCAAAACAGCAGACCATTTCTGGAAGATTGGAGGCGATCCCAGAATCTGCTCGTCAGCACCAGCAATCAAAATATTCCCAACATCCGAGGAGAGTCCGCAGAAATCATTGTGGAGTCATTCGAGAGATGCGGCTTCGACGCTTCATTTGAGATCCAACTGGTCACAGCCTTTTCACATTCGATCCCAGCAATTTCAAGATGGAGTGACAATCTGTGACAACCCTGAGACCATCATCTCCGTCGTCGTCGTTCATCGTCATCTGTTCGAGAGTGTCTTCGAAGCCTTCCGAAATCAGTGCTTGCATCATCCGTTTCCCAGATTGGACTACTTCAGGACCTTCCTTCTTCCATTCTCTCAGCAAGGGTTTGGTGTTGGTGAGAGTCGTCCAGAGACAACCATTGTCTTCGACAAATGAAAGACAACTTGAGAATGCCATCACAATCGGAGATGTGAGAACATTATCCAAAGTTGGACGATGAAATGGACCCATTTGAAAGAGAATGCTCAACAGAGACATGAATGAAAACAACAGCTCTCCATTTATGATGTATCGATTGGAGATCAGAAATGACACATATTGTGAGGATGGGAGTACGACCTTCTGGAAGATCATTTCACGATGGTTGAGTTGGTCGACGGCAGAAGTGATGTCAAGCATCCTGAGAGATGCTGGAGATGTAAGGTTGAGGCAAAAGATGATGATCCAGATGAGATGGTTGATGACCTGTTCTTTTCCTGAAATTGGCAGTGTGTGAGGTTGGACAGTTTCTAAAATACCGGAGATGAGATCAGACTCCACGAGATGCTGTCTGACTTTTGAAGACTTTTCAATTGTTTGCTTCAAGAACGATCACGCTGCTGCGACCACAGCCGAGTAGGGAGATGATATCAGAGTTTCAATGCTCTCTAAAAAGTCAGTAGGCGAGCCGACTAAATCCGGAACGAGATCAGTCATGAGTTTCGCAGGAAGATCGTGTTCGTGCCACCTCGGCTCGAGATTCCTCAGAAATTGGGCAGCTCTATCTTGAAGTGAATTGTCAAATGTGTGCCTAGTTTTAACGAGTGACACAAGCGTATTGTAAATCGCTGATTTGTCCTCAAAAGACAATTCCGAGTTCACATCGAAATGCATGAATTGTTCAGGTGATGTCTTCAATGTTGAAAGGGATTCCTGCGAAGCACGAAGATTGCTATCAAAGGATGAGGTCAAAGGAGCAATTTTCATTTTCTATTGAAAAGTGAGTCAGATCTTCCCATTGAAGTCTGCTTCCATCCTATTCCTTCTTGGTTTCTGGAGTTTTCTTCTTTTCTGAAAACATCTGATCCGAAAAGGTGTTTTTTCTCGAAGAAATGAATACCAAGACTTGTCTGTGATGACTCGACCAATAAATAATTGTTGTGGCACGATCAATGAATCCAAGAATGTTCTCAGACCTTCAACAGGTTTGATCTGAACTTAATCATACTGTCTCTTTATTCCTCACCTTTCTGTCCTTTTTGTGCCAAACTGTCCTCAGAAACTCTCACAAAGTCTCGAAGAAGATGAGAAGGTTTGTATCATGTTTTTCTTCCTCATTTATCTCGTTTCCAGAATGAAACCACATGCGAGTCCGTGTTTAAATGGTTGAGTGATCCGTCTGTAAATCCAAGAAACAAAGTCAACTCATTCCAATGGTTCCACATTCACACTCTCCTCGCAAACCACATCCAATCACAACCAGACAATGAACAAAACAATCAACCCCTCTCCTCTCTTCTCCAACTCGTTCTCCACGTTCTCGACGAGTGCTTCGATTCTCAAACTCCAATCCCAAACAAGCGACTCCTCCACTCTTCTCTCTCCCATCTCGCCCAATCTCCCTCCATCGATATCAGAATCAGACGGATGACTGATCGATGCTTGACATCGTTGGAAACAAACGAGGAGGACACATTGATTCTCCAGGAGAAGTCAACGATAGAATCGATGGAATCAACACAAACATCATTCATCAATCTGCAACAGCAGCATGACCAGCTTCAGCAAGACCATGACCAGCTTCAGCAAGATCATGAGCAGAGTCACCAAGAGAACGAGCAGCTGCGTTTTGAGTTGGTGAATAACACACAGAAACTGGAAGAGAATGAAAGGAGTCTGACTCAGGCACAGCAGACAATTGAAAAGATGAAGACTGAAAATGCTCGAATCAGACCAATTGTGGCATCTGACGTCATCGTCGCGTTCAGTCCGGAGCACATCAGTGTGAAGAGATCAGCAGTCACACGAATAAATTCGACAAGTCATGTGGGTTGCTTCACAAGACCTGTCTCGAAAGGCATTCATCGACTGTCCATCGAAATGGAAGCAAATACCAGTTTGTCCATACTTCATTCATCTTCTTCCTTCTTTCAGTGATTGGTGTGATTGACGCTGCCGAGTATCCAAAGCATCTCACAAAACCTGTTTATGAATCTCCAAAAGCAGCGTTGATGCAGAACTGCTCAGGAGCTCTCTACACGGCTGGTCGAGTCATTGCTCAGAACACGAAAACCCGAGCAGAGCAGGAGCTTTCGGCGGAGGCTGATTTGGAGAAGAGGACACTCCACTTCTTCATCGACGGTGTCCAACAGCCACACCACTTCATCAACATTCCTGTCCCTCTCGTCTTCGCTCTTGATCCCTACACACAGAATGTTCCGATTGAGATCATGTTTTGGGGAGAGGAACCGCAGTCACACGTGCAATTCCAGGGAACGGGACATAATTTGGGATGATAATCCAATTTTTTCGAACACTTATTACTTCAATCATTACACCAATGATACTTGTTCTTCCCACCTTGCTAATTCTTCCGTTCCATGCTTCCAGTTGATTGTTGGTTGAATTACCGCATTTTCAATCAAGAACAAGATGAATAGTATCGACGAGTAGAGATTCATTTGAATTCAACAAAAGAGAATGATGAACAGAGGAGAAACAGACAGATTGAAGCGAGCGATTCAATTTCGATGTCCTGCAGAAGAAGAAAACATAGAATTTGAGGAATAAAGAATGGACAGAGCTAACTTGGCTATTACGTAGAGATAATGCAATTCCAAAACGCTAAAGGAGCATATTTCTACAATATTTTTTCACGTGGTTCAAGGACCCTGAAGAGATAAGAAAATGCGAAATATGCAAGAAAAAGACACTTTTCAGAAGATAAATGATAGATTTTTGATAGCGGAGAGGATCGAGCTCGTTCGAGTTTGAAACAGAGGCGAGATGTTCATCGAAGCGTCTGACAGTTGTTTTTCTCGGCTGCTATGACGGTTAGACGATCAGGATTTTCCATAGGAAAAGACTAAGAATGAGACTTCACTGTTTTCATCAGCTCAGGATGAATCGATAAATCAGAGCCGGATTAATGTACAAAAAACGGGTTCGTGATCATTTTTTCCTTTCAGCCTCAGAGGAGAGATGATCTTTCTCTCTCTCTATCTCTTCCTTTACTCCATAACACTTTCTCAACTGACCGATCCTTCCTTTCAGGCACTCGGTCTCCAAAGGAATACTGAGCCAAATCATCTCACAACAATCATCTCTGGAAACCCACCCAGAGGTCAAATCCAAATCCCAAATGGAGAATTTGTCGGAAGTTCTCTTCGGATCTCTGACAGAGCCATTCCTCTTCTAGGGCGCTCGGAATCGATCATTTGCCCACCTCCTCGATTCTCATCTCAAAAGAATCGGAACGGGCAAGAAACAGAATTGACGCGTTCGATATTTTTGGTGTCGAATTGTTCTTTCTCTCTGTCATCGCTCGCATTTGTGCTGAATGGAGAGGATTTCCTGACATCAGCCGTCACTCTCGAAGCCACTTCGATGAGCGTTTCGAACTGCTCTTTCGAAGTTTCATCGTCTCTGCCGCCATTTATCATCAATTCTGGTACGTATTTACACCACACGACTCCATGTTCGGTTGTCATCATACATTCTCACTTCATCAATCACGATCACCAACTCCCTGCCATCGTCTTGATGGACACGTCGTCAAAACACACATCCGAGTCCGAAATTGCCTTATTGTGAACGAAGTTCTCATCTTCGCTGTTGACTGGAAGAAACGGCCTCCTCTTCGATGTGACGAACAAAAATGGAAAAAGACATTTGAAGACGACGATTGCCGCAGTCTCTTTGACAAACATGACATCCTCACCTTCTCCCCAGCGATTGGAGTCGCTCTCCCTCTCACAGACTCTCCTCTCGTCGGCTCTCACTTTGTGCTCCAACTACCTGTCGGGAACAGTAACACGAGACTTCAATTTGGGTGGTTCGCTCCTTTGCCAAAACACAACATTCAAAACATGTCTGGCCGACCCGTCCATTCCATCTGTCGACGCCCCCTCGCAGAATCACTTTGTCGGCCGAACGATCGGCACAACACAGAATTATAATTCCGTTTCGTCCGGATCGATCGCTTTTGTGAAATGTAGCTTTTCTAATTTTGAGTCGACAGAACAAGTATCAGGCACGGCTCTTGGGATCTCGACGAGCAGCCTGTCATGCGACTTCGTCCTCTCCGAATGTGTTTTCGAGCATTTCTCCGCATCATCAAGCTCATAGTGGTGTTAGAAACCCGCTCTGGTTCATAAACCCGCAACCAGCGTGATAAAACCGCCACTTCATTCATGAATTATTCTGTTTTTCTAATGTCCTCTACAGAAGTAATTAAGAAGTTTTTAGGAAGAAGTGAAAAAGAAAAACACGTTCGTGAAAAGTGACTTTCACATAAATGGGCCATGATTCAAACACAATTTGATGTTTCCAAGCCCATGACTCACTGCATGTCTTTCAGCCACAAAACAAGTGTCAATTCTCAAATCCAAATGTTTTTCAAATCCATCCGACCATTGGGAGTGAGATTCAGCGATTCATGGATGAATCACAAAATGTCAACAATGAAGGATGTCTCTTTCTTGAAATCATACCTGTGATTATCCGATAGATAGTACATTCGAAGAAGGAGATAATATCTTGAATCGTACAGAGATTTACGTCAAGAAGACAAAAGGACAGTGACATCGATGATTGTGCATTCAAATGAAGAATAGAAGAGAAGAAAATGAATCCGATCACTGAGACAATGTTTTTTGAAGCTCACAACAACGTACCCAACAAGAAAGCCAGAACAGAGTAGTATTTGATGACAAAGCAGAGTCTCGAAAAGGTCAGATTCAATTACGTCACTTCACGACTGTTTTCGATAGATTTTTTCGAAAATGTGAGAAAAATAGAGGATAATGTGAACAAATGGTGAAAGAGTGAGATTATGATGAAGATCGTTCGGTTGCGGTTTTTTGGACCCCCGTTGCGGGTTTCTGAACGCGTGCGGGTTTCTAACACCACTATCAACCAGTACAAGAATTAACGGGGCAGTCAGGATTCATGGAGCCTCACAAAGTGTGATGTCTGTCCTCGTCCACAAGTGCAAGTTCAATGACTGCAATGTGATATCAGCTGATGCGGCTGCTGGAGCGGTGAATGCCGCTGTGGGATTCTGGGGATCGAGAACACGACGTTCCAGCACATTGCGAAGGAGTATCGAAGCGATGGGGGAGTGGTGGTGTCGCTTGGGGGGACGGTCTGTCTGAGGAACGTGGTGTTCAGAGACTGCACAGCGTCGACGCGTGCTCACTGTGTGCTGGTCTCTCGTAGCTCGTTCTCAGCGGACACAGTGCAGATGCTGAACGTGTCGTTCTCGGACGGGACGACGAAGAAAATGAACGAATCGGTTGTGCTGATTGGAGCAAATGTGCGAACGACAGTGAATGCCAAGTCGTTCGCAGGGACACTGAAACCGATGCGCGACACGCCCGAAGCAGACAGGATGGTGCTTGTGGGGCAGGAGGGCATCAATAGCACCGTGTTCCCTCTCGCCTTGTTCGTCACCGGATCGAACGAGGACTCCGAAGATGAGAGTAAGTTTGTACTTCTGTCGTAGAATGGTAACGAACCATCGCTCTTTTATATGCTTGTTTCATAATAGATTCTCAAATGTTTCTTCTCTCATCATATTCTTTATTGGTATCTAGAGTTTTCTTCTTTTCTGAAAACATCTGATCCGACAAGGTGTTTTTTCTCGAAGAAAGGAATACCTGGACCTTTTTATCATGACTCGACCAGAAGATAATTGTTGTGGCACGATCAAGGAATCCAAGAATGTTCTCAGACCTTCAACAGGTTTGATCTGAACTTAATCATACTGTCTCCTTCTTTCCCACCTTTTCTGTCCTTTTTGTCCTGGACTGTCCTCAGAAACTCTCACAAAGTCTCGAAGAAGATGAGAAGGTTTGTATCATGTTTTTCTTCCTCATTTATCTCGTTTCCAGAATGAAACCACATGCGAGTCCGTGTTGAAATGGTTGAGTGATCCGTCTGTCCCTCCAAGAAACAAAGTCAACTCATTCCAATGGTTCCACATTCACACTCTCCTCGCAAACCACACCCAGTCACAACCAGACAATGAACCAAACAATCACCTGCTCTCGCAGCTCCTTCAAAGAATGATGATCGTCCTCAACGAGTGCTTCGATTCTCAAACTCCAATCCCAAACAAGCGACTCCTCCACTCTGCTCTCTCCCAACTCGCCCAATCTCCCTCCATCGACATCAGAATCAGACGAATGACAGACCAATGTTTGATATCGTTGGAAACAAACGATGAAGAGACTTTAATTCTCCAAGAGAGGACAACAGTTGAATCGATTGAATCGACACAAATTACACTCTCCAATCTGCAACAGCAGCATGACCAGCTTCAGCAAGTCCATGAGCAGAGTCAACAAGAGAATGAGCAGCTGCGAACTGAGTTGGCGAACAAGACAGAGAAACTGGAAGAGACTGAGAGGAGTCTGACTCAGGCAGAGCAGACAATTGAAAAGATGAAGATTGAAAATGCTCGAATCAGACCAATTGTGGCATCTGACGTCATCGTCGCGTTCAGTCCGGATCACATCAGAGTGAATAGATCAACCGTCACACGAATAAATTCGACAAGTCATGTGGGTTGCTTCACGAAACCTATCTCGAGAGGAATTCATCGACTGTCCATCATCACATTCGCAGAACATGCCAGTCTGTCCATCATCCATTCATCTTCTTCCTTCTTTCAGTGATTGGTGTGATTGACGCTGCCGAGTATCCAAAACATCTCACATCGTCGGTGTATGGTTCTCCAAAAGCAGCATTGATGCAGAACTACAGTGGATATCTCTACACGGCTTGCAAGCAACTTGTTCAGAACACGAAACCCCTCGAAGGGCAGGAGTTTTCGGCAGAGGCTGATTTGGAGAAGAGGACACTCCACTTCTTCATCAACGGGATGCAACAACTGCACCACTTCATCGACATTCCTGTCCCTCTCGTCTTCGCTCTCGATACCCACACACAGGATGTTCCGATTGAGATCACGTTTTGGGGAGAGATCCAAGAGTCACATGCGAAATTCCAAGGAACGGGACATAATTTGGGATGATAATCCTATTTTTCAAACACTTATTTCTTCAATAATTCCACCGATGATACTTATTCTTCCCACCTTGCTACTTCTTCCATTCATTGTTTCAAGTTGATTGTTGGTTATATTTCCACATTCTCAATCATGAACAAGATGAGTAGTGTCGACACGTAGAGAGTCATTTGAATTCAACAAAAGAAAACGATGAACAGAAGTCACAGACAGGCAAGAAGGTCGCGATCAACGCGACATAAAACAATGCGTAAGGGGAGGATTAAAGATGATAAACAGTTGAGAGTATGGAAACAAGAGGGAAGCAGGTCAAATAGCGTTGACCTGCTTCGCATAACCGTCGTCTTCTCTCTTTCTTCGTCTTTTGGCACATCCCAAGTTGATGAAGATCCCGCCCACGATCACCACAACAACCATCGAAGACAGCACGATAATGATGACCACAATCCAGAAATTGAGCTTTTGGAGAGGTAAATAGAGATATGGGTTCGGAACATCGACACATTCAGTGGCTGCGGCATTCGGAAGGTACTTTCCACCTCTGCACCCAGCAGAAGCACACTGCGATGTGTTCCATGTTCCGCCCGTACAGACGTACCCAAATTGCATGTATTTTGGGGCTGAAGAGTCTCCACGGCATTTCGAGGTCACCTGAACTTGGCCGGATGCGCATTGTCCTAATTCGGGCTCCGCGGCGCTTGAAACCTTCTGAAAGTCGTCTGCAGTGAACAGAGCTGGAGAGTAGAAGGGCATTGTGGTGTCTGGCGGGACTTGCATGTATTCCCATGGAACCTCGTTTTTGTTGGGAAGTGTGGAGTAGATCGGGGAAAGTGGAACATACAGTTCGGTTCCTGTCCTCAAAAACGAAGAGTAAGGATAGTCCATCCCCAGATTTTTATAAATATATGCGACATCGGCTGTGTTAAGACGGCGAGCTCCTCCGATCGACGACGAGATGGACATCAGGTGCGGCTGCTTCACAGGGTATCCTCCACAATACACAACCTTCGCCAGGTTCTTCTCCTTGATCTGGTTGATGAATATGCCGCATGTCCCGAGACATAGCCCGTCTGTCAGCACGATCACATTCTCCGGTTTGAAGAGAGGCGAATAGTCGGTGGGACGGTGCCCAAATGAATGGTAGAATTGGTAGTACACGTTGGTGTTTTCCAGGCGATGTCTGTACTGCTTGGTGAAAGGCACAGTGTATGGATTGTTGTAGATGTTGTGGAAGGTTTTGGTGACGTTTTCCGACGGAACCATCCGCTCTAAAGTGTCTGGTTCGATGATATACGAATTGGTCTTGTTATAATACGTGTTGATATTGGTTGTGAATGCACTGCTTGGCGAGTCGACCAGCGGCATCGTTGGGAAGGACGAAGGCCACAGAGTGAGCAGCAGCTGATATGCCAAGTTCGCATCCCCGGAAGTACATTGTCGCACGTCGATAATAAGTTTCTCCACCTTTCTCGCTCTGAAAACATCGAATGATCGAGCAATGACAGCTCCGAAACTGGACTGGTAGGTAGGCGCGAAGGAGCCGATCTTCAGATGGCCAATGTTGGGAGTATAGAAAATACCACCCTGGATGGATGGGGCATGCGATGAGAGAGATGTGTATGCACCCACATCGGCGTTGCCCATTGCGTTTTGGACTGACTGTTCGATCTGAGAATTGTCGAAGTGGCCGTCCACAGATTCCATGTCTTCAAAAAGGGGGGTAAGAGGAGGGGGAGGCGAGTCGTCCAATGGCGTGGCATCTTGTTCATTTGACTTTTTGATGAGTGGGCAGATGTCGTTGAGATTGGTCACTTCCTTAGACCCTGTATAGAGCGCAAAGAACGGAATTGTGACAGAAGTGTTCGATCCTCCAGTGAGAGTAACTGTCACTTTGACGCTGTCGGGCATTGGCCATTCATTCGCTCGCCGAAGTGCAAATCCACCTTGAATCGCGTTGTTGAATCTGTTTGATGAGAATTTTGAGAGCCAAAGGTTTTCATCCGCCCACTTCGCCAAAACATCGATGGGATTGCTGGATTTTGGATTGCCCCTCGTGTAGATGGATAATTTTCGGATGATCGAACCTTTGAGTGTTTTTTCGATTTTATACTCCTTCTCAAAGGTTGACGTGGCGGAGTATGAGTCTCGGGCCTCCAACTTGATGACAGGATTTGATATATCGGTGGCGTCCAGCCGAAGGGCGTATGGAAAGACATATTGCCAAGTGGTCAGACATGGAGCCACATATTGGAAATTATCGTCACGGAGTTGATGGAGGATTTTTGCCACATCAACATGGAAGGCAGCGAGTGAGGAATAGTGCGGGACGTAGTTACTAACCGCCTTGAGTTGGGCGTCGATATCGATGTTTCCTTGGTCCTGATTGAGTGGAGATGGCACTTGTCGAGCGTGGTGATAATATGCATAGTGTTCTGCATATTGTCTCACAATCTGGATCGCCTGTTTCATTTCTGATCGGTTGAAATCATCCTGAAAATGGCGAAAGAGAGTTGTGATAATAGTTGAAGGCAAAAAAACCTTTAGAGTGTCAAAACATTCCTTAGCCTCAGCAAGTGTGTGGAGGCCTTTCTTGGCATTACACGCGGCCTGTAATGAGCCCCAAATCACGAGGAAGCACCAATTCATTGAGGATGAATGGGAAAGATCGTCAAAGAAAAATCATGAGCAAAGTCCGTCTTCTGAAATGAAGAGAAAATGATTGAAAGAAGAAAAATGTTGAAGGTGATCCAGCTGGAAACAGAATCCGCCCAAATTCAATTCGAGCTTGGCAGAGACGAACACGAGAAACACTTGTCCAACAGAAACTGATGGAAAAGTGGCGTTTGTGAGGATGAATGCGACCACAGAACAAGAAAAGACTGAATAGAAGCCAAGATACGAGATTCAGGAGAATCCACGACATGAAAACTGGTCGATCTCAGAGGACCGAGATGACGATGGAAAACGACAGAAATTGAAATGATGGATCATTCAACATGAAGAGACGATACACTCTCCTGTCAGCTCGGAAAGACGAAAGAAAAAGAAATCTCTCAGAACAACGATCCAAACGGACCAGTTTGTTGTTGAACGAGATGTGCTGAGTGTAAGTAAAGTGGAGGACGAGATGACAACAGAAAAGACGCGATGCAGAAGGAGAGTGTGGAGCGACAGAAAAGACTGACAACTGAAAAAGATGAGATGACGATCAACTGATGATTGACTGATTTGTTGATCAGAAAGAGTGAGGAACGGAAGAATCGGTGTGTGAACGTGTGATGAAGTGGTGGTTCCCAAGATGATCAGGTGAGTGATTCGAACACTCAGAATCAAATGTGGTCAGTGAATGATGGTCCGATGAGAACGAGATGAGAACAGATCAACCAGTGATTGCGATGGATGCGATTGGCTGTTGGTGGATGGGAGGAGGATCAGGTGGTGTGAGTGTGGAGGAGAAGAGTGTGTTGAGATCGGAGAGCGAGGGACGGTCGTTCGGGTCGAAAGAGAGACACCCTTCAACAATCGACGCCAGCGATGTGTCTTCCCAATTCTCAATCAGTGGAACTTGGCCTCCTTTCACTTGCCGACTCGCATTCACTGCATCCAGCTCCCCAAACGGCACATGACCAGTCTCCAGTTCCCACAACACCAGGCCAAGCCTAAAAACTGACGCCTTCAGAGGATCAAATGGAACTGCTTGTGGTTCTTTCGAGTCCTTCTTGTTGTCTCTGTCTTCTTCATCAATCTGTTCAGGCGCACTCCAACGACGATCCTCTTCTCGCATCTTCTTCCGATTCGCAATCTGGTGTTCGTTCAGATCTGTCTGGTTAACGTTTTGATCCAGTTTCAGACACACCGAGCCAGAAGAGTCAATGAGGACCCAGTGCGACGAGAGTAGGGCGAGGACGTCGCTGAATGGATTGTGTTGCACGAGTCGATTCAGCCCAGCCACCAACTGTCTTCGGATCTCCATCTTCGGCAGATCGCTTCTCTTCTCAACGTGCAGTGCAGAGTACAGTGTTCGGTTCGCAGGAACACGAACCACAGCTGGCTCGCCTTCACATTTCAACACTTCCACATGTTCGATGAATGACTGTTCAAAAGTTGACAGTTGTGGTTGTTCTTGAGAAAAGCCATTGCTGATCATGTTGAACGAGTTGGGATGTAGTGTCTCATTGGTTGTGTCCAAAACTGGTCGAATGGTTGATTGGTTCTCATGTTCCTCATCTTTCACTACGATTTGACATTCATCCAGCTCGCTCATCGCTTTTGGCTTCTCTTCCTCCTTCTTCTTTTGCTTACGGCGACACATCAGAACAAGCACGACAATCAGAAGCAAGAGGAGGAGAACGAGGGAGCACACAATCGGAACAACAACCGACACAACTCGACCACCCTGCGACATGTTCCCTTTCAATCCTGTCAGCGAGAACGAGTCTGTCTTTCCATTCTCTCCGAACAGAACACGACAGTGCAGATCGTGTTTCTTATTCAGCAAAGCAAGTGACGACTGGTGAAGAGACAGTTGGGCGATTCTGAATGAAAACTTGTTTTACACTAATGTGCGTCACCAAAAATTATTTTTTGCCCAATTACCGTTCACCTGTGTAATAGACAGAAAACAGGAAAATTAGTGGAATTAAAGTTCGATCGCGTTCGATATCGTCATTTTTTGTTGAAGACAATTGTGCACACTTTTTATCACAGAACAAGTTCAAAAAGAGATAAATGATGGAAAACGAAGGAAAAAGCTCATTCTGTGTGAAAGAACCAACACAAGGTCATCTATTGGAGAAAAAGTCACAAACTGTTCGAGGAGACATATTCAACAGACTTGATAAGATTAGTCTTGGAAATTTCAGAAAGTATCCGGACGATGCGGTTTGTGATAAATTGTGAAGGAAAAACGAGCATGAGAGGAACTGTAGCAGTGGGAGGAAGATCGAAAAGAGTGAATCGAATTTGACGGTTTACAACGAGAAATTGCTGAAACAAAAGGAGAAATAGAGCGAAAACAGTCCAAAACGTTCAATCATGCGATTCTTGAGAGATCCTTATGGCTCCTGAGATTTGATTTGCGACGAGACAAAAAAGTGCTGAGTTTCAGCACATGAGAACAAAAAACAATACATACAGTCTGATCTACATCCAATACGCTGGTTGAGACGGGTCGGATCATCTAGATTCATAATCAAATAAAGTTGGATGGTGAGAAGGAGCCTGAACTTTGAATCGGAAAGATATCACGCGAGAATGAAGAAAAGTTGAATATCAAACCTTTATGATGTCGATAGTGGCTGGACCTGTGAACTGGGAGGATTTCTGGGAGATCTTCAACTTCAAGACGAAAGGGAGACGCATGCAAGTTTTGATTTAGAATCGCCCAGTTCGATTGTGTCTTCTTTCCACGATGCCACTTCAGATGCATCCAACTCCATCAAAACGTGTTCGCCTTCCGAGAATTCTGTTTTGGAGAGCGCGATCTGTTCAAACACTTCGAGGGACAATCCACAGGGAATGAATGACTCCCCTTTCAACACAATCTCATACGCCTTCGCTTTTCTGTCGAACTTGGAAGTTGATTGGGTCGACGAGAGAGTTGGGATGAAGAACGGAGTTGGAAGGATCGAGTTTTCCTTCTCGACTGAGCAGTTGTTCGTCGAGATCCAATGATGAGGCGACGAATTGCCATCTCCTCCACCAACTGCTTCAATCGACACCTTCCCATCTGAACAAAACACATTCCGACGAAGCGAAGGGAAGTCAGTGATTGAAGGAGAGTTGTTAAGAAAGATGCATCCCGTCAGAGTCAGCTCACCTCCAACCATCGACACAGCTCCAATCGGAAGATGTTTCATTTTGACCGAATGGAATGCTGATGAACAATTGGTGAGTGTGATTGAAGAGTCCATCCAAGTACAAAGGTGTGATGCTTCCTCGTTTTGTTCAGAAGTGGATTTCGTCGATCCTGAGAATTGACATGTGTTCAGTTGGAGTGATTGCACATCTGTTCCCTCAAAGAGGACTCCCGACGAGCAATTCTTCATTGTCATGTCTGAGATCCAACACAAATCGAGCGAGGAGAAGAGAAAAGGAGCGGACGAGAAGGAGATGTGAGAAAGAGTGATGTCTTTCAGTCGAGCTGATGTTCCAGATGCAACAATAAGATGACCCGAAATCGACGAGACTCCAACAATCGACAGTCCAGACACATTCACACTTCCCATCGACATCCACACCATCGACGAGTTCAACCCAATCCCACTCTCCAATCGAAGTGTGTCCACACTCACTTTTCCTCCCACAATCTCAACCAAATGTGTGTTGTTCTTCACCTCTGACTGGATCACACAATCCCCCATTTCTGCTTTTCCTCCTGTCACACGAACAAGTGTCGCTTCACTCCCTTCAGGTGATCTCACCACAATCGTGTTCAGAGTCGCTGAACCAGAAGGAGGGACGACGATGACAGCTTCGGTCGTTTGTGTCGGTGGCAGCGTGATCGACAGTTCTTCCGCCAGCAGCGAGTGGTGTGCGGCACATGTCAGAGATCCAGCTGATGAAACATGCACAGTCCCTCCTTCTTCTCCCTTCGTCAGAGAAACACTGGTTGTCAGTGTTACTGTCATCGACAGATCCGAATTTCCCAAAATCATCAGTTCGGAGAGTGGACGGTCAGTCGTTCGCGAAATCCCTCGCTCGACTGAGCTGCACCACACATTCAGGTATCCACATCTGTCCATGTCATACCCTCCTCGCGACACTCCAACTGGACCTTCCTGTCCAAGAAGATAGAACAGCAGCGACGCTGACAAATTGTTTTGTTCATCTGTGCTCCAGAGATCGTTCTCATTCGACTCGTTGGAATACGATCCTTTGAATCTCTCGTCGTCCTCAAAAATCAAGTTCGAGATGTTTCGACCAACAATCTCAATACAATGGCATGTCGTCTCTTGTTCTTCTGTTCCTTCAAATCTCAGATTGGTCAGAGAGAACGAAGGGAAGGGGGACAAAGGCATGATCGACGAGAAATTGAGCAGAACAGCTGGTGATTCTGATGAGCAACACATCGACGACAAGTTCACTGAATCGATTGTCAATTCCATCCCATTTATCATCTCTGTCGACAGAATCGATCCTTTTCCAGACAAGCGATCAATCGAACTCGACTCGCACGAGATCAGGGAGAGCGAGCCAGAGAGATGAGAGATCAGCGGACACGATGCGAGTGTGAACGAGGGCAGAGAGCATGAGTTCAGTGAGAGAGATCCAGATTTGACGATGAAGAGAGGGTCAGGTCGAATATTCTTGCCATTCGAGAATGCTGATGAACTGGCACTTGTGAACAGAATGGTGAGGAAGGAGAGATGTCCTCCATCAACTTCGACGGAAGAATCGAGAGCGACAGACACTTCTCGTTGAGTTGTGTCTGATGATCGAACTGTTCGAGTCTCAGCTACTGCCATCGTTCTTTCCAGTGAGGAAGGCGACGAGAGAGTGATCACTTCGAGGGAGTTGAGAGACGCCGATTCCAATGCTGAGTCGAGTGTTGTGCACTTGAACTCAGATGATCCACAATTCGGATGGTCGGTCGAGGCTGAATCACTGACATTCACAACAATCTCCTCCAAAGGCGAGAACAGCCAATACACAAGTGATCCTGTTCTCCACTTGTGACTTTCAGGGAGAGACGTGTCTTCGCCGAGATGCAGGGCGAGCTCGTCTTTTGAATAGCTCTTCGCCCAATTCTCAGGAATGATTTGTTGTTTGAAATTGTCGCCTTTCAATGAGAGATACTTTCCTTCATCCAAATTGTTATTAATTCCCGTGCAATTGTTCGTCTGGAAGGTGACGTCGCCTGATGTCTCCATAACGATGATCGACGAGTTGGAGAGAGTCAGATTTTTGAAGGAGCATTGTGTCATTGAGAAAAGAGCTGATCCAAGTCCTCCGTCTGTTGACGGTGTTGAGTGAAATGAGACAAGCGGGACGAAGAACGTCACTTGAGGTGGGGTGTACCCTTCGTTGAAGTGGCAGTAATAAAACGAGAGTCCACATCCGACGGACGAGACGAGAGACTGGGAGTAAGTCCCCGATTGGAAGAACACCTGACAATTCTGCATCTCCAACCAGCTCTCGCTAGATGTCACTGACACGAGTGTATAATTGGCTTTCTGTTGGAATTTGAAGAGGTTGATTTTAAATCGAGATTCTCCTTTGACTGTGAACATGCTCGACCCTGCCGGAGCTGTTGAATTGAGCTCGACCGTTGGTGATCCTCCGAGCTTCAAGTTTGAATCTTCCAGAGACATCGGTTCAAAGGTGAAATTGTAGTACAGATTTGCAGAACGTGGATAGGGAGTGCCGTTTGGATAGAATGTTTTGAGATGCTGAAATGCATAAGAAAGAGTTTTGCACTCATAGTTCGAAAAGCGACATTTGGTGTTATAGGGGGTTTACTAAGTATGTCCCCTCGAGTTTTCTCGCTGTCGACCAGGTCAATTGAGTTAATTTTTTGTCAAGAGTCTTACACTGAGTCAATTCATATTTTAAGCAAAGATTTTCAATATCGTATTCATTAAGTCACTCAAATCGCACAAATCTCAAAATGATTCACTGATTTTTCATTCTATGTGAAACGATAGCTGTGTCAAACTTCTAATTGGAGTGATTATCACCTTTTTCTCTTGATTTTTGCTCTAAACATGCAAAAAAGTCAGATAGATTCGCTGATCTGGTCGAAACAGTGGATTTCGTTCTGACATCACTCGAATGTTTGTTCAACTCATTTGACTCTATGAATCACCTATTTTATCCTCTTTAAAAATAGGTGAAGTTATGAATTAGAAGAAAAGGACCTTTGATCGCAGTCTCTGGCACTCTTTTTGATTTCACACGGCAAAACTCTAACCAAGAATGCAAAAAGTTACATTTGAGGAAACGTGTGAAGTTTCACGTTTTTCCAGAAATTCCATCTCATTCTTTAAACTTCAACACAGTACTATCAGAATCGAAGTCTTGTGAGAATCACTCTGGAAAGTGAACGAGATCAGATTTGAATCGACTCTCTGATGAAGAATGACAAACTTTCCTTGTTTTAACCTCACTTTTTAGAATGTATTGGACGATAGACATCTGTCATGTTGTCCTGTCATGATTGTCAAGGATCCTCCGGTTCTCTCCAACCAAGATGATATTCACACAAAGTTCGAGAATTCATGCTGAAGTCATCTCATTAAACCAGTTCTCTCATTCTTTTCATCAATCAATGAGTGAATCTGTGAAAACAAAGCAGGAGGAGACATGAAAAAGATAGATTTTCGTGAATAAAGCAATATTGAAGTAAAATTCGAACTTTAGTCTGTCCGCTGGCTCGGTGTAAGCTCCTGCCTGGTCTTGTTTTCCATCTTCACTCACTGTATATGTAGAAAACCTGAGGGGACATAATTAGTACACCCCCTATATCGGTTCCGGAAGATCGCACCTGTATCGGTGGATAATCGATGAAAGTGGCGATTCGAGTCCATTCGTCTTTGTTTTCTTCTTTTGTGATTCCTTCCACTTCGAGGTGAGGCCAGTCACTCAGTGATTGTCCTCTGCAACCCTTCAGACGATCAGGTCCTACATCGCAGATGACAGATTCCGCCACAAAAACATCGTTTCCGAATGCTGCCGAGTTATTGTCAAACATACAATATGTGAGATAGAGTGGAGTCTCTGCAGTTGTTGCTCCGTTCACAAAAATCACGCCTCCTCTCCCGACTGCCACTCCATTCTCATCCGTTGCTGTTGCTTCACAGTTCATGAAGATAGTGGGATCCCTTGATGTTTCATCCGCTGAGAGCCGACACGCATTGTCCAGTTCCACAAAGATCACTCCGCCGTGTTGAGCTGAACACGACGAGAACTCAGAAGCTTTGAGTGTCACGTTGCACAAATGGCAGAATGCGAAACCACCGCGTTGGGCTGAACACGACGAGACCTTGTAGTTTGAAAGGGTGATATTTGAGTTCTTTGCGAACAGAAAACTTCCATCACACAATGAGTGGATGTTCTGGATTGGGATTCCAGAAGATGTCAAGTCCAGAGCTCTCATTCCTTCGAGATGAAGAAATGGCTGAGTCGTAACATTGACAGTTGTCACTGAAGTGTAATCCCAATTGAAGGTTCCATCATTTGTGGATCGAACATGTCGCACAAAAGAGACACCGTTCAGAGTGAGATCGGTGTTGATGGTGACAGACCGGAAGATTGTTGATCGTCCTGTCGAATCGATGAAAGGATGGGTGAGTGTTCCATTGGAGAGTGTGATGCGAACACTCCGCAGTGAAATCGAAGAATCTTCATCCACAAAAAATGTTGTGTTCGTGAGCTCCGAGAAGGAAAGATCAAGAGAATTCAGTGAAAGTGAGGCGTTGAGAAGACAACAGAAAGTCTCGTTGTTTGTTTGTGTGAAGTTAAGTAGAGATGGAGAGGTCAGAGTAAGAGTGACAGACGCATTGCTGAGTGAGAATGGAGTCATCGATTCGGTGTAGATGAAATCTGCGATGATGGCAGTGTGGACATTGTTGTGGAGACGAGAGCCGAGGAGAGACTGGAGGGTGAGTTCAGACAGGCGAGCTTCACAGAACATGTTTGGAGAGGACCAAGAGAGAGTCATGTCAAAAGCTTTCTTCGAAAAGTGGAGTGTATGAGGTGCAGGAACGTGTGGATGCGAATCATCGATGAGGAATGGGAGTTCAGAGAAGGATTCAATGGCTGTGAAATTGATTGTGAGTTGTTCGTCTGAGAATCCTTTCAGAACAACATCATCTCCCTTCGCTTCCTCGTTCAGTTCCGACTCCGCCGAGTTTTCATCAAACTGACATCCTTCCATTTCAACTCGGCTTGTTGTGTCGTTCCACACAATGTCAATCGCTCCTGCCCGGCCATTCGATGAGCATCCTCCAAATTTGCAGAATGTGATCAAAATCAAGCCACTCATGTTTGCATCCACACAACTCCCACTTTGCACTGATCCATTGACAGATTCTGTGTGAGTGCGAGAGATGGTCAAGAAGAGCGTGTCTGACATCGACATCGATCCATTTCCAGACACAACAATCAACGCAGTCGAACCAGCGATGGATGAGAAACGAGAATGAGAGAAACGAGTCGTTCCTGCTGACAAGCTGAACAACTCCTTCGTTCGATTCTGTTTGACACGAACCACAACATTCTTCACTGAAAGGAGTCCATCTTCCTTCATTGCGACGAGTGGAGAGGAGGGCGAGGAAGGAAGGAGAGTCATCGAGCGAAGTGTCAGGTTGGCACCAGCTTCCACTTCGAGTTCTGCTGTCAACTGTGTTGTGTGAGGACGAGGCGATTCGTCAAGCGTCACGTGCACAGATTCTGTTCCGTTTCCGACAATCTCCACGTCTGTTTGGATTGACAAGATTTCACTTTCAGTGAATGACCCATCGGAGAGTGAGAAGAGTGTCGAACTGTCTGCCTTGAGTGTTTGGATGGCTGGCTGAAGTGTGTCTATCGTTTCGATCGGATTTTCATTCTCATCTGTCTCCACATCCAACTTGATCTCAGTCTTCGCTGTTGGAGTCTCAACGACTTTGAAGAGAGGACAGACTGTGAATGTATACCCGCCAGTTGTCACACTGATTTCACGATTCGATGTGCAGCCAACGACTGAAGATGTGTTGAGCAGCGATGAGCTGGCTGTGACGAATAAGATATCAGCCTGATTTGACGGCTCGAGATCAAAACGACAGTCTTCCAGAAGAACTGATCCATTCATCTTGAAAAGAAACATTCTCAAGTACATTCCAGTGAGGGCAAACGTGCATGAATATGCTTTAAAAGCGGTGTGTGTGAGATCGAATGTTGCTGAACTTGAACCTGTTGTTTGGCACCGTTTCAAAGTACAATTGTCCATCGTGAGTGAGACAGACTTTGAACAGCTGATCAATCCATCTCTGGTTTCACATTCATTGAAGAGGCAGCTTTGAAAGATAAAGAAACAAGGTCCTGATATCCCGAGGAGATAAATCATGGACGGATTGAGAGATGTGTGGAAGACAGTCCCAACAAAAAAGGAGTCGGGGGAGTTCGAGGTCGACGTCATTCCGAATTCGTCCAGAGTGCAGTCGACGAAGAGGAGAGGGTCATCCCGTGTGACGACACCGGATTCAACAGACAGTGAGCCATTCCCGAAACGAGATCGAGTCACCACAATCGGTCTGACACCTGAGACAGCTTTGATTAAGATAACCGAAGACAATCGGTCTGACACCTGAGACAGCTTTGATTAAGATAACCGAAGACAATCGGTCTGACACCTGAGACAGCTTTGATTAAGATAACCGAAGACAATCGGTCTGACACCTGAGACAGCTTTGATTAAGATAACCGAAGACAATCGGTCTGACACCTGAGACAGCTTTGATTAAGATAACCGAAGACAATCGGTCTGACACCTGAGACAGCTTTGATTAAGATAACCGAAGACAATCGGTCTGACACCTGAGACAGCTTTGATTAAGATAACCGAAGACAATCGGTCTGACACCTGAGACAGCTTTGATTAAGATAACCGAAGACAATCGGTCTGACACCTGAGACAGCTTTGATTAAGATAACCGAAGACAATCGGTCTGACACCTGAGACAGCTTTGATTAAGATAACCGAAGACAATCGGTCTGACACCTGAGACAGCTTTGATTAAGATAACCGAAGACAATCGGTCTGACACCTGAGACAGCTTTGATTAAGATAACCGAAGACAATCGGTCTGACACCTGAGACAGCTTTGATTAAGATAACCGAAGACAATCGGTCTGACACCTGAGACAGCTTTGATTAAGATAACCGAAGACAATCGGTCTGACACCTGAGACAGCTTTGATTAAGATAACCGAAGACAATCGGTCTGACACCTGAGACAGCTTTGATTAAGATAACCGAAGACAATCGGTCTGACACCTGAGACAGCTTTGATTAAGATAACCGAAGACAATCGGTCTGACACCTGAGACAGCTTTGATTAAGATAACCGAAGACAATCGGTCTGACACCTGAGACAGCTTTGATTAAGATAACCGAAGACAATCGGTCTGACACCTGAGACAGCTTTGATTAAGATAACCGAAGACAATCGGTCTGACACCTGAGACAGCTTTGATTAAGATAACCGAAGACAATCGGTCTGACACCTGAGACAGCTTTGATTAAGATAACCGAAGACAATCGGTCTGACACCTGAGACAGCTTTGATTAAGATAACCGAAGACAATCGGTCTGACACCTGAGACAGCTTTGATTAAGATAACCGAAGACAATCGGTCTGACACCTGAGACAGCTTTGATTAAGATAACCGAAGACAATCGGTCTGACACCTGAGACAGCTTTGATTAAGATAACCGAAGACAATCGGTCTGACACCTGAGACAGCTTTGATTAAGATAACCGAAGACAATCGGTCTGACACCTGAGACAGCTTTGATTAAGATAACCGAAGACAATCGGTCTGACACCTGAGACAGCTTTGATTAAGATAACCGAAGACAATCGGTCTGACACCTGAGACAGCTTTGATTAAGATAACCGAAGACAATCGGTCTGACACCTGAGACAGCTTTGATTAAGATAACCGAAGACAATCGGTCTGACACCTGAGACAGCTTTGATTAAGATAACCGAAGACAATCGGTCTGACACCTGAGACAGCTTTGATTAAGATAACCGAAGACAATCGGTCTGACACCTGAGACAGCTTTGATTAAGATAACCGAAGACAATCGGTCTGACACCTGAGACAGCTTTGATTAAGATAACCGAAGACAATCGGTCTGACACCTGAGACAGCTTTGATTAAGATAACCGAAGACAATCGGTCTGACACCTGAGACAGCTTTGATTAAGATAACCGAAGACAATCGGTCTGACACCTGAGACAGCTTTGATTAAGATAACCGAAGACAATCGGTCTGACACCTGAGACAGCTTTGATTAAGATAACCGAAGACAATCGGTCTGACACCTGAGACAGCTTTGATTAAGATAACCGAAGACAATCGGTCTGACACCTGAGACAGCTTTGATTAAGATAACCGAAGACAATCGGTCTGACACCTGAGACAGCTTTGATTAAGATAACCGAAGACAATCGGTCTGACACCTGAGACAGCTTTGATTAAGATAACCGAAGACAATCGGTCTGACACCTGAGACAGCTTTGATTAAGATAACCGAAGACAATCGGTCTGACACCTGAGACAGCTTTGATTAAGATAACCGAAGACAATCGGTCTGACACCTGAGACAGCTTTGATTAAGATAACCGAAGACAATCGGTCTGACACCTGAGACAGCTTTGATTAAGATAACCGAAGACAATCGGTCTGACACCTGAGACAGCTTTGATTAAGATAACCGAAGACAATCGGTCTGACACCTGAGACAGCTTTGATTAAGATAACCGAAGACAATCGGTCTGACACCTGAGACAGCTTTGATTAAGATAACCGAAGACAATCGGTCTGACACCTGAGACAGCTTTGATTAAGATAACCGAAGACAATCGGTCTGACACCTGAGACAGCTTTGATTAAGATAACCGAAGACAATCGGTCTGACACCTGAGACAGCTTTGATTAAGATAACCGAAGACAATCGGTCTGACACCTGAGACAGCTTTGATTAAGATAACCGAAGACAATCGGTCTGACACCTGAGACAGCTTTGATTAAGATAACCGAAGACAATCGGTCTGACACCTGAGACAGCTTTGATTAAGATAACCGAAGACAATCGGTCTGACACCTGAGACAGCTTTGATTAAGATAACCGAAGACAATCGGTCTGACACCTGAGACAGCTTTGATTAAGATAACCGAAGACAATCGGTCTGACACCTGAGACAGCTTTGATTAAGATAACCGAAGACAATCGGTCTGACACCTGAGACAGCTTTGATTAAGATAACCGAAGACAATCGGTCTGACACCTGAGACAGCTTTGATTAAGATAACCGAAGACAATCGGTCTGACACCTGAGACAGCTTTGATTAAGATAACCGAAGACAATCGGTCTGACACCTGAGACAGCTTTGATTAAGATAACCGAAGACAATCGGTCTGACACCTGAGACAGCTTTGATTAAGATAACCGAAGACAATCGGTCTGACACCTGAGACAGCTTTGATTAAGATAACCGAAGACAATCGGTCTGACACCTGAGACAGCTTTGATTAAGATAACCGAAGACAATCGGTCTGACACCTGAGACAGCTTTGATTAAGATAACCGAAGACAATCGGTCTGACACCTGAGACAGCTTTGATTAAGATAACCGAAGACAATCGGTCTGACACCTGAGACAGCTTTGATTAAGATAACCGAAGACAATCGGTCTGACACCTGAGACAGCTTTGATTAAGATAACCGAAGACAATCGGTCTGACACCTGAGACAGCTTTGATTAAGATAACCGAAGACAATCGGTCTGACACCTGAGACAGCTTTGATTAAGATAACCGAAGACAATCGGTCTGACACCTGAGACAGCTTTGATTAAGATAACCGAAGACAATCGGTCTGACACCTGAGACAGCTTTGATTAAGATAACCGAAGACAATCGGTCTGACACCTGAGACAGCTTTGATTAAGATAACCGAAGACAATCGGTCTGACACCTGAGACAGCTTTGATTAAGATAACCGAAGACAATCGGTCTGACACCTGAGACAGCTTTGATTAAAGATAACCGAAGACAATCGGTCTGACACCTGAGACAGCTTTGATTAAGATAACCGAAGACAATCGGTCTGACACCTGAGACAGCTTTGATTAAGATAACCGAAGACAATCGGTCTGACACCTGAGACAGCTTTGATTAAGATAACCGAAGACAATCGGTCTGACACCTGAGACAGCTTTGATTAAGATAACCGAAGACAATCGGTCTGACACCTGAGACAGCTTTGATTAAGATAACCGAAGACAATCGGTCTGACACCTGAGACAGCTTTGATTAAGATAACCGAAGACAATCGGTCTGACACCTGAGACAGCTTTGATTAAGATAACCGAAGACAATCGGTCTGACACCTGAGACAGCTTTGATTAAGATAACCGAAGACAATCGGTCTGACACCTGAGACAGCTTTGATTAAGATAACCGAAGACAATCGGTCTGACACCTGAGACAGCTTTGATTAAGATAACCGAAGACAATCGGTCTGACACCTGAGACAGCTTTGATTAAGATAACCGAAGACAATCGGTCTGACACCTGAGACAGCTTTGATTAAGATAACCGAAGACAATCGGTCTGACACCTGAGACAGCTTTGATTAAGATAACCGAAGACAATCGGTCTGACACCTGAGACAGCTTTGATTAAGATAACCGAAGACAATCGGTCTGACACCTGAGACAGCTTTGATTAAGATAACCGAAGACAATCGGTCTGACACCTGAGACAGCTTTGATTAAGATAACCGAAGACAATCGGTCTGACACCTGAGACAGCTTTGATTAAGATAACCGAAGACAATCGGTCTGACACCTGAGACAGCTTTGATTAAGATAACCGAAGACAATCGGTCTGACACCTGAGACAGCTTTGATTAAGATAACCGAAGACAATCGGTCTGACACCTGAGACAGCTTTGATTAAGATAACCGAAGACAATCGGTCTGACACCTGAGACAGCTTTGATTAAGATAACCGAAGACAATCGGTCTGACACCTGAGACAGCTTTGATTAAGATAACCGAAGACAATCGGTCTGACACCTGAGACAGCTTTGATTAAGATAACCGAAGACAATCGGTCTGACACCTGAGACAGCTTTGATTAAGATAACCGAAGACAATCGGTCTGACACCTGAGACAGCTTTGATTAAGATAACCGAAGACAATCGGTCTGACACCTGAGACAGCTTTGATTAAGATAACCGAAGACAATCGGTCTGACACCTGAGACAGCTTTGATTAAGATAACCGAAGACAATCGGTCTGACACCTGAGACAGCTTTGATTTAAGATAACCCGAGACAATCGGTCTGACACCTGAGACAGCTTTGATTAAGATAACCGAAGACAATCGGTCTGACACCTGAGACAGCTTTGATTAAGATAACCGAAGACAATCGGTCTGACACCTGAGACAGCTTTGATTAAGATAACCGAAGACAATCGGTCTGACACCTGAGACAGCTTTGATTAAGATAACCGAAGACAATCGGTCTGACACCTGAGACAGCTTTGATTAAGATAACCGAAGACAATCGGTCTGACACCTGAGACAGCTTTGATTAAGATAACCGAAGACAATCGGTCTGACACCTGAGACAGCTTTGATTAAGATAACCGAAGACAATCGGTCTGACACCTGAGACAGCTTTGATTAAGATAACCGAAGACAATCGGTCTGACACCTGAGACAGCTTTGATTAAGATAACCGAAGACAATCGGTCTGACACCTGAGACAGCTTTGATTAAGATAACCGAAGACAATCGGTCTGACACCTGAGACAGCTTTGATTAAGATAACCGAAGACAATCGGTCTGACACCTGAGACAGCTTTGATTAAGATAACCGAAGACAATCGGTCTGACACCTGAGACAGCTTTGATTAAGATAACCGAAGACAATCGGTCTGACACCTGAGACAGCTTTGATTTAAGACAACCGAAGACAATCGGTCTGACACCTGAGACAGCTTTGATTAAGATAACCGAAGACAATCGGTCTGACACCTGAGACAGCTTTGATTAAGATAACCGAAGACAATCGGTCTGACACCTGAGACAGCTTTGATTAAGATAACCGAAGACAATCGGTCTGACACCTGAGACAGCTTTGATTAAGATAACCGAAGACAATCGGTCTGACACCTGAGACAGCTTTGATTAAGATAACCGAAGACAATCGGTCTGACACCTGAGACAGCTTTGATTAAGATAACCGAAGACAATCGGTCTGACACCTGAGACAGCTTTGATTAAGATAACCGAAGACAATCGGTCTGACACCTGAGACAGCTTTGATTAAGATAACCGAAGACAATCGGTCTGACACCTGAGACAGCTTTGATTAAGATAACCGAAGACAATCGGTCTGACACCTGAGACAGCTTTGATTAAGATAACCGAAGACAATCGGTCTGACACCTGAGACAGCTTTGATTAAGATAACCGAAGACAATCGGTCTGACACCTGAGACAGCTTTGATTAAGATAACCGAAGACAATCGGTCTGACACCTGAGACAGCTTTGATTAAGATAACCGAAGACAATCGGTCTGACACCTGAGACAGCTTTGATTAAGATAACCGAAGACAATCGGTCTGACACCTGAGACAGCTTTGATTAAGATAACCGAAGACAATCGGTCTGACACCTGAGACAGCTTTGATTAAGATAACCGAAGACAATCGGTCTGATTGAGACAGCTTTGAGATAACCGAGACAATCGGT
>JARBJD010000213.1:0-130420 GCA_033064195.1 Blattamonas nauphoetae
CTCGCCTCCCTCGCCCTCCAGTCCACACCTCCGCTCCATGCCTTGTGTCCTCCACTCGCTTCCCTCGCCCTCCAGTCACCTCCACTCGTCTGCCTTGTCCTCCACTCGCCTCCCTTGTCCTCCACTCGCCTCCCTCGCCCTCCAGTCACCTCCACTCGTCTGCCTTGTCCTCCACTCGCCTGCCTTGTCCTCCACTCGCCTCCCTCGCCCTCCAGTCACCTCCACTCGTCTGCCTTGTCCTCCACTCGTCTGCCTTGTCCTCCACTCGCCTCCCTTGTCCTCCACTCGCCTCCCTCGCCCTCCAGTCACCTCCACTCGTCTGCCTTGTCCTCCACTCGCCTCCCTCGCCCTCCAGTCACCTCCACTCGTCTGCCTTGTCCTCCACTCGCCTCCCTCGCCCTCCAGTCACCTCCACTCGTCTGCCTTGTCCTCCACTCGCCTCCCTTGTCCTCCACTCGCCTCCCTCGCCCTCCAGTCACCTCCACTCGTCTGCCTTGTCCTCCACTCGCCTCCCTCGCCCTCCAGTCACCTCCACTCGTCTGCCTTGTCCTCCACTCGCCTCCCTTGTCCTCCACTCGCCTCCCTCGCCCTCCAGTCACCTCCACTCGTCTGCCTTGTCCTCCACTCGCCTCCCTTGTCCTCCACTCGCCTCCCTTGTCCTCCAGTCACCTCCCCCGTCCTACCAATGTCCTCTCTCGTCATCACTCATTCTTCACTCATCCTCCTCATCCCTCAACTCCCCCCAAACATCCTTCCCAACCCCCACATTACTCTTCTCATTCATCCTCCACTACATCAATTTCATCTCTCTCAATCACCAGCCTTCTTATTTGACTCTTTATCCTATCCTTCTGGTCACCTCTCAACATCAATATTTTCTCTCAAAAAAACATAACTAGTGCAGTGAGGACGATAGTTGAGGCAACATCGCCCACCACAATAAGATCATCCCATCAATTGTTTTTATCTCCATCTGACTAGACTTCTGGTGGGATGATTTTGAAAAAAAACACTCATGATCAGCTATTTGAGGTGTGAAAGAGTTATTTAAGAGAGATTGGAAAAGTTGACAAAAAGAATGGCGACGGTTGGTTTCGATGTGTGCTCGAACTTTTCTATGATGTCAAAAATATTGACCCACGTTCAAAGACCTTCCTGAAAGATTGAAGATGTGATTGTCTGCTGTGTAGACACGGGTGGAACAGACCAAGGGATTGAACAACCTTGACAACGGCAACGTGTGCAAGTTGATGAGGCGGAGGGAATTGTTGAGAGAGATGCATAACGAAACTACATAATATTGCCTCAATGTTTGTTTTCCTGTTGATCAACACAGCTGGTGGATGACCTTTGTCTTCGCAAAACAGCTTGAACAGCTTCCAAGCTCGCATCCACGGACCACGGTTCTTATATCTGTGTTCCTCCACCTCCCTCACCTTCTGGTCTATTCTTCCAAGATCGCAGAGCTCTCGAAAGTAGAGGAGTCCTGCCAGGTTCTCTTGCCCAGTAAAGAAGCGCGAACCGTCCCTGGGGCAGGCTCGCTTCCGATTCCAGGTCTGTCTTCATTGTCATCGTACAATATTCTCCGAGTTCGAAGGCTTCCTCCTCCAATTCCTTCAGAAGCTGTGACCATGTCTGATTCTGCCAGTTGGGTGTAATCAGAACCCCCATCGTCACTGGTTCGATCATCAGTTTCCTCAAAACCTGAGGTATCACTAAGATCGGAGGATGAATAAGTGGGAAGTTCATCCCCGTCCAATTCACTGTGAGGGCATTCGTTCCTACTGCCCCTTCGTCCTCGTAGAGTGAGAAGTATCTTTGACATTGAGTATTCCGACTTGAGGCGAAAAGATCGATTTGCGGATCGAAGCACCATCGATCGTGGAGCAGTTGAAGCGCTGTTTTCTGTAGCTGGTACTCGGCTTGTGGGTGTAATCGGGAGAGAGCATCCGCTTTGCAGTTCTCCACTCCTGGGATATGTTGGATGTCTGCGACCAATAGACCCACTTCCTTGATTGTCCGAAGGGTCTTCCGTGTGATGTGACACAACGTTGGTCCTGCTCTCATCTTCTTCAAGTTGTATACGGCTGTCGTGTTGTCGCTCTTGATCAGAATGGCTGATATGCGATTGTCCTTCAATAGTCGAGACGCCGTGAGAACAGCAAACCGCACTGCAGCTGTTTCTTTCCAATTCGAAGTCTCCTCTCTCTGTTTCTGTGTCCACTCTCCGTGAAAGTATGTCTCTTCGCCTGAGATCTCGACCACACAGCCCCATCCTGTTGGGCTCGCATCCGTTATGAGACAGGCCTGAGGTGTGATGACCTCGAACGTCTTCGGTGTGTTCGTGGTGATCCGGGTCGACCAAAAGGTCATCTCCCCGATCAGTGCTGGTGTTAGAATGGCATTGGACAACCAACCTCCCTGTCCTACTGCTTCGTCCTTGGTTTTGATCATCTTCAGAAGAAACAAGCTGGCTTCTGGGATCACTGTCCTGAGATGGTTCAGGTTTCCAATTATCTGCGCGAGATACCGAACAGGAACAACTGATCTGTTGAAAGCTTGTGCTTTGGCAACTCTGAGCATATTGAGGAGTCGAGACTGTCTCTTTGGAGTGATTGATAGTGATTGATTCGTCGAATCGATTCTCCACCCAAGATATTCGATCTGCTGCGATGGAACAATCTGGCACTTGTCGAGAGACATTTGAAACCCGAGAGTCATCAACATCCTCATTGCGAGCTCTGTTTTCGATTGTGATTCCATCTCGTCCCGACAAATCAGAAGAAGATCGTCCAGATATGCAATTACTGGAATCTGGAGAGCCTCCTCAATGATTTCACCGCAATTCGCATTACCTTTGTGAAGGTTCGTGGAGCCGTCGCTAACCCGAACGGCATCCCCACATACTGATAGAATTGGTTTTGGAATTGAAAGCACAGGAAGCGGCGGAGATGAGGAGGGACAATGATGTGCTGGTATGCGTTCTTGATGTCGATGCTGGTCAACCAAGACGATTGGTTGATGAAATGAACTGCTGTGGAGATATCCTCCATTTTGAAGTGTTCGATGGTGAGTTCGGAGTTCAGGGGAGTGGCATTTAGGATCTTGCGCCACTTCCCCCCTGGTTTCGGGACCAGGAAGGTGTGTAGGGAGAGGGCGACCTCCGTCAGTTGCACCGGGACAACCACACCCGTCTTTATTTCCTCCTCCAATAAGATTCGATATGCTTGGGTCTCCACTGCATTGCCCTTGAACTGGGGAGCCCATGGCACTTCCTGTAACCTCTTGACTGATTCCTCGTCTTTCCACTTCCATTGTGCCCCTTCTCCACACGCTCTCGCCCTCCAATCCTCGTCCACTCCGCGATTGCATTGAGAAGCCGACCCGGCGTCGCACAGTGACTGACTAGTTGCGTCTTGGTGGCTGCTTGAACGATTGACGGTTGTGGGGGCCCTTTGTTTGAGTCGGGGTGGCCCGTCCCCCTCGTGGGGAGAAAAACCCTTGTGTTGAAGGGATTGGTTGGTATGAATACGCTTGCTGTGGCGGTGGCAACGAAGATAAAGTTATCGATGGAGGGTATGAATTTGCTTGATTGGGCGGGAGTAGTAGATCCGAAGCCGTGTTGATCGGCTGCGTCAATCCAAGGATCGTGGAGACGCGATTGTAATTTGCTGGATTCACGTATCGACCGTACTCACAACATGTCGCCGCGTCCGCTGAGTCGACTATTGATTGTGTGATGAGGTTTAGAATGTGTTTTTCAGGCTCACCTCGACAGACCATGTCGTAGGCTTCAGCCATTCTTGCGATCGATGACAGGCTTGACTGTGATGATGTCCTTAGGGCCTGATCTTGAATTCTTTGGAATTCTGTAAGAAGTTGGCTGTTTGCTGCGATTTCTGTTGGTATTCCGAGGATATGTTTCATATGTGACGTGGATGCGTTTGCCACATCCCGTTGCTGTGTTGGTAGAGCAGCTTGTAACCAATTGTCGGAAAATGTTGGTTCTATCTTCTTAATATCTCGTCTTATCCGCTTTCTAAACTTTTCTTGACTCTGTCTGTTGTAGTGAAGGAGACTGCTGTGATCATGTCTGTCATCACGTCTGGATGTCACTAACCTCTTTTTTCGTAGTTGATTCCGATCTCTTTTTCTTCTTGAAGTAGTATGCTGCCTTGAAAATGTTCCGCTGCTATCTGAATCGATAGATCTTCCCGAAGGTGTGTCCGAGCCGGAGTCATATGATGGTGAAGACGAGTACGAAATTGAACTGTTGGTACCCGAAGTTGATTCGTCTCGCCTCGATTGCCGTCCTTTTCGACGACGGGAATGCACGGACTTCGATCTTTTTGGGACCACATGATGATGATGATGAGGTGTCGAATCCGCAGTTTGACGTTTGCTTTTCTGTATGACAGGCATAGTTTCATAAGAAGGACGACTGTTCGATTCAACTATTGGTGTTGATTGTGATAGTACAGTCCTCGATGACAAATCAGGTGGTGTCGACGGTTGATTTGCCAGGCTCGGAATAAGATGCGAAATCTGATTCACAACTGCAAGGAGAACGTCTTGGTTCAATTGCCTTGCAGATAGTTCGTCAGTTTCCGTAGCAATGGTTTTCTCGTTGGAGAGTTCCATTGATGGATCGGCCACCCATGGTTTCACTTCGCCAGACTCAGGAGTTGGTAACCCTGGTTTGGTAGTGGTGTGAGAGTAAGGAACACCTAAACCGTGAACCTTGCCCATGTTCGGTCTTCCTTCCTCTCCCAATGGATCATTGAGTGTGCCTCGTTCTTCTTCCTCATCAAACTCCTCTAGTACTTGCACTACCATCTCGTGATTTTGCACCCGTGTCTCTCCCCGCCGTCTCTCTCCAAATTCACACTCTTCAACACACATCCAGCGCGATGAAAGAAATACTACAACTCTAACTTTGCGAATGAGGATTGGAAAACCAAGCAGAATCTCAAAGCGAAATCGCTTTCCAATTCCCCACACTAACGCTGCCCCCACCGTCGCTCGACACGGATTGGGACAGGCCTCACTCACCTCCGACGAACTTCGCGGCACATCTGAGGGAGATCACCCGAACAACAAAAGAGGGGTGTACGCAGGAGTCGATGAAAAAGTGTTAGAAGGAGAGGGAGGAAGAGGTCCAATGAGTTGAGAGGATGCTTAGATGCAGAGAACAGACAACATGGACGATCAGAGTAAAATAGCCAAGTCGGATGCTGAGATACGATCTCCAGTGTTGACTGCTCTGATCTCTCTAATATAGGATTGTTCTGATCTCAAATTCATCATTTTCAATTGAATGTCGTTCCAGTTTTTCCACTTCATGATCTAGGTGATAAAAGAATTGTATTTCTACGAATCAGGACATTGATCAGACCATCACAGTTTTCTTCCACTTGATCGAATCTCATTCACCTTTTCCGCTTCTGATTCATCCGAAATGAACGTAAAACTGAACTTTGTATTGAAAAATTAATTCTAAACATCGTATCACATCATCTACATGCCGTTTTGAACAGAACCCTCTCATCGCCTAATTAAGCGCCAAAAGCCCGTGTCCTATGATAGGACACGGGCTTTTGGAGGAGGACATGCCGACCCATGGTAACAGAATGGAGACAAAGAATGTTTGACGCGCAGAGAGAAGATGAATTCAGACGAAATAGAGGCAGATAAAGGTGTCTTTCTGAATCGGACAGGACCTCTGTCCTCTGTCCTACAGATTTGGCCTCTTGTCCGTCCGCTTAACATCATAAGATTATTGTGGAGATTTTGAGTGTGTTCCTTCTAATCGGTTCATTTCTTACGATGTAGTCTATTATGTCACTGTTGGCGGTATGTATCACATCATCAATTGATATTATGAAGGAAATGTCTTATTTATGAGTAATGGCAATCAGTTAACTATGTCCGATTGATTCGGTTCCCCAACATAACAAGTTGCACCTCTGACAGGTTGAAATTATAGTTCAGATCAATTCACAATTCTTCTTTACAACAAAACCATACAATGACTCAACAGCCCACAACCACTCCATCACTAAGTATAACAGACCCGAAACGCTACGAAGGTATCAAGTGGTCTAGCGATGTCCGGTCGACTATGACACAAGGAGTTCCAGCATGGGGACAAGGGAAGTTCAGCTCGGCATTGGCATACGGACTCTGCCTCTTTTCGTGTTTGGGTATTTCAGGACTCCACAGGATATATATGGGAGACCTTATGTGTGGAATTACGTGGTGTTTGACTGGAGGTTGGTGTGGCATTGGAGATTTGATTGACCTTTGCTACATCCCCTCTCGGATAAACGCCATGAATGCCGAAATAAACAGAAAATCCAAAAAGAGAGCCGCTATCATCGCCGAACAACAAGCCCAACAACAAATCATTGTTCAACAAGTTCCAGTGTACTATGCCCAACCTCCCCCTCTTCCCCCGAACTACCCTTATGCATCACCTGCCTACGCACCCCCGAACGCCCCTCTCCCCGAATCGCCTTATATGCCGGGTTATGTCGCAGCAGCACCGGGACAAGCATACTCCTCCCCTGTTGCTCCTGCATACCCAATATATGTTGCTGTCCAGCCACAGCCAGTCGGCGTAAACCTCAAGGAATAATACTTTCATTATTTAGTGCTGTTTATCCTGATTTGCTGATTTTATTTTTATCAGCATCCCTTTTCAACAATATCATTTTTTCTCCTCTTTTGTCCATACGCTGTTTGACTATGTGATGCCCTTTCACATCTTTCAAGCTTGGTTGGTCCATTTATATCGTAATTCTTCCATCAGAACTCCGAACGTTTCATTGTGTCTGTTGGTGGTATTGGAGATAGATTGTGACAGATTCTGTTCCGGAAAACGATAAAAGGTAATAATCCCCCAACAGAAATGATTGAATTGTTTTAATAGTTGCAATGGTGGATAACAGAATGACAAAAAGTAAGCAGGTTGGAAACAGAACCAAAAAAAGCGGCTACTTCACTCCTCCTCCGATTCATCAGGCTCGACAACGGCCTGTCTCTCTCTCACCTTCTTCTGCTTCCACTTCTCCCGCCCATCGTCCATCCCCAACTGATCGCCCTTCCGAGCGATGTCTTTCATGTTGATTTGAGAGCGTGAGATCCGAAGAGCAGCCAGCCTGAAGAGAGGACAGACAATGAACAAAGTGAATCAACAAACCCTGCATCCTCCGCCCCTCTGAAGAACCCAGACTGCGTCCGACGAGCGAACTGCTCGCGAATGATGTCATCTTCAGTCGGGACAGGCATCGGCTGTTGTGGCATGTTGGGATGTGGGGAGGACATTCCAGGAAGAAGGATGTTGGGACGATTGAAGAAGAACGATCCTGTCCGCTCTCGGTCTCGCTTGTGCTTGTCCTTCTTCTTTGTCGATCTGGCTTGGCTGGAGTGTGTGGAGGCAGAGTGGGAGGAGGAAGGGGAAGGCGATGGAGTGGGGGAGTGGGACGAGTGAGACGAGCGGGAAGAGCGACGTGAAGATTTGTGTCTGCGTGGAGTTTTGAAGTTGGAAGAGCTCTGTCAAGACGAGAGAGAAGGAGAGAAGAACAATCACATTGAAAAAAGGAAAAAAGAATAAAAGAAGGAAGAAAGCAGATTCTGTCCCAAACTTTGTATGTTCGCCCTGGAGCGAGCAGAGGCTGGCTGTCGATGTTCGGCAGTGGCTCGGGAGACGAAGGCGACGAGCGCTCCAACTTCTCCTGCAGATCGTTGACAGTCTGTTCGGGCAGATCCACAAACGACTTCTCTCTCCCCTTCAGCCCTTCCGTCTCCGAATCCGACGACGTGTCGGTGTCTTCCTGTTTGGAATATTTCGACACTCTCCCCTTCTTCCCGCCCTTCTTCCGCTCATCCAGCGTCTCTCGCGAGTGTCGTGGCGTGCCTGAGTCTGTCAGGAGGCTGTCGCGTTCAGTCGGTTCGTGATCTTCCTCGCTGATGTGCTTGCCTGTTCCCAACTCGTCCTTCGCAACGCCTTCGATGGCAGCTGGCTTGACAAATCCCGAGAAGGACACTTTATGCACGTCGACGTTCCAGAGAGTGAGAGTCGACAAGTAGAGCAGGCAGATCATCACAATGATCAGAACAGACGGCTGCTTTGAGATGTAGTCGGACAAGAGCGACACGACACCGTACATGCTGTAAGTGAACACGCGAGTGAACTGGAAGAAGCTGGAAAGAGATAAGAAGAAATACAAAAGGCAGACCTGACCATATTTCCTTTAGAGAGGGCCACAACGAGGGAAAAGTTGTTCACATCCCACCCAGTTTGCTCAAACCCGTAAACCGAGACGGTTATGATGAAGAACACAAGACGCAGCGTCCCATGCGTTTCTTGTGGAATGAGGATCGTGATTTGTGCGAGCACGATCATCAAGAGCATGCACGACATGTCCAAAAAGTAACCGGCTCGTTTGGAGCGACGATCGATCACCTGGCCAAACACAAGTGAAGCCGCGACCGAAAAGATTCCGCTGATCGCAAAGGCAATCCCAATATACGTGGATCCTTGCGATTTGGGGATCTGCTGAGTGAAACAAGCTTGAATGAATGCCTGGATCGCCTGGTAGAGTGCACCGATAATGATGACAGGAAACGTCGCAGTGGTCTTGGCCCATCCAAATAATGACTTGAAATAAGATTTTATATGAACAGCTTTTGAAGGGGCGGGATCAAGAGTTGCGAAGTTGGTGTCTCTTTTGGGCTTCTTTGTGCATTGTCCAGACGGAACAAAGAACATGACAATCACTCCAACCGCACAGAATGCAGTAAGGACCAATACGACTTGCCATTTTTCAAATTTGCAGAAGAACAGGATTGACGTAAGGCCGTTCCCGACTGGCGTGCTCATGTAATAGATAGCGTAGAATAGTCCAGAGAGAGTGCCTCTGATCTCGTCGGTTGATATCTCATTCATGTATTCAGTCCATGCAGACCAAATTAGGCCATAACCAATCCCGAATAAGATTCCGGCGACGAACAGGAGTACTACACCAACTGTGGGGGTTGATGTGGCATTCCGAACAAGGATAAGCACAAACAATGCTATTCCTTGAAATATGAGGAAACAGATTGCACTGAAAATCAACAGGATGTACGTTGAAAATAGCATGGTGAAGACTGGAGCGAATATGCTGATAATCGCGCATAAGAATCCGTAAAGACACAAGACAATCGCAGAATATTCCGGAAAGAAGGTTGTCATGTAGTTGAGAGAAGTATTGGCGGCGACAAAGATGCATGTAAAAGAAATCGCGATAATCACGGTTTTGATTTTTGGATTGATTTCTTTCGAGGGTGGAGGGATGGTCAAATCTAATGATGGATCATCACCAGCATTTATTGATCCTATAAGCAACTGGGTGGCAGCAGTACCCTCTTCTTTCATTGATCTGGCCATTGTTTGTACCAATTTGTGAATATGAGTACACAATTAGGGTTTTTCTTTTTATATCATTGAATTCACTCTGTTGTATGGGTGTTGAGAGACGCATCAGGATGACAAAAAACAAAACGTTGGGTAAGATCTTCAAATTTAGATGTCTGATGGACGTGATGGAGAGGTAATCTATCCAAAAGGCGTCTTTTTCCAGGAGTTCTTTCTTGATACGGAATCTGCTGATGATAATGTCTTCACTGCTGACACTGTCTCTTTTTCTCTCCCCGACTCGATTACTGTGACACCATCATCCAAACGATTTGATGTGGATCCAAATGGCGTGGATGTGTGTTTTCTCTCTCATTTTCCTCTTTGTCTCACTTGGTTACGATTTCCCACATCAACACCTTTTTTCAAACATCCATCTGACATCATCTCCTTGCCTTTCGTCAAATCCATTATTTTCCCACTGTCGTCCTTTTTTCCAGACCGTTGCATCCGTCCCAACGGGATGCCCAGCTGCCATACAGACGTCCTTGTCGTTTATCTCAGCACAGCATTTCTCAACCACCAGCGAAGTAGAAGTTGCTCAGGAAGATCTCAAAGTTTCTCATCAGCCACATCTGCTCAGTGCTGTCGATTCAAGCGATCAGATACCTTCGGAGTCGGAACTTCAGTACATTGACGAGTTCTTGTCCAGCTTCCCACAAGAAATGTCGAAGTATCTGTCTGGGTATTTCCAAGATCGTACAAGTACTTTGGTGTGCTATATTTATCTTTTTAATTCAAAATCCATTCACAAAACAATCACCAAATTCATCTCATCCTTCTCATTCATTTCGTATCACATTTATCTGTAGAATTCATCACGGATTGTGTCAAACATGTTTTCATCTATCCCGCCTCCTCTATCAAATGTCCCTTCTCAGCCTCCTCCCGTCCCTTTTTCGTTTGCGATTTCTGTCTCCTCATTATCTGATTAACCCATTCATCGTTCCTCAATTTCTAGTGAACTCACCTACGCATTGGAAATATCACCAAAATCCTTTTCATTTCCAGCCGCACCAACTATTATTGAGCCTTTCTTTTTCACATTCGCTCTGTATGATCTAGTCAACAGGACGAAGCTATCTGAAGATTTTCCTTTTGAAATGAATCAGTCCGGACCAAACAATCTATTATCCCCCTCAATTCCTTTGGGAGCTATTAATAAACATGTCCAAAATCTCAGCGGAATTTTTCCCATCCCTCCACGTCCTCCACGGCAGATATACCTTGTTCTAAAATGCATGAAAACACTTACTCCAACAACTGGTGGAGGATATAACAAGTATAACATGGACATCAAAGAGATAAACGAATATCATCAAAACTACAAAACCTCAGTCAGTCTGGACAAGAAAATAACCAGTCGAGTCAAATCTTTTGCCGACACCTGGCAATTCTTTGGATATTGGGCAACTGATATTTATTCGTTCGACAATTCTGAATGGAACCCTTTGGATCAACGATCCTCATCAACCAGTGGCAGGGAGAGGCGTGCATCGACTATATCGCCTGGAACAGATTCCCGACTTGATGGAGGCACTCTCTCTCAAGTTGGGACACCTGCACCGTCTTTCGATTCCCGAGACGAGGAACAAGACAGATACCAAACTGAAACTCGCTTCTGTCCTCAGGGGAAGGAACTGTTCGAAGAAGAATTTACCTTCCAAATTCAGAACTTGCGCAAAATGGACGATAAGCTCGATGAAGACAGCTTCATTGACCAGCTGAAGAGCCTCAATCTCAAACCAATCGAAAAATCTCGACCGGACACCCAATCAGCTTTTGATGAGTCTCGCCGCGATGTTGTCAAATTCAACATGACTATCAAAGCAACGTACCATCAGAATTATGTGTTCCACAACGCTATTCTATCTGATAACACTGAGATTGCAGGAACATCATCTTCTGAATTCCAGAAACGGAACGACCTCACCACACCAACCAAACTTAAATTGAATACTACTCCTTCCGGAACACCCCCTCTCCTCACGCCAGCCCCACAGTCTGTCCCATCAGTCCCAAATCGCCCGCCGCCAACCAAACCATCTCGACCGCCTCCAATCGCTGCAGATTCCCTCACAATATCAACCCATCCGCTCAACACTCCTTCTAAATCTCCATCTGGCGGACATGATCCAAGCAAAACTAATTTTAGCACAGCTCCAATCCTTCCAACTTCAAACAGCCAAAATACGGTTGTTGCACATTATCAATCCGATACGCACCGTGTCCTCACCCCATTTCTCCACAGTCCGCTCAGTCCTTCGCTATCAGCCACTCACATCCTGTTTCTCTATCCGCAAAGCATCGACTTCACATCTCTCAAGACCGATCTCTCCATGCGAAATATCCTCATCGAAACAGAAATCAGAGATACAGACAACCTTTCTTCACCCGGTCTTCCTCTCATTTTCAACAATAAGGGCATCGGAAGCAATGAAATGATGACTGTCCACAAAAGCTGTGTGAGATACCACGAACAGCGCCCCACATTTGGAGACGAGATCAAAGTCAAACTCCCCCTTTCATATTTCCCGTCTGAAGCCCATTGCAACCCAAACACACTCCACGCCCTTTTTAAGTTCTACCATTTGGAATGCAAGAACGTGAAAGATGGGGAGCCAGGCACGCTTCAGCTCATCGGACATTGTGTGTACCCCCTCAACCTCTTTTCGTCTCACACCGACCTGTCCCAAAAATTCCCCACTCTGAGCTTCCAGGAAGGGTTGGAACACGGCTACCTCTCGCATCCCCAAACCAAGTGGCTGGCGGATGAACAAGCAAAAGGACACAATGTCGAACGAGATGAAAACGGTACAGAACAACAAATTGCTGATCCATCGCTCTCCCCTCTCTTCATCACGAACCACAGCTCGCACAAAGAGAAGGGCGTCACATTCAACCTCCGTGTCCGCTTCATCTCCTCCCTCCTTCCCGACGACCAGCGACTCCTTCGCGTGTTGGGTCTGCGCCAGATCGATCTCAGCCAGAGCTGGCTCACCACTCTGAACGGAGCTTATTTCGCTCCCGACGCGATCTGGAAAGAGGAGAAGACGAGTTCCAAGTCACTGACGCTGTCCACACTGGCCAATCTCATCTCAATCATCCCATCTGCCAAGCCCACACCGCAACTCCACATCAACCCCTGGATCGCCACACTCTCGCTCTTCCCCAACACTGAAGCACACGAGATGGTTCGCTTCTTCCCCGCTGTGGCCGACACTCTGTTGTACGGAATGTGTTCTGACTCCCACTCTCTCCGCACACTCTGCTTCTCCCGCTTTGTGAGCACTGTGGAAAGAGTCTTCCACATCGAAGTCACCGAGCTGTCCAACACAGTCGGACCAGTGCAAGTGGACCCTTCTCTCCAAACAGCGTCTTCGCCGTCCTTCACCAACAATTCTGAACTCGCCCCCATTCTCCGACAGTACATCGACCACTTCTTCACCAATCCGATCATGAGCGGTGGAAGGCCAGCTGCTGTTCACAGCCATATTGCGATTCTGTGGGCGAACTATCTCGACAGCATTCGATCAGCCGATTACTCAAAGACAAGCCACGCGATGCTGCAGAGTGAAGTGCGAATCAACCATCTCCTCTTCAGCTGGTTCTTCACTTCACTCATCCACAAGTCCCTCCTTCTCCATCTCCGCGCACTCGACACTCCTTCCACATCCCCTCAACTTGCTGTCCCGCCGCCAGAAGAAGGCAAAGACCCCAAATCATCCGCCTCTCTCCTCTCCCTCGTCTCCTCCCACAACCACTCGCTCATCCCAAACGTTCTGTACGAATCACTCCGCTGTCTTCTCCAGGAATCCACCTTCTTCGTCCCCTTCCTCCTCAACTCCCAAATCGTCGGTTACGAAAACCATCTCATCGCTTTTTATCGTTCCATTGCATTGCTTCTCTGCAACATCGCCTCACTCGCTGCTCAAAGACAGTCGGCATCAGACAAGTCGAAGCAAGCCCAATCCAACCTCTCTTTCCTGCCAGCCACACTTCCTCGCAAAGACAGACACGCAATCGCCGAACTGTTCTGCCAGTTGTTGGATGTCACTGCTCCAAACCCCGTTGCGCTCAAAGCGACGTGGGCACTGCGTCTGAATGTGTACACACTGCTCGTCTCGCACGACTCGTTCTTAATGCTCGTGCTGTGCGATGAGAAGGAAGAGGAGCTGATGGCCAAGAACGAGTGGGAGAAGCGGAGGGCAGCGAGCAAACAGAAAGACGACAAAGCCAAACCCAAATCTGACGCTCCCACCAAATTAGACAAATGGAAGCCCCACAAATCCCTCCAACTTGTTCAGCGGATGCTCCTGGACTTGTGGGAGTGTGAGATGCTCAAGTTCGGCTTCTCGTCCATCCCGCCCTCCTCCCTCCGCTACGTCGAAGCCGCACAGCCGTCCTCGCTTCTCCAATCGATCAGGCTCAGCATGCCTGTTGTCACACCAGCTGCCACCGGACTCAGGTCGTCTGCAGGCTCAGGCCCAGTCCCAACGTCTCCGAAGGGTGTTCGGACTGTTCCGAAAGAGGAGCAGAAGGAAGAGCCCAAACAGGAGCCAGTTTCGGAAGTGAAGGAAGCAACGGAGACATCCACGCCCGACCCAACCACTCCATTCGCTTCTCCCTTCGCTTCCAAAACAGCGTCCGATCCATTCGCACCAAAAGCGGCGTCCAACCCGTTCGCTGCTGGTGCTGGAAAACAAGGCACTCCCCCAACATCGACAGCTGACATGCGCCGGACGAGTGTGATGTCGGGGCAGACACACGTTGTGAACGGCGTGGTCAAGGTCGTTCCCCCTCCGCCTCCACGCGCCAAGACACAGGCGACAGACACACCGAAGACGGGGGAAAAGAAGGAGGAGAAGACGGAAGAGAAGAAAGACGTGAAACCAGAAGAGAAGAAGGAGGAGAAGCCAGAACCGCTGAAAGAGGAGAAACCGGCAGTGAAGAAGGAAGAGCCCAAGCCACAATCAACACCCATCCAGACACGCTCAGCATCTCGAACGCCTCAACCATCACCCCTCTCGACTCCACAGCCAGACAAAGAAGTGTCGCCGTCCTCACTCGACGACGAAAAGAAAGAGAAGGACGAAATGAGCACCATCCTCCCTCGCGACGTTGTGGCACTCCTGACCGATCTGCACCCCTTCGCAGTGTTCCGAATTCTGCTCCAGAAACTCGATCTGGCCACCCTCCTCCATCCCCACTTCTCGTCCAACCCCGACCAGCCCATCTCCCCCAATCGCCTCCATCCTGCCCTCGACAAATCATTCCGCGCGTATCAGACAATCGCCTCACACTTCATCCTCTTCTTCCATCTCGCTCTGACCAACCTCTCGTTCATCAAACGGATGCGGCTTGCGTATGTCGCTGATTTCATCGATTGTCTCCTCTCGGCTGGGTGGATCCTGAAGAACCTTCCCCAAACTGACCTCCATCATTATTTGGTTGATCAGATTGCGACCGAGTTGGAGAAGGACAGAGACGCAGACGAAGGCCAATCCATCCGAAACGCCATGTCGTTTGTCAAACAGCTGAAGTTCCTGACGAATCCCGACTTCATCGACAACAACCTCGCTCTCTTCTCGACCGATTCTGTCAAGCCCGTCTCTTATTACGACTCCAACCAGTTCTTCTCCGCTCTCGAAAAGGGATCGATCCCATTCGGCCAGCTCGTCAAGAAAGAGCAGACGAAGCCGACCTCGCTCTTCTTCATCAGTCAGTCGTCCGATCGGAACAGCCTCTACTCAACCAAACTGAACCCAGCTCACGCCACAAAGGCGACACCAGATTTTGCCAAAGTGAAGGAGAAGTCCCGCACACAGCGACTCGGCTCGACCACCGTTCGCTCGGAAAGGACATCACCCGCGTTCGAGCATCCTTCGGTCATGAGCCTCTTTGAGACATCCACGCCCACACTCAACACTCAGACCATCCCTGCATCGTCGCATCAATTCTCCTCCTCCAGTCAGCTGAAGGAGCAGCCACAACTGTCCTCCAAAAACCCTCCAAACAGCAGGCAGATGGCGATATGCCACATTTTGGAACATTTAGCGTTCAGAGTTGTCCACGACTGCAGTGTGATCTGGACGCATCATCGAAACAAGAAAGTGACTGCGATGGCTGGCTGTGGGAAGGTCGATCTGGCTGATCTTGACGTGAACCTTCCGTTCACTGTGCTCTACGATTTCTTCTTTCAGAAAACGAAAGTTGTCAACAACGTCTCGTCATTCGTTCTCCCTGTTCTCTTCTCATCGCCATCTGGTGCCATCGCTCCCATCTCAACATCCACCGACGGGAAGAACCACGAACAATCGCAAGACAAGACGCTGAACTCGATCTGGAAGACACTGATCAGAAATCTCAGGACCGTCCTGTTTCAGGAAGACGTTGCGCTTCTGAACTCCACCCTCCTCTTCTACACCGTCCACACACGACACCATCTCTTCCTTGAAATGAACGGAACGTGTCAGGCATTCGTCATGGCCATTCTGTCGGTCGTTGCGTCGAAGTCGGCGGAGTCGCTGAAGGGCGAGATGCTTGTCATGATTGAGGGCCTTCTCAGAGCGAACACTCTCACCCAGCTCGAAGAGAACGGCCTGTCAGGAGAGGCAGACATGAACACTGTTCTGTTCTCGCGTGTGCGGATGAATCTGACTGTGGGATTGTCGGAGATGGAGGACGTTGTGAAGAACTCGTGTGACCTCTTTCTCGCGTTCGTGAAGGAGCTCAAGAAGTTCCTCAAAAGTCTCAAAAATTCAGTCCGATCACAGTCACCTGGCGACTGGAAAGTGAAGGGCTTCGAAGTTTGGACTGAAAAAGGGCAGGAAATGGCGATCGAGCACCACGTATGTTCCTCTTTTGTTCTCATCTCTTCTCTCTGTGTCAACTGCTTGTTGTTCTCTCTCTGTCCACTGTTTCTTGTTCTCTTTCTCAGACTTCTCCTTTCTACGAAGTTGCACACAACTTTGCCGGTCAGATGACGAAGCTCCTCAAGCGACTCGAAGCCATCAACAATCTACCGGCTGAATCTCAGTTCCAAAGGGCACGCTACCTCAGCAACATGATCAGCGAGTCTGCCTCCTTCTTCCTTCATCTCCTCCATTTCTCTCTCTTCTCTCCTCACCCTTCCCATCCATTCACTTCCTCTCTCCCCATCATCTCCCTTTCTCCCCTTCCCTTTCCCATCCAGATACGACCTCAACCCTCTCCTCCAAGTCATGTGCTACAAGCGTCTTCGCAAGCACTGGGAGAAGACGTCCCACCTCGACACAGCCGCCACTGTCCAACTCCGAAGCAGCATGGTCATTTTCGAGATTGTGACAGAAATGATCCGAAGGGGCTTTCTGGACAAGCCAATCAACACTCGCGAGTGGACCAACCTTCTCAACGATTGCACGACGTGCGGATGGAAGCAGCTCGTCCTCGACATCATCCCAACAGCCACGTTTCTGACGAAGGAGGTGTGTTTCTTCCATCCTTCCTCATTCTCTCTCAGCGTCTGGCCGACATCTTCACTCGCGATGTCATTTCTGTCATCATCTCCGCTAAATCGAAGCCGGGTGTCCCTCTCTTCTCCCTCCCCTCGCTCATCAGCTCCCTCATCCTCTCTGCCACCCTCTTCTCCCACGGCCCTTACTACGAACTCTCCACTCGTGTCTATCAGCTCGTCCTTCGCCTCTGCGCGTCCATCAACGACACTCGGACGATGTCGACTGTGTATGCTGCCCTCTCCTCCACCACCGAAAACACACTCTCAGTGTACGGCCCAGACCGAGTCAGGAATCAGTATTGGCTGGTTGGCCTGCACGGGAAGGGCTTTCGACAGCTCGACAAGAAGGAGTATGTGTGGAAGACAGTCGAGTTTGAAGCGTTGGATCGGATGATGAAATTGCTTCGAGCCGAATACGCCAATCTCGTCGCGATCGCAAACAAGGAGCGACCAGAAGACGACCAAATCGCCATCAAATTCAAGCAGGGCTGCTTCGTCGAGAGTGGCCGTCTCAACCACGCCTACATCACTCGTCGGAAGGAGATCCAGAAGAGCCTGCCGTCCAAGTCACAACCAACGAAGGAAGACGAGTCGTTCCACCAGCCCCCGCTGACTGTGTTCCCCGAGAACGAGATGACCATCCATCTGCAGCAGGTCATCCCACAGACGCAGATGGAGCCGTTTTTGGTGGACTGTGATCCGTCACTCTCCAAACTGAGTGTCTTTGTCTTTTCGTATTCGCAGTCATTCACACTCAAGGGTCTGCTCTCCCTTTCTTCATTTTTGACTGATCTTCGTTCTCATCCTCATCTTCGTCTCGTTTCTCTTCATTCTCTCCTCTCGTCATCTCTCTTCGTCTCTCTCCACCGCATCCTCCTTCCTTGTTTTTCTTTTCAGGCAAGTCACACGGCAACCTCGAAGAAGAATATCTCATCCAGCGAGTCATCCGCACCAAAGATTCCCAACCAGGTGGCCTCGTTGCTGTTGAGGTGGATGTGGCTGAGACCGAAACAATCGAATACAATCCGTGCCAGCGAGGAGTGTTCGATATCGAGAAGGTGTGTCTTCTTGTCTCTCATCATCGTCACTACCATCTCGTCATCCATTCTTCGCCTCTGTCTTTTCGCTTGTTCTTCCTCTCCTCGTGCTTCTCTCCAGACAATGGCGGAGATGGCAGACAGTCTCAAGCTCCTCCCCAAAACCAGCAGTGTTCTTCGCCAGCTGAAGGGCGTGCTGGCCACAGGTGTGTTCTCCTCTCTCTCTCACTCTTACCCACAACTCCCTCACTCTCTCCACCCTCACTCACCCCACTCTCCATTCCCTCATCCTTCGCAGAGGTCAATCTTGGAATGGAAGGAATCTTGAACCTGTTCCTGCTCGACATGCCCGACCTGTCCACTCCTGTCGATAAACAACTGCTGCGGGATTCTTTCAAGGCTCTCCTGTTGCTGTGTCGACACGCGCTGACGAGCATTGCGGCTCACATCGAGCAGAGGTGTGTTCTCTGCCTTCCTCATCTCGTCCCCTCTCCTCCTCTCTCCCCTCCCTCTCCTCCTTCAGGTACTACACATCCTTCTCTGAAGCTTACAACCGATATTGCATCAAATGGAAGGACGAAATCGGCGACCTTCCTCTGCTTGGGAAAATCTGACTCTCAACACTCACTCAAACACTTCTTTCTTCTCGTGTATCTTCATTTATTGTATTTTGTGGACATTGTGTGACACGAACCCTCCATCCTATCCATGCTTCATTCCACTCTTATGTGTTTTCTCACTTTCTGGTTTTCAGTTTGGTTGAAAAAAGTGAAGAAAGGCGAACAAAAATTTCACATTGAGCCGCTAAACTCACTGTGAATAAATACACAAAACCGAGTTCTGAAATGACGAATGATTCAGAAAAACCCGAACAGGAAGAAGAGTCTCTTCCGTCGAGGTCAAATGACTTGGACGATCTTCTGAAACTGTTCTGATTGTCAAAATGCTTTATCAGCGAGTTCTGATTTTCTTGATTGTCTGTGTATTCATTGTTGCTCACAAAGAATCGTTTTGAAGAAAAAAAGTCGAAACTCACCAATGGACCAAAAGAATGGGGTGGAAGATCCGAATCAGATTGATCAGCCCTATATTCATATTTATTCAACAGTTCCATTGCCATGCAAATGTCCGAAGCCCCTGTCAAAGAAAAAGTTGTCATCGACTGGACAGATAAAAATCTGTTCATGGATGTGAAGTGGTATTTCAGATTGTTCTCTCTGATTTTTCGATTCTTGTGATTAGGCCAGACAACATCGGAAGCACCGTGTCAGGTGGTATCCCTGCGTGGGGTAATGGCCAGTTCAGCAAGAACATGGCCTGTGGGCTTGCGGCGTTGACTTTGGTTGGACTTGATGGACTTCATCGTTTTTATTTGGGAGACATCTGCTGCGGTCTCTGCCTCTTCTTCTCACTAGGCGGATGTTGCATTGGCCAACTGATTGATTGCTGCCGAATGGGGTCAACGGTGAAAGAACGCAACAAGAAGATCAAAAGTACCGTCAAAGAAAAAATCCGATCTCGCACCGCAGCAACCCAAGGTCAGCCTGGAATGGTTGCATATGTCCAACAACCGCAACCTTATCCCGCTCCACAGGGGTATGCTCCTCCTGGACCTGCAACCGCCATGGCTGATCCAGCCTACCCTCAGGCTTGATGTCCGCTTTCGTCCGAACGACACAAGTTCTTGATTTTTAAGTAACCTTATGTTTTGTCGTTCAGAACTCGGTTTTTGTATTTATTCATAGTGAGTTTAGCGGCTCACTGTGAAACTTTTGTTCGCCTTTCTTCTCCACTTTTTTTTCAACCAAACTGAAAACCAGAAAGTGAGAAAACACATAAGAGTGGAGTGAAGCATGGATTGGATGGAGGGTTCGTGTCACACAATGTCCACAAAATACAATAAATGTCGAGAATACAATGCATGAAAAGAGTGTTTCTGAAAACAGAACAATAGTGATGGAATGTAGGTGAGATCATGGGAGTCCACAAAGGCATACGCTCCATCGCGATGCATGCTTCACTCCACTCTTATGTGTTTTCTCACTTTCTGGTTTTCAGTTTGGTTGAAAAAAAAGTGGAGAAGAAAGGCGAACAAAAGTTTCACAGTGAGCCGCTAAACTCACTATGAATAAATACAAAAACCGAGTTCTGAACGACAAAACATAAGGTTACTTAAAAATCAAGAACTTGTGTCGTTCGGACGAAAGCGGACATCAAGCCTGAGGGTAGGCTGGATCAGCCATGGCGGTTGCAGGTCCAGGAGGAGCATACCCCTGTGGAGCGGGATAAGGTTGCGGTTGTTGGACATATGCAACCATTCCAGGCTGACCTTGGGTTGCTGCGGTGCGAGATCGGATTTTTTCTTTGACGGTACTTTTGATCTTCTTGTTGCGTTCTTTCACCATTGACCCCATTCGGCAGCAATCAATCAGTTGGCCAATGCAACATCCGCCTAGTGAGAAGAAGAGGCAGAGACCGCAGCAGATGTCTCCCAAATAAAAACGATGAAGTCCATCAAGTCCAACCAAAGTCAACGCCGCAAGCCCACAGGCCATGTTCTTGCTGAACTGGCCATTACCCCACGCAGGGATACCACCTGACACGGTGCTTCCGATGTTGTCTGGCCTAATCACAAGAATCGAAAAATCAGAGAGAACAATCTGAAATACCACTTCACATCCATGAACAGATTTTTATCTGTCCAGTCGATGACAACTTTTTCTTTGACAGGGGCTTCGGACATTTGCATGGCAATGGAACTGTTGAATAAATATGAATATAGGGCTGATCAATCTGATTCGGATCTTCCACCCCATTCTTTTGGTCCATTGGTGAGTTTCGACTTTTTTTCTTCAAAACGATTCTTTGTGAGCAACAATGAATACACAGACAATCAAGAAAATCAGAACTCGCTGATAAAGCATTTTGACAATCAGAACAGTTTCAGAAGATCGTCCAAGTCATTTGACCTCGACGGAAGAGACTCTTCTTCCTGTTTTGGTTCTTTTTCCGTTTGTTCGTTCTTTGGAGATCTTCCCTTTGCTTTGGCTTCGTGTCTTTCCTCTCGACGAGCTCTTCGTTCAGCTCGACGCTTTTCCTTCGCTGCTCGCTTTTCTGCTTTCCTCTTCTTTCGTCTTCTCCTCCGTTCGGTAGAAGACAGCGATGACTCCTCAGAACTTGAACTTTCTTCTTCTGATTCTCTTTCCCTTCGCTTTTTGTGTTTGCGTTCGGGTTCAGAATCATTCTTCATCATTTCGTTTGTGAACACTTCAGATAGCGTTGGAGATTGGGCTGGGAGGATGTATGATGGATCATACGGATGCGACAAAGTCTGAAAAGAAGCATAAATGAAGAAAGAATGATGGGTGAAAAAAACCTTCGATCCAGGGGAGAGTGAGGAAGATGAGCGGTTCAACTGATCAACAGGGGCGGGAGATGATGAATGTGGGGTGGATGGATGAGATGCAAAGACAACAGACACTCCCCCATTCTTTTTCGGTTCAACAAGAAAATCTTGAGGGACTGCAGGATACTGCGCGAGCGAATCGACAAGAGATGGAGAAACTTGATCAGAAGACAGCGAAGGAAGGGCATTGGGAGGTTGCTCAGTGTTGGCAGACTGAGGCGAATCGACTTGTTTGTCGACGTTGGTGAGGGATGGTTGGGGGAGTGCAGTGGCTAAGTCAGACGATGAATGCTCCAGAGGAGAGTGGTCTTGAGGTGGGGAAGGAGGGCGATAGGCGGTTGGGGGGACGTATGGCGTCGTTTGCTCGTCAAGATCGATGATGTCAGAATCTGAGTCTGAATCTTCATTCTTTGAGTCAGAATCTGATTTCGATGAAGATTTCGTCTTTTTTCTCTTTTCCTCAGATTTCTTGCCTTTCTTCGGTGTATCAAATAACTCATTGATACCTTTCATTTTCTGCTTCTGTGCTTTTCGTTCAGCTTTCTCCATCTTTTTGTCACTTTTCTCTTCCTGTCTTTCTGTTTTCTTTTCGATTTTCTTCGTAGTTTTCTCGAGTTTTCTTTCTGCCTTTCTTTCAGCTCGTTCCTGACGTCGTTCGTGTCTTTTTTCCCGTTTCTGTTTCTTCCTTCTGCGCCTTGAATCCGACGACGAAGACTCAGATGATTCTGTTTCAGATTCACTTTCTTCTTCCTCACTCTCGCTCGATTCAACCTTCTTCTTCGATTTTCGTTTTTCCTTCTTTTGGCGTTTACTTTTGTTCTCATCGGTCTCCCTTCTCTCCAGATTCAGATACTTCAATGATGGTTTCGGGAGGAATTCGCGGGGAGGATCGGTTGAGACTAGAGCACGTAAATATGGGAGGAGAGGAACTGGCTTGACAAGTGACTGATGGACGCAGAAACAGAAAGAAACAGATGAAAGGGGATGAATAACGCACACAGCATATTCGGGAGGCAGCGGGATATCTCTTCGTACCCACACTTTGTTCTGATATTTATTCCGAATGAACTCGGTTCGCCCACTGAGTGAAAAGGGTAAATAACGGAAGAATGAGACCTTTGGTCACGTGGAATGGCAAAGTCTGTTGGCATGGTCGCCTCCATCACTGAATTTGCTCGATTGTTTCCCATCGTGATCATCATCTGGAATGAGGCAAAGAAGGAAATGAAAAACATATAAAAAGTCTAACCTCCACTTGTTGCTGATTCCACACATCCATCGTGACTGACTTTACGAAAGAGTATCTTGTGCCAAGACTTCTGTGGATTCCGCTGCAATCTGTGCATATAAAGATCCCAAAAGTGATGGATGTCCACGCTGGCTCTAGGAAAATGTGGAAATGATAAAATTATTTAGTAGAATTTTGATGAGAACGAGAAAGTTGAACTTCTTGCTCGGCAGTCAGCACAATGTGTATTGCCTGGTTGTTCAAGAGTTTTCTCCAAGATGCTCTTGAATTTGAGTTGTAGGCGTTTGTCTTCAGATGCCATTGTCTCTAGATTCGGAGAAAAGAAAGATCAATGGCTCCCCTTAACTTGATTGTTATTATCGCTCTCAAATGGCAATGCTTGCAGCTACTCTTGTGGCAACTGCCACTAAGATTTGTACCTCATACAAAACTGTTTACATGATTGGAGTCTTCGGTTCTCCAGTCACAACGTCGATCATCAACCAAAAACGGGCCCAATACCCCACATGGTACACTCCCGACCGTGTCGCCTTCTACAACACACTTGTTGGAAAAGGATACTTTGGATTTGATTGCGTGTGCTTTATTAAGGGAATTCTCTGGGGATGGAACGGAGACGCATCGAAGACACACGGTGGCGCTGTATACGCCTCCAACAACGTCCCAGACATTGGAGAGGATCTTATGATTACAAGATGCCATGGAGTTTCTAATACATTCAGGAACATTGCTCCGGGAGAGGCGCTCTGGCTGCAAGGACATATCGGTGTCTATCTTGGGTCAGGAAAGGGTGCCGAATGCACTCCAGCGTGGCAAAATAAGTGCCAAATTACTGCCGTTGCGAATATCGGTCCTATCAGCGGCTTGAACTCCAGAAGGTGGGCCAAACACGGAAAGCTCCCGTACGTCACCTATTAATGTTAATACCTGTGGGAACTTGAGTTTATGTTACTTTATCATCACTGTGGAAGAGTTCACACACGTTTTTTTGTTTGAAAGCGAAGCCAGAAGGGTTAAGAGCGAAAACAGCACGAGGATGGAAAATCGGCTCAATCATTCTAAACAAACGATTTTACAATGAAGAAAGGGTGAAATGAGAAAAGAAGAAAACGGTGCTTCAAACTCGAACCCTCCTCACCGCGGGAGCTTTGTCCATTTGGACCACACACTCGTCAATTCCATCGTCTCGTGTTCTGCCCTGCGACAGTCCGAACTTCGCTCTCCTCCTTCCGTCCCGTGAATCAACCTCTCCCTCCTCGGCCTCGTCCTGCTCCTCTCTTCTCGATGTCAGAGCAGACTCGAAATACAAATGTTGTTTCTTTGCTGGCCGATAGATCTCATACTGTGAGGGATTGATTGTTGATCTGAACTCCACAGAAACATTCGATTTTCGTGGTTGGGCTGATTGTGAAGATGAAAACGAAGCTGACATTGGATTCAAACGAGATCTTTGCGGTCTCGAAGAATCACGCTGTGTGAGCGGACCAGTCTGATCCGGGTCGGCGGAGAGAGTGAGAGGGGGGAGACGGACGGACTGCGACATCGGATTGTGTCTTCGGCGTCCTCTCTCGCGATCCTCGCCGAGTCTTCTCTTCCACCGCCGCTCTTCCTCTCCCTCCCCGTCTTCCTCCTCCACTCGCACGTTCCTTCCCGTCTCCCCATTCTCCACAATCAGTCTGTGCACCTGCTTCACAATCGAGTCCCTATCGAGTGTCTTTGGCTTTGGCTCCTGTCTCCTCTTTCGCTGTGGGCTGTCTGTGGCCTCGTCATCCGCTCTGTCTGTCCTTCTCCACTTCTGCGGAGCATACGACGAGCGAGACGGGTCGGTTCCTGGACGTGGTCTTCGGCGAGACGAGAAGATGTTGTCTTCATCGTCGCCGACTTGAGCTCTCTCCTCGTCTGACCCATCGTCGTCCAATCTCAGCCGCTCCACTCCAACATTCTGTCCGTTCCTCCTCGATGGATGAGGGCGAGCTTGGTTCTCGTTCGGCCTGTCCCATGTTCGCTGTCGTGGCTCGAGTGTTCGTCCCTCAATTCTCTCGTATCGGATCGGATGGACGAACCGTTTGACAACTCGCTCCTCTTCATTCTCGTTGTTTCCTTCGTCAGTCTGGTGTGCCCCGTCTTCTGTCATCGGAGTGATTGTGGTGAGTCTGTGGATGGTGACTGGAGTTGCGGATGGGAGTGCTGGAGGCGAGAGCGACTTCCTCTCGTCTCCTCTCTCCTTCACCTGCCCTCCTTCCTCCTCTTCTCCGTCGTCTTCCTCGTCTTTTCTGAACACCGACATTTCGTTGACTTCGAGCATCTGTTGAACTTCATCGTCGCCGGCGCTTTCGTCGTTTTGGAGCTGATTCGCGTCGAAGTCGGTGGGAGACTCGGTTGACCTTTCTTCTTCCTCGATTTGCGGAGGCACCTCGCTTCTCGCTTCCGTCGTCTGCGTCATCCGTCGAGTCCCTTCGCGGAGTGTCCTCTCCTTCTCCTTCCTCCTTTCCTCTTCAGACGTCCTTCGCCTCTCCTTCTCCCTCCACGTCCGCCGCACTTGCCTCATCATCTCTTCCTCCTTCTCTTTCTTCTCCTCTGTCCGTTCCATCAGCACTTCCTTCCCAATCGCGTATTCCTCACCTGCAATCAGCCTTTTCTGATACAACGTCAGCTGCGACAGTTCCTCCTCTCCCTTCTTTCCTTTCTTGTTCCCAACCTTCGATTCGCGTGGGAACGCGAAGAGTGGGAGTGGGGATGCTCGTCTTCCAACTGACGCTGAACGGCCTGTCATCGACCCACCACGCATTTCACGTGAGTGCGGTTGGAGTTCAGTGCGAGATGTGTCTTGACCAGTTTCGAGAGCGAGTCGCTGTGATTCTCGCATCGAGCGTGTTCGTTCCTGTTCCTCGCTTCGTCGCCTCTCGTGTTCTTCTTTCTGTCTGAAGTTGGATTGCTGGTCTTTCATCTTCGACTCGAAGAGAGCAATCGATCGCTGCAATTTGTTCTCCCTGAAGTGCTTCTCCCTCACCTCCCTCGCCAGCTCTTCCCTCGACTTCTCTCCATTTTCAGGCGACCTCGCCAAGAACTCTTCTCTCCCTCTTCCCTCCCTCCGTCCTCTGCTCTCGCTCTTCGATACGTTCCGAGCTGGATCGTTCCGTTTGATGAAGCCCATCCCGCGACTCTTCATCGATTGTTCGGTGTAGTCGTTCACACCGCGGTACACACCTCCCTTCTCCTTGTTGGTGTGGCTGTGGGAGAGTGCTTGGCCCATCAGTGAGCCGCTGAGAGAGAAGAGGGGACGTGAAGAGATGAGGGGGTGATAAAGATGAGGAGGGAGAAGGAGAGAAATGGTGAACGGGATGAAATGCAAACCCTTCTTCGAAGTCCTGCGACATGTTGCTCATCGAAAAGAAGCTCATTTTTTCGATTCTGCTTCGCTTGTCTTCCTTCTCCTTCTCTTTCCTCTTCTGCGCGGCAAAGAAGAACGAGCTTTGCGTGATCTGCGGCTTGAACGTGCAATTCTCGTCGCGATACTTCTTCTCGAGCTCCTCGTCCTCTTCCTCCCTCTCCTTCTTCCTTCGCATCCTCCGCTTCTCCTCAATCGCTTCGATCTCTTCTTCTGTCATGTTGATGTCCCGTCCCTGCCATTTGCTGTTCCGCTTCTCTTCTGCTTCGTTGCGGCGATCGGCTCGTCGTTTTTCGCGGAGATGCATGTTGAACGGTCGAGAGAGGGCTGAGAGGACGAAAGAGGATGAATGAACAAAGCGAAGAGCATGCCGTTCAGATGGTCTTGCGATGTTGTGTAGAACCTGTTCTCTCCTTTTCTCTGCGGCGCCCCCTTCCATTTGTCGCCATGATCTGCAAAGAACGACAGAACGCGATGAAGAGATGGATGAAGAGTGAGAGAGACGATGAGAGATGATGAGAGATGGATGTAGAAAGAGATGAAGAGAGAGACGAGGAACAAAAGATGAAGAGTGAGAAACGAAGCGTGATAAAAACACACCCACAACGATTTCTGTGATCTCGTCCTCCGACACAAACTTGCTCCCTCCGATGTCCGCCCAGTGCAGCTGGTTGAATCGCTTGGAAGGAGGCGGCGACGGGACAGTGACGAGGAGTGGAGGGAGTTGATTGGTTGGGACTGTCACGAGCATGTCAGAAGCAGGCACTTCCGATGCAGGGAGGGGGAAGACAACGTGGTCGTCTGTTGGTTGGGACGACGTTTGGGTGTTGGGAGAGTCGAGTTCGGAATCGCTGTTGGGGGAGGGGGAGTGATGGTTGGAGCGAGGATCTGGTTTTTGGAAGGAGGAGCGAGAAATGAAGAGATGAGAGGAGCAGACCATCCACAACTCCTTCCATTCGGAACTGTCGTGGTGGGCGAGGCATTTCGAGCGGAAAGTAGCAATCGCGGAGGAACTGCGGGTTGGGGATGACACACGACAGCTGCTCCTGCACAATTTGGCTGAGACAAACAAGAAAAGAGAAGGATGAACGAAAAAAGGACAATGAATGATATCAACACAAACAAGAATTATTTGAAAGATGAATAAAAAAAGCATGTTGTTCCAACAAACGCTTTCGTGCGTTCCAATCCGTACGTCACGTTGGGATCGGCAAAGACGTGGTACGTGCGATGGGAGGGGAGCGGAGGTGATTCCGACCTGGCCTTTTCGTCCTTCTTCTTCAGAGTGCCCGTGTTGAGCATCTCACTCTCGTTCTTCTTTCTCCTTCGTCGCCCCTCCTCTTCTCTCTCTTTCTGCAGCATCTCGTATTCCTGCCTTCTCCTTCCCTTTTCCGTCATCAATTCCAGCTTCGGCCTCTTCTTCACTTGTCGAACAATCGTCTTCCATTCTGGCATCGTCCCAAGTTGCCGCGTGTCGTTGTCGAACTTCGACCGATCAGCCACAACAACTGTCTTTTTCTCTCCTTCCCACACCATTTCCCGAAAGATCTTGATCCTGTCTGCCTCTGTGATGTCTTGTTGAATGGTGTGGGGTCTTTCGAACGACGGTGATTTCCGAGAAGGACTTGAGCTCTTCGCTGTCCGTTCTCTCGTTGTCTCTCTTTGATTGTCCGACGACTCCGACACTTCCTGCCTCTCGTCACCAGCCTTCCATCGTTCCTTGTCTCTCGCCCGCTTCTCCTCCTTCCGCTTCTGCGACGAAAGATAACTGAGCGAATCGGAGAGCGCGTTTGGCGAGTAAACACTGGCTGATCCCGACTTGAGATGGATGAGCGAGGTGGAGAGAGGAGTTTTGTTGATGTCGGTCAATTTGAGGCTGAGTGGAGGCATTCCGTCTTTCCTTTTCTCCCCTTTCTGCTCGCTCTCTTCCTTCAAACGGTCGAGCTCAGTCACAACACGGGGATCAACACCGACCCAAGTCTTCTGTGGCACTTCTGAGAACATTGCGTGCGTTAAGTTTGGAGGAGTGTCTGTCTTCGCTTCTTTTTCTCGTTTTTTCTCTTCTTCTCGTCTCTCTCGTTCTTCTCGTTCTTTTCTGTCGTTTTCGTCTTCCTTGATTTTGATCCCCTTGTTACCTTCAGCTCGGCCAGGAATGTGTGGGTCCTTCCATCGTCGTCGGAGCATTTTCATTTCTTCAGGATTGTCTGATGTGGAGGGAGGAGGCAAAACGATGAGTGATGGGACGAATCGAACGATAACGAAAAAGTTAAGAAAAACGAAATATGACCAGAAAATAGCAAACCAACAATTCCTCGTTCCTCCTTCTCCTTCTGCCATTGCTTTTCAAGCACTTTCATGGCCTGGCCTTCATCTGTAATGATGACGCCATCCCACACGACTTGACTCGACTGCTGGTATCTTCCTTTGCTCTGCCCTTTGAAGGGATTAACAGTGCAAAGACCAGCAAGGGCGAGAAACGACGAGAGAGGCATGGGGGAAGGGAGATAGTTGATGAGATGGTTCAGCTGCGATGGGGCGATTAGAAGCCGTGATGTCTGAAAGAATGAACAGATATTTGGATATTTGGATTATTATTATCACGAAATGTGGGAACACAAACATGAAGGGTGTTGATGAGTGCTCCTGGTTGAGACAGGTCGATTCCATCCTGTTCTTCAAATATCTCGTAGGCTTGAACACAACGGCGTATTAATGGCTGACTGTAATGTCGGAAAGGAGGAGAAAAAAGATGAATTGCTTGGAAAGGAGAAGGAGAAATCTGAGCGATGGAACAGTGAACCAAATCAATGATATGAGGAGATGGACACTTTCTCAATGCATACCTGAAACCACGTGGAGAGAGTAAATTGATGCAAACACGGAGTGCATCAGCATTCTGAGTTCCGGAGCGTTTGTTTGTCGAATTATTGTTGAGGCGGTAGAACGCCGGGTGATCTGGATGGTGAACAATAAAAAATGGTGAAGAGATGATGACAATGATAACTTTTACACAAAATAAACAGTAAATGAGTTCGTTTAGCCCGGAAAATGAGAAAAATGGTGACAGATCGTTGTTAAAAACAGACCAATCATTGAATTCCATTGTTCAAATGAAAGAATCAATTTTTTGTCTTGAGTAGGTGGTGATGGCTGAATAAATGTTGCTGATGGACTCTGGGTTAGAGAGGATGGTGTTGCCCCAGTTTCCTGCTGCGGTGTGGAAGGGACACTTGGAACTTCTCCCTCTGTAATAACATTCCACTCCAAAAGATTGTCTATTGTGATGGGTGCAAGCTATTTTGGAGATAAAATTGGAGATAAAGAGGTCACAGGCACAAACATAAAAATATGTGAGAAGACGGTGAGAACATGGAAGATGATGAAAATAGTCAAAGAAAAACGATCAAACAAACATTTAACGTCCTACACAGCTTCAGGATTTCGCTGAATGGGATCTCTGACATGTGAGCTGTTCTGCCCCTTTATAAAAACATTTTTTTCCCAGCATCTGTGAGATGAAGCGACAACTATTAACAACTTCATTATCTAAACTTCCGTTATTTTCGTACATCAACATCTGTTCGAGTGAGTCTTTGAAGCCTTCTGTTCTTTGAGCAAATAGCTGATTTTGTTGAAGGGCGTCCAAAGAAAGATCCACTGTTCGGTGAATGAGAGAGAACTCGAGAATGTCACCACAAACGGAGAACCGAGAACACATTCCAAAGCTGGAGGATAAAACTGACCCACAAGAAGGAGCGTGCCCAAGAGATTCACGAATGAGGGGGATAAATCTCCGCTGCGGACGTGTCCATAGCGACAGAGGTTGCTCAGAAATGGAGAGGATGAAACCACGACATTCTGAAAGATCATTTCACGATAGTTGTGATATGTGTTGTTGAGGATGACGAAGATGATTCCAACAAGAGAATCGAGTATTGATTCGTTTTTCGCTATTGACCGTGTGTGAGGTTGAACAGTCGATATAATCTTGGTGATGAGATCTGACTCCACTAGATGATATAGAATTTGGGTTGAACTGAAAAGTGATTCGCGCAGCAATGACAACGCAGCTCCAATCAGAGTCGAGTGGGGAGATGCCAATAGAGTGAAAACACTCTCAACAAATCCAGACGGCGATCCAGCTGAAGATGGAACGATGCCAGCCACGAGTTTATCTGCAACATCTTGCTCGTCCCACGACAGTACGAGGATCCTCAAAAACCGGGCAGCCCTGTCTTGAAGGGCGTTGTCAAAAGGATATCCTGCTTTCACGAGGGCAACAAGCGAATTGTAAATGGCTGATTTGTCCTCGACTGTCAGCTTTGAATTGGGATCGAAGTTGAGGAAAGTTTCCCGTTCTTGGATGAATATGCGATCGGAATCGGGAGTATGAGATTGAATAATTGTTTCATCAAAAGTTTGAAAGAACATATCTTCTTCCAGAGTGAACAAAGATAGATCCTGCCCATTGAACCATATCATGAGAAAGAAGTCATTTACAGGGTGATCAGTGAAAACTTGGTATGGGTTTATCTCGGTCAACTTAACGAATTGTTTGACGTGGTTTGAGCTAGTCTCCTATTTCACTGAAAGCTTCCAAAAATGTCCAAATTGTGGGTTTGACCCAGTTAAAGGATCGTCTCCATATTTTGATGTCCAACAAACAAGCAAGATTTCGAGATCGTGTTCTTATTGAACATTGTAAACGTCAAGAAATGACGTACACTCAAACTCATCGTCACTTAAGTTTCTACTGGCCAGAAGACGCCCCATGTCTCGAAACCTGCCGAACTGTTTTCAAAGAACTCGATGCCGGAACCTTCACGTACACAGGGAAGAAACCAAATCACCATCGCGAAAACCAGCGTCTCATTGAAGCGCTTCAACGCATTCTGGACGAAAATACCCATTATTCCCTTCGACATATGTCGAAGATCACAGGAGCTCATGTTTCAACAATTAAAGGATGCTTATTCTGTCATTTCCACCTCGTAAAACGTAGTCTGCGGTGGGTCCCTCACACTCTGAATGACCAACAGAAGCAAGCAAGGGTTCAAGAGGCCACCAGACTGATTGCAACTCTCGACTTTCATTCCAATTTTAACTATCAAATGCTCTTCACTGGCGATGAGTCATGGATTAAATATGACTCTCCTTACGATTTTGAGTGGATGAGAAAAGAAGATGAGAGACCAACGCGTGAAAGGCAAAATATCGGAGCGAAGAAAGTTATGTTGACCCTTTTCTTTTCTCCCAAGTTGTTTTTCACCCGTCTCCTTCCAGCTAATCAAACAATCAATGCGGACTATTTCCAAAATCAAATATTATCGCCGTTACGAAATCAATTTGATGCCGAAATGGGAGAATTCTATCACAACATGCCGATCGCTCTGCACATGGACAACGCACCGTCCCACAATGCTGTTTCAACACAGCATCACCTCACACGACTCAACATGACACGAATTCAACATCCAGCGTATTCCCCAGACATCTCTCCTTGTGATTTTTGGATTTTCGGTTCACTGAAGGCAAGTTTAAAAGGAAATCACTGTCAGACCGCAGAAGAGCTCCAGATTTTAATCAACAACTTCCTTCTCACTCAAACAGAAGAAATGCGTCTCCGCGTGTTCCGCAATTGGAGAGCAAGATGTGAAGAGGTGGTTCTCCGCCAAGGAGACTACTTATAACGTTTTTCTTTGATTCAACTCATTTTTTCAGGATACTCTGTATCTATTCTCATTCAATCACTTTTATCACCCAGGTTTGCTCATAATTTCATCGTTTTCCTGGAAGTCATGTTTTCAAGCTACTATTCGGAAATCAGATCGAATTAGAATGGATTTGATTGGAGGAAGGACTGTTGAGTGCTACCATTGCTTTGTACCATGTATCGTTCACTCACTCAAACGATAATTCTCAATGAATCCATTCCACGCCTCTCCGACCTGCTCTATTTGTTGACGCCTGAAAAGTCATTGCGTATTACATCGTGCTGATCACTACTTACGAAAGAACCATTTCTGCACCCGTCTCATTGCAGGAGACCCACATCCAGTTCTCAGCCACACCTCTCTTTTCCTTCCCATACAATATTAACTGTTTTTCTTGAATGTTGCAACAACAACATGATGAGTATGACGCTGTCCTTCCGTTCTGTCTTTTCTCTTCTCTGTTTTAGAAAGTTAGAACCGAACAAAACAAGACGTCAAGAAATGGAAATGTCAGACTATTCATGAATAAGGAAATGATCTCAAGCCTAGATAAAACAATAAAGGCATTGTCCTCCATTTTCAAGTCTCTCAGTTTTAATCCCGTCGCGAAAAGTCTCCTCGCAACATTCACCTTCAGACCGTCTCCATCCTCGTAGACTTCTCTTATTTCAATCGTCGCATCTTTGAAAGCTTCCTTTTCCCCATGTGATCTGAAAATTCTGAACCCATGATCTCAACAGTCAACCAGAACGCCAACTTATCACTCCACATCTCTTTCTCCGTTGGAATCAACATATCCGTCCTTTCCCTTATCCATCAGATGGAATAAGCAGAAAATCAACTCTTCTCCACTTATCCATTTTACTATAGCGTCATTGGGTGTTCTTCAACCTTTTATTCAAAAGATTCACTACAATCGGAAAGACCAGTCTATTAAGCGGAATAATGATCATATATTGTTTGGTAGTGCATTTTTTCAAAGAAGTATCATTGATCGACCATCATGAAGTGAATAAGTGGGGAACCACATTGAACATCGATTTATCCAAGACTCAAAGGATTTCATCCCCCTAATCCAAGTTCAAATGAGAGTCGAAGTTGGTGAATGGGGATAGCCTTTGTTGTCAGCCTTGAGTTTGACGACATCGATCCTTGGAGCTTTGAGAACGATCGCAATGGCAGAGAAAGATGGCGACACTTGCGAGATCATGACGGACACGGAAGAGCATTTAGCGATTCTGGGAATGAGGTCGAAGGTGTACTGAAGAGTGGTAGTACGAAGATGGAGACGGTCTGAAGGTGAATGTTGCGAGGAGACTTTTCGCGACGGGATTAAAACTGAGAGACTTGAAAATGGAGGACAATGCCTTTTTTGTTTTATCTAGGCTTGAGATCATTTCCTTATTCATGAATAGCCTGACATTTCCATTTCTTGACGTCTTGTTTTGTTCGGTTCTAACTTTCTAAAACAGAGAAGAGAAAAGACAGAACGGAAGGACAGCGTCAGACTCATCATGTTGTTGTTGCAACATTCAAGAAAAACAGTTAATGTTGTATTGGAAGGAAAAGAGAGGTTCGACCCATTGTGATCGCATTTCAACGTCACTTTTTGTTGTTCTCTTTGACATTGTTCGAAACTCGAGATAAGGTCATTGTAAGAGGAAAACCAATGGCAAATAACTAATTGAGAAGTGGTGATGAAAAAAAACCGGGCCCAAGTTTTCGCTGATCACCCTGTAAACAGATCCCGATGAAAACGGGTCATGTTCGCGACTCAAGATCTCTCGATCAAACATCTGAACAGGGGACAAATCATTTCAGAATTCTACCGATTCCTTTCTTTTCCACACAACTTATCAGTCGTCAGAATAAAAGGATCAATGTGAAGTGGGGTATGTTGGTAACGGGTTTATCCGACTTAACGGGTTTATCCGGGTACTATCAGTGGAACTTCGCTCGAAACAATAAAATGCTCATTTCTCTCTGAACATCGTCAGTGGGGTGGCCAAGATGTTTTCATTATGAATCTGTCTTTCCATCTGTGGAGTGAGTGGACTGTGTCATTCCCATGTATCAAACTTCATATTTCTCGTTGACTCTCACAATTGTGGAGAATCCTACTCGAAGAAGGATGGAATGTCCGACGATCTACCAAAAACATTCAATCAGACAGATTCACACGACATTCTTTCGCACGAATCTGTTGTGACCTCCTCCAAATCGAGTGATTCAGTGAGTTCTCAACAATGCCACCGAGGCTGATGAAATCTGATTGGGGAGTCTGAAACATTCATCAAACTGTGAACATCCAACGATCGATTCATCGGAATGACACTCACACTGTCCAACTCTCACCAACATCGAGAATTCCACGATAACCCCACTCGAACTGAAACAATGGAAGAAGAAGATGAGGTTGTCTCAGATCTGTCAATTAGTACTCTCAGTCATCTTTATCTCAGAAAAGTTGCTGTGTCGCAATCATCCCACTTTCGCATCTGTTGAGGTAGATCGAATCCGAATGATGATGGATGAATTTCATCCCATTCACTGTGGCATCTTCATGATCCTCGTTCGACCAGATTGTTCTCAAAGACAAGGTACCGAACATCCGCCATTTCCATCCAAAGAAACACTTCTCCAACTCTCTCCAATCGATGAGCTGACAGTCGATCGACGAATCCTTCTTCGCCGAAGTGGCATCCATCCGTCGAATGTTGGATTTGGAGGTGGACTCGCTGGCTGGATGACTGAGGAGGCACTCGAATTGAGAGTGTGCGAACAAGAAAGGGGAATGGACGAAGGGGATGGGAAAAGGGAAGAGAACGATGGATCGCTCTTCCGACCGACGAGCACCACAGTCGAGCTCGTCGAGCTGGTGGAGTTGTTGGTCGTTGTGGTGGGATGGGATGGGATGGGTCAGTTGTGTCGCTCTCGTCGTCGACAGCGAACATCAAACGCAGCGAAATGGAATGGACTTTGCATGGCTGGGTGTTTCTTGAGGTGGATGCTGACTTTGGAGGAAGTGGGATCGTCGTCCGTTCTTTGCGCCACTCGTCAGCGTCGGTCCATCTTCACCGGCTCGTCGGCTCCTCACGATCATCTCGGATGGAACGCGAGAATCCAAAAAGTGAGAAACAGTCGAATTGCATTGATCCTCGATGCAGCCGCATGATTGTTGGAATTGGGATGGACTCAACTCGTACGAGCTGATTGGAGGAACTGGCCCGCTCTTCTCGATGTCAGCGCCGGCAAAGAACCGAATGCTTTGAGAGTGAGCAAGGTCAGTTCGGGAACAGCGATCGATGGACATTCTGCAGTCGTTGTGCCTGACCTCATTCACTTCTTCCAAAAAGACAATATTCTTGAGAATAGAAGCAAGATAAGTTGACTTACAGAGAGGACTTGCCGAGGAAACGATTGAGATTCGGATTATCATGTCAAATGATAAATGAAAGATCAGAGTGTAACTTTTTTTTCTGGTCTTTCACATGATAACTCATCCACCCTCATCTCCTATGAGAAACACTTTCAACTCTTACGACCCTTTCGATGGACAAGTTTATCCTGTTTGAATCCTTGATTGACCTTCTTACCTCTCTTTTTGATTCTGGATCTCATCCACGTGATGTTTTCTTTCATGTAATAATATCATCTCTTCTCTCTATTTCCATATTATTTGGGGTGTGATATCGCAGGAGGACCCATTAAAAAGATGTGTAAGAGAGTTCAAGAATGGCAATGACACTGACCAACATAGAACTGCACATAATGTGCTCTACATTCTCACAACAGGTATCTCTTATTTTCGATTGTCATCAGTAGATTTATTTTTGAAAATTTTTGTCACTATGAATTCATTTTTTTGCCTTTATTGTGATATCACAGAACCATCAACAATGAAAGAACGAAGTGAGATTGGGATTCGAAGTGGATTGTTGGAGACATTTTCGGAACGCCTCTCTTCGGGTTGTCCTTCCACTCTTTCTGTGTGTCTCTCTTCTTCTCTCCATCTGTCCCAATAATTTTGAAAGAATCCATCCGTTTCACTGGTCTTTCTATCAAATTCTGTCTATTCTTGTTCCAGGAACAGATTAAAGTCCTCAATCTCCACGGATATCTTCTCTCAAAACTTCGTTTCTACACATCCTCTTTTCAAGCACTGACTCTCCAACCTTCATTGTGACCTCACTGCTCCACCTTTGATAAACTGCGTTCCACTCAGATCGATGTACATCAAGTCACATGTGTGAAGATCGGGTGTGCTCTTTTCACTTTCTTTGAAACTCGTAGCACCTGAAAGCGGATTCTCTTTTTCCATGACGGTTACTCTTGGAGATTAAGATAATGATGTCCCAATGTCTCTTCACCAGTGTCAAACAGACATATAAAACCTGTTTGTTCTCAATTATCTCTCATAATTTCAGATAGACAAAGGAAAGGAGTGTTCTGGACACGATCGATGATGATCTTGCCAGATGGGTGCAAACATGTGTCCAATTCAAGAAAAAATACTTGTACTCCTGGGTTCATGCAGAAATCTAATTTCAACTGATAATTCAAGTGCAATAGAGCATTTTCGAGACTATTGAGTATTTTGCCTCTATTTCTTCACAATACATCTTATCCGTACTCTCCATTGTAGAACCTTCTTTTTTCACATTGTCTCACCTCATGATCTTCTCTCATCTGTTTTTGAAACAATAAATGTGTTCAATTGGCGTTTCAAAAAAGTGTCGTTTCTCGTCACGATCGAAGCTCAATTTCGAAACAAACCCCTTTTCCATCATATTTGAGTGATTTTAAGAATTTGGAGAAAAATAAAAAAAGTGAAACCATCCATAGTGTTTTGGCTCTTTTCAAAATTATTGGGACATCTGATGATATTTCTGATTCTCTTTTTGATTCTGTTTTTTGTTGATTTTGTGATTGATTGTGTGTGTTCAGGCGATTATGTTGTGTGTGATTGACTTAATGGTGACATCGCTGTCAGAAGGACGACCTCGACTTCGGAGTGACTTGATTTCTCCTCTGCTTGCGCTCTCCTCCGTTTGTTCCTCTCTTTCTTCATTTCTTCTCTTTCTCCTTCTATCTCCTTATTCATCTCCTTCTTTCGGGACTGACTATAGTTCATCAGCAATCCCAACTAAAGTTCATCAGCATCCCACAATTGGAAAACTTGAAGATAGGTATTTGTTTTTTCGTTTAACATTGGAGATATTGCAATTCATAGTAGAAGAACTAAGAGGGAGGTATTTATCTGTTTGATTGATGGAGAATGGTGAAGAGTGGAAAAACTGTTTCTGATTCAGAAATTCACCGGGAAGTCCACTACAATGAGCTCTACACAGCAAAGACAACTTTATTGAAGAGGGGAGAAGGAGATTGTGCTCCGAGAACGGATATATAGTGCAGAACGTCTAAAGGAGGATGAGATCAAACATAACAATTTGATCAGAGTCGGGAAAAGAGGAGTTAAGGAATATATCCAGTCAAATGATCATTCTTGGAGGAAGAGTGCTTGAAGAAAGTTGTAGATAAAGCAAGGAAGGTCTGACATGCGGTGAGAATGAATTGGTAAGAAAGGCGTGATTCAGAAGAAATCAGTTGATATCATTCTAATATCGAGTCGCAAGATCCATAAATGTGTATGAGATAGACTTCACTGAGAGGAATGTTTGATCCTGTTCGTCGAGGATCGCGTTCATAAAAAGAGAGGATTTGAGGGAATGAATCCTGCAATGTTGAGGTTTGAAACGGAGAATAATGGATTTGAAATGTGAGAATGATCACAAGAGAGATGTGATACTGTTCAAATATAGGATGATTGTTGAATGGGAGATGACCGCTTCGTCCGAGGATTTTGGATTCAAGACGTATGTAAACCCGCATGCAAACATCATATATGGTGCAAGTGGGCATTTTACAGATGATGTGTATCGTTTTTTGGAAGAGATCGAGAAGAATAGAAACTTGAGTGGGATCCTCGGATTCCATCGTCAAATCAGAGATGATACGGTCGAAAAAAAGCACTACATTCATCACGAAGAGATTTGACGAGCAGACGGGGATAAATATCAGAGATGCTGGAGAGATTTGTGATTTACAGAGCCTGTCGGAATCTCAGCTAAGAAAGCTTGCTGAGGACGCCGAGGCGTGCAGAACGGGAGTTGCAATTAGACTTCTGTCTTCATTTCATGCTCAATTCACGTCTGGACTTGATGAGAGTCGTAATGATGAGTGCCCAATCATGTGTGAGCAGTTCTTCCTCGTTGTGCTTTCAAATTGACCTTCTTGATGTGAGAAATGGTTTCCGCGTCTTTGTCTCCCAGGCTCGATGACTTGAAACGGATTGGATGTCAAAAGTTGAAACTTGACATTTTGATCAAAACAGTGCTATGGGTCTCTGATGAACTATAGTTGGTATTGCTGATGAACTATAGACAGTCCCCCTTCTTTCTGTTGATCTCGATGTCCTTCTTTATCCTGTTCTCGTTGTTGTTGCTGTTGTTTGGTTGATCAGCATGCAGACAGTTCGTTGTCGACACCAGCCACACACTCACTTGGGTCTGTTCTCTTCTCTCTTCTACATCATTCTTTCCTCTCTTCTCTCTTTCTCTCTCCAACTGTTTTGCTTTCATTTGTTTATTTCGATTTGTGTTTGGAGTCTTCTGTGTGGAGGAAGTCTTTCGTCTCAGGAAATGGAGGTAGTGTTGAGTTCGGGAATTGTTGAGAAACTTTGCACTCGACTTGAAAGCGAATCTGGGAAAGTGGATGTTCGACCAACACTTGATGCTTTGTACAAATTGTGTTCAGGGTTAAAGAAAGTGATTGCGTTGTCTTCACAACCTGGTGAATCTGAAACCTCACTGACCCGGAACTGTCACTCTGCGCTCTCCCAAATCGAGAAAGCAGTCATTACATTCAGCCAATCATTGAAGAATGATGAGAACATTCAGATTCTTCGAGAAAAGGCAGGTGGCATCATTCTCAGCTATTTCCCATGGTGCATCCAGTTGCCGTCCGTTCGACGGGAACTAATCGAAAGACATGAACAAATGGAAGCACAAAGGGAGAAGGAGAAAAGAGAGATTGAAGAAGTGGAATTGAATCTCAGCAGAAAAGGGTGTGAAGAAGGACGACAACAGGAAGAGGAACAGAAGAAGAGAGAAGCAGACAGGAAGAGAAAGGAAGAAGAAAGACGAAGACAGAAAATGCGGAGAGAGGAAGAAGAAGAAAGGAAGAGAGAAGAAGAAAGAGAAAGAGAGGAGGAAATGAAGGGAAAAGAGGAAGAAAAGCGCCAAAGGAATGTGAAGGAAGGAGTAGCAGCAATCGAAGTGTTCCGAAAGAAAAAGCACATTCCCATTGGAAATGTCCTCGTAAAGACGGGAAGTGGCTGGACAACTCTCCTCTCGTCCACATTCGGACCACAAGTTGTCCGAATCACTTTCATCATCCGTTCTGTAAAGAAATATTTCTTTTTTACAGGGCTAATTGCCGCTGCATTGACCGAGCAAGCAAAGACATACGACAATGTTGTTGGAAAATTGCACGGAGGAGCTGGGTGGATGCTTCATCCTTCGCTTCTGAGTGTGTATCACGATGGAAAGGAATCGCACGAAGGATCAGCATGCAAGACAGGAGCAGTTGGACAGCGAGTGGTGATGGAGGCAGATGGACGAGATGGAAAGCGAACATTGAAGCTGTCGCAAGATGGAGAGACTCAGCCAGTCTTCTTCTCCAACATTCCTGTTCCCTTCCGATTCGCCATCCAAATGGCCACAAGTGGGGATGCAGTTGAAATTGTTTTTGGCCTGTTAAGCTGTGTCCAGTCGAGGTGGGATTGTCCAGTCCAATGTCCAGTCTCCTATTTGGGCGATGAGAGATCTGACCCATGATATTGGTTATTTGGCTCCGAACATATTTTCTCCGCAGGGATTGTTAAATGAACGATTTGTCGTTGTGTACATGAAATGCACCCCAAATAAAACCAATTGAAAGAAAAAGATATTTCATAGTGGTGTCACCAAACCGTCCGGTGTCACCAATCCGGCCTTTTTTCTGTGAGGGACTATTTTGGTCAAACTAAGAAAAATATAAAATTTGAGAATTATCCTCCCACCCGATCCCGAGAAAACCTCAAAATACGTTTAATGTTCCGAATACACACATTTTTTTCAACTTTTTGCCCTCATTTCTCCACAACCAGCCATCCGTTTTAAATCAAATAAAAGGCATTATCGTCGGATAGATCTCGACAAAAGATGAACAAAAAATAAAAGGATTTTTTTCCTAAGAAAATTTTGTTGAGAAAAATATGGGTTTTTTCCGATCTTCCCAAATACCCAGAATTTTTTCTCCACATTTTTTTCAAAATGTTCGTTTCACCGAAAAAACGTCTCTCTGAAAATTTTCGTCGAAATCGATTCGTTGGTTGTCGAGATATTGCCAAAACGATTTTTTTCATCGGGCAAAAGGGGGTATTTTGAGGTTTTCTCGGGATCGCGTGGGAGTATAATTCTTCAATTTCAGATTTTTCTTAGTTTGACCGATATTGATTTTTCCAGAAAAAAGGCCGGATTGGTGACATGGGACATATTGGTGACACAACTATCAGTTTACAACTTTGCGAGGATCTGTACTGTTGATGTGAGATCTCGTATTCTTGCTGATATCTTGTTAGTTGGGCCGATATGTTCCTTTCCTCCCATGAATATAAAAACGCCGCTGCAGTTTATTCATTCTTATCTTTGTTGTGAACGACGTGCTGGGCAGCCACAATCGTAACATGTGCAATGAGGAGTGATGCAGATAACCAACACGGGGAAAGAACTGGAATGAGAGAGAAGAAAATGAATGAGGCATGCGGAATGACAAACAAGAGAAATGTGGACATCCGGAGGTGTCAACAACAATCTCGTTCAAAAAGACATACTGACCCGACCATCAACCACAGAGGTGAAGAGAATCATCATCGACACTGAGTTTCCCGAAGTTAGAAGAGTTGTGCCGCAGTAACCCAACTCCTTGGAGAAATAGTTCGATGAGTCACAGACAGCCTTTTTGATTCCGCCAAGACAGTTACGCGGTACTTCTCTGATGAATTGGTTCGAGCACACACAGCGTTGATACTTGTGGAGATGAGGGCTTGGGTGTGGTTGAGAGTGGACCTAAACATGATACCAAGAATCATCACAATTGCTGTGAATATCCGTCAAGGTATCCAGAATACAAATTCTTGCATTTGACTGCAATTCTTTGGAAATATGCGGATGATTCCAAACAGGAGCAGAGGCGTGTCCAGAACACAATCAATGGTGATCGAGCAGGTCAGCGCTCACCAATGCGTTTGGACAAATATATCTGGAAGATGAGGAAAAACATGAAAGAGAACATACTGTAGAGGATGAATCTGTGCATACGAGCAGTAGAGATTCATATTCCAATGAAAAAGAACTCATTCCCCCACATTGTGAGGAGTCATCATGCAATGAATCTCAGTTGCTATGAGAAGAGAAGAATTGAAAGAATGAGCAGAAGAAGCAAACAAACATTGATTAAGACAACAGGGAAGATATAAATGATCACACAGATCATCCCAACGATTGACATAGCCGCAGAAGCGACCTGAATACAGAGAATATCGGATTCCACATCATAAATTGAAGAAACTCAAGTAAGTTGATCTCACCAGTGAAAAAGTCACGTATCATCGAGGCAGAACTTTGAGGAAAGGATGCGAAACGAAGGCTGGAACAGAAAGGAATAAAAGAAGAATTTAGAATGAGAAATTCACACATTTGAGTTCAAGCATAGAGATTCGATGGTGATATCAATCGTGGGGTGAGAGATGTTGTGTCTGGGGAAGAATGAATGAATTCTAGATCTGTTGACTTTGCGTCGCGATTTATGACCCCACGGTATTTCAAAACCGAGACGAAGTCGCCTAGTATTCAAAAAAAGTGAGAGAGACATGTGAACATCAAACCGTAATTGAGATGAGGATGTAACTCAATCCCTTAATAGGTGTCGATTGGACAGTCCAGGACTGGACAGTCCATTGGACTGTCCAATTTTGCCGACTCGTCAAAACCTCAATAAACGGGATGCACTAATTGTGTAGACTTCAGAAAAAAAATTTCAGCGAAATGTCCAGTCACGTCCAATGACGTCCAATGGTGGGTGGATCAAGTCGAGATTCACACTTGGCTAAATATGATCAAATTATCTCCATTTCGCTATTTCTTAAGTGATTATTGTCATTTCTTTGTGAAAATGATTGAATGAGTGAATTGAGGATGAGAGAAGCAAGTCTAAAAATGAATGTCCAATAGAGGTCGATTGTCCAGTCCAACACTGGCAACGTCCAATCCAATTAACATGCCAAAATTGTTTCGACAGAAGTGTTGAACGAGCCGTCGATGGTTGGAGGGAGCAGAAAAGTGCCGATGGGCGAATCCGAGCTCTTATCTCTTCACACTCGCTATTAATTTCACTCTTCTCTTTTCTCTTCCTCTTTTCACAAAGATAACTGATCGGATGCACAACTATTTCGAGAGAGAAAGTCATCTCAACTTTTGTCGTGTTCAGCCCTTTCTTTTCAGACACACGAAATGACTTTCGGATTTGAAGAACGACAAAACAGCAAGAAAAGTGAAACACTCGACCTTTAGGATCTTATTGCTGAATGCACAAGTCAGGAATTCAATGTTGCACTTTATGAGACTTATCGTGCATCTTCAAACTCGCTCAAATCTCGACATGCTGCCTTTGTCGGGATGAAGTCTGGCGTCACTCTTGATCTTGAAGCGGAAATATCACCAGCCTTTCGTCTCATCAACACAACAGTCAGTCTTGAGACCATTGTCATCATCCCGTCAAATTCTGCACCCTTCGCAGAAGCTAAAAACGATTCTCTTCTCTTGCTTGAACAGTGCACATATTCCACAATGAATCGTCTGCATCCAATTCTTCTCGGCGAAAGGAGCGAATTGACTGTGGACACTCTCTCGTTCGTCAATGTTGCCTTCGCTTCCTCGTTGATTTAAGGATATGGCGAAGCTGACAATCCATGTCTCTCGATATCATTGCTCTCCTGTTCGTTTGAGAATTCAACAGTCGAGACACAGACACCGATAGTTGCAGGAGATGACATTGAAAGAATCGCGATCTCGGACAGCACATTCGTGAACATCACCTGCACAGACAAGTCAGTCCTCCCAACTACACCGATGTCTGGTGTTCCATCTCGGAGCATCGAGATTGTTGGAGGAATATGGACGAGTTTGGACGGCCCTCTTTCTGGAAGTGTTGTTTTCGGGATCAAAGCTCATTCACTGCTGCTGAAATCAGTGGAGATGACAGATTGTTCCAATGCTGCTCGATTTTGGGGAAACATTGCCCTTCCAGAAAAGACAGACATCACAGTCATCTCATCGAAGATCACCTCCGCCAGAACCACCCCCGCTCAACCAAACGGATCGTTCCTCTTTCTCTTTCATCGAAACATCGCCCTCACTCTCATCGATACCATTTTTTACGAATGCACGGCCAGCCAAGACGGAGGATGCATTTGGTCGTGTTCGACCCTCACTGCAACGATCCGTGAGTGCGCAGTGGTTCTCTGCTCAGCTGAAGGGAACGGAGGGTTCATGTGTTCGTCTGGAGACCACACAGACATTGTTCTTCTGAACAGCACGTTCGACAAGTGCGGCGCGTGTGGAAATGGAGGAGTCGTGTTTTCGGAGGGAGTCCAGTCACTCAACGAGAGCGGAAGTGTGTTCAAGACCTGCACGGCGAAGGGGAGTGGTGGAGTGATGGCATTGGTGGCGAGGAAGACAGACACTCAGCTGAACACACTCCAAACACATTCTCGTCTTCTCCTCAACCACTCCACATTCTCGAATTGCTTGGCGGAACAAGACGGAGGCTGTGTTTGGACAGACTCAGCTGTGTTGATCAACCTTCTCGTCTGCAACGCGACAAACAGCTCGGCGGGTGGGAACGGAGGATTTGTGTGCTCGTGTGGGACTGAAGCGAACATCACAAGCGCAAACACCACATCTCGACTGTGCTCAGCGGGGAAGCAAGGAGGGTCGCTGTTCGTGGCAGGAGTGAGGGCGTTCTCGATGAGCTGGGACAACGTGTCGAACTGCACAGCCGAGCAGAGTGGGGGAGGAGTTGCGCTGATCGTCGAGAACGACGCCGAGCTGACGTTTTGGAAAGTCGACTTCGGTGACGCTGATGAAGAGAGAGCTGCTCACAGTCTCACTTCATCCATCAACATCGTCAATGAGAATGTGAGACATATTCTTCAGTCTCTGTTGACATATGATGCACAGAACACATCATCATCGACGGAACAAAAACTCGAATGGAATCCGCTGTATCCACGCCAGCTCAGAAACAGTCAGGCTTTCAGTCGACGTGTCGCACAGTCGGGAAGAGCGATAATTCTTCCATAGATTGTGGGAGCCAATAAAAAGAAAATATTGATGAGAACCAAAACAGGAGAGGTGACGTGTAAGAATTTTGGACTTATGTGTTTTCAATTTCACTTTTTTGACAGAAACCCAAAAAAATGATTTACTTCCACGATTGAAAGATCAGAGTGTAACTTTTTTTCTGAGTCTTTGTATGATTCCTGATATCCTCCAATCTCCTGTGACAAACACACCCACACCTGACCACTCTTTGGAAGGACTGATTTATCCCGTTTGAGTCCTTGATTGACCTTTTCACCACTTTTTCCAATGACAAATCAGTGTAAATCTCAATGAAATGTGTAACTTGGGCCCCAATCTTGATATCATCCAGAATTTTTAGAACACCGTTAATTACTCTTAATATATTCAGAAATGGTGTCCGTAAAACCTTAAAATGCTTCAGCATCGAGAAATCGATCACAGTAAATGAGACTCATTCTCCAGAATACACGCTCGAAAAGACTCCATCCCACCAGACAGTCGAATGAAAGGTAAAAGTTCTTCCAAATTGTTGTGGTCAGGATTGTATTCTATTTCTTTGAGGAAATCACTTTCACAAGGAGAAAGTCACTTCTTGAAATAAGGAGAGAGAGGATATGAGAAAAGATTGACAGACTATTGGATTCGAATTTAAGAAGTTGATGTGGTCATCAACACCAATCTTCGGGAGTGTAGTGATTACTGGAGTCGTTTGTTTCCGTGGAAATTCGTCACTAGAAAGTGCCAAATATGGGGTATAATTGATTCACACAGTCCATCGTTATCGATTCTGGAAAATTAGAAACTTCCACTGAAGCGATCGTGAGATAGGGATGGCTGTTTTCACGAGTGGTATCTACACTTTAGCCCGTTTTTTCTGACAATATTGGATCAAGTACGGAAGAAAAAGTGAATACCGTGTTGATGAAGATGTGTGTTGATCTGGAAGTGCTTGATACGGGCATCTGTCCGTGATCGCTTCATCCCAATTTGTCTTTTCCTTGTTTCTGGTGATGTTTCGGAAGTTCCTTCAAAGATATTGTTCCTGTAAGTCAGATATACGATAAAAGTCCGAAAATGAAGAAAAGTGAGGAAAGCAATGAAGATGACTGATCACATAATGAAACAGGAAAATTTGTCCAGACTACCTTTGATCAGTCGCGATCTCGCTTGGGATTGATTCTATTCTTTCCTCAGCTGTTCAGTCCTCTTCATTTTTGGGTTTCGGTTTGGTAATTCGTGTGTTTTGTGACTCCAAACAATGAAATATGGGGTATAATTGTCATACAAGTCAAAAATAAATCAACAAATGGACAACGGAAAGTTGAATGATAAAATTTCAGGATTGTAATTCAGGAGGGATTAGTGAATCGAAGATTGGGACCCAAAAGCCACAAATGATGCAAATAATATATGAGCGTGGAAAAAAATCAAATTTTACTGAATTCAGATTTAGTTGTTGAGTACACATAAGAAAGGTGAATTTATAGATTTCAAGCCTGATCGCGCATGAAATGGCCTTTCTAAGATCAGCACATTTTTGCACACTTTTTATTGCAAAACAAGTTCAAAGACAGGGAAAGGATGGAAAACAACAAAAAAAGAGGTCTCTATGTGAAACAATGGACAAAATACATCCATTAAAGAGAAAAATTGAAAAAACGTGAGATTTCAGAGTTGATCGTGACAACTTCTATGTTTTTATGAAATTGAAAAAAGTTCAGAAATGATGTATTTAGGGATGATAAACGAAGAAAGATAATTTTTTAGGAGAATTACTGCGTCAGTACGATTTTGTGACGCGAGGATTATTTCATTGAGAACAACACATCTCGTTCGCTAATGCTTCGCTCGAATGTTATTACCGATTCTCTTCTGTACTGTTTTTCTTGTCATTTGTGTTGTTCTATCTCAGGGGGATCCATTTCAACAATTAGCATGTGAGTTCAAGAATGGCGATGAAACGGTCCAATTCAAGATCGCTCATTCTGTCTTCAACATTCTCACAGCAGGTCTGTCACATGATTTCCTCATGATTGTTTGATTTTTTGCGAACACATTATGTTGATTTGGATTGTTAATTTCTCCCTTCTTTTGATATTTCAGAACCATCAAAAATGAAAGAACGAAGTTCGATTGGGATTCGGAGTGGATTGTTGGAGATATTTTCGGAACGACTTTCTTCGGAATGTTCATCTACTCTTTCTGTGTGTCTCTCTTCTTCTCTCCATATGATGATATTGGTGATTCTCTTTCTGATTCTCTTTTTTGATTGATTTCGTGATGGACTGTATGTTCAGGCAATTTTGTCGTGTGTCATAGATTTGATGGGGACAGCGGCGTTAGATGGAAAACAGACATCTCGAAGTGACATGCTTCCTTCTCTCATTGCGCTCTCCTCCGTTTGTTCTTCTCTTTCCTCATCTCTTCAATTTCTCTTTCTTTCTCCACTTCTCGTTGTTCTTGTTCTCGTTGTATTTGTATTTATTGTTTGTTTGGTTGGTCAGCATCCAGACACTACGTTATCAACACCAGCCACACACTCGATTGGGTCTGAATTCTTCTCTCTTCTTCATCATTCATTTATCTCTTTTCTCTCCTGTTTTCCTCAATCCGGTTTTCTGTTGATAGTCATATTTGTGGAGGGAAACTTATGCTGACTGAAGCGGAGGGAGTGTTGAGTTCAAACGTCGTTAAGATCCTATGCACTCGACTTGAAAGTGACTATCACGAAGTGGATCTAATCCCAAACCTCCTTGCGTTAGATAAAGTATGTTCAGGATTAAAGAAAGTCATTTCGACGCATTCACGAACCTGTGAGTCTGATTTTTCGACGATCGATGAACAGCAAGAACAGAACGAAACGAGCTCCAGCCCTGATCACTACTCGCTTGCTCGTCGGTGTGAATCTGAACTCTCTCGGATCCACAAGGCAGTTGTGACATTCGGTCAATCGTTGGAGAATGACCAGAATGACGAGAACACTCGGATTGTTCAGGACAAAGTTGGAGGAATCGTGTTGCGTCATTTCCGATCGTCGATCCAGTCGCCCTCTCAGAACGAGATTGGAGAGAGTGATCATGATGTTCGATCTGTTTGGAGAAGGATGGAGGATGCATTGAAACAAAATGAAGCCGACAAAGAGAATATAAGAAGAGAGATGGAAGCAGACAAAGAGAAGATGAAAAGAGATTTTGAGGACAGAATTAAACAGATGGAAACAGAAAGAGAGCAGTATGAACTGTTGAACAAAAAATGGATTGAAGAAGGGCTCCAGAAAGAGGAAAAAGAACAAGAAGAGAAGAAGAGAGAAGCAGAAAGGAAGAGGGAGGAGGAAGAAGAAGAAGAGAGAAGGAAGATGAAGAGAGATGGAGCCGCTACGATCGAATTGTTCCAACAAGACAAGTTTGATCTCATTGGAAATGTCTTCTCAATCAAAGGAAGTGGCTGGAAAACTCTCCAAACATATTCATTTGGGCAACATGTTGTTCGAATCACTTTCATCATCCGTTTTGTTGGAGATTCTTACTTCTTTGCTGGTCTGATGGGCACTGATTTGACAGAACAAGCCAAAACATACTCAAATGTTGTTGGACATTTGAAAGGAGGAGCTGGATGGGTCCTTCATTCTTTGCATCAGAGTGCGTATCATGATGGAAAAGAAGACCACTACGGAAAAGCTTGCGTGACAGTTGCAGTTGGTCAGCGAGTGGTGATGGAGGCAGATGGACGAGAAGGAAAGCGAACATTGAAGCTGTCGCAAGATGGAGAGACACAGCCAGTCTTCTTCTCCAACATTCCTGTTCCCTTCCGATTCGCCATTCAAATGAGTTCATCAAAAAATAAAGTTGAGATTGTTTCGACAGAAGTGCTGAAAGAGGCGTCGATTGATGGAGGGACGGAGAAAGTGGAGATGGAGTAATTGGAGTTCTTCTCACTTCACACTCGCTTTCACTCCACTTTTCTTCATTCTCTCCCTTTTTCACAAACACAATCGATTAAGGAAACAACAATGTCCAAGATATTTCTTTTCTTCCAGAGTCATCCGTTTCACTTGTCTGCTGTTTCAGAGCGCAAAGATTGAATGTAGATGATAAACAAGGACTTGAAGTGTGTCAAAACGACTAAACAATGGTTAGAGAATTGCAAAAAGACAAAGTGTTCCACCACCAACACGGGCCTCGCTGCTCTCACTCGTTCTTCCCATCCTTCTCCTCGTTCAGCGAGAACGAGAAGGCGGAAGACGGTTGAAACGACGAATTGTCGTAACTCACACCTGGCGAGAGCGACGAGGATGGGAGGAGAGACAGCGAGAGTGGAGAGGACGACGAGAAGTGGGGGTAGGACGAGGAGAGGGTTGAGGTGTGTGGTTGGGAGTAGGCTGTGGTCTGCTGTTGCTGAGCAATGAGTGGAGAGAAGGAGCCGAAGTGGGATGATGAAGGAAGGGAAGAAGAGGGGAGTGAGAGAGGGAAGGAGATGAACGACTGAGGATGGTTGGTCTGCTGGGGCGATGAGAGCGATGTGGGGGAGAGGGGAGGAGACGAATAAGTATGCGCAGAGGGGAGAGAGGGGGAGAGCGGAGAGAAGATGGAGTGTGCAGACGATGACATGATCGACGATGACAGGAACGAGTGTGATTGGTTGAACTCCATCTGCGACTGAGAGAGCATCAATCCGTTGCTGAAGTGTCCCTCCTTCTCCTCCTTCATCTCCATGAACGGGATCACACTTGGTGAGTGTGAGAGAAGCGAAATGTCCACATTCTCGTTGATCCGCTTCGCCTCCTCCAAATCTCTCAGAATGGGTGTGTGTTGGAAAAGTTGAGCGAGTGAGCCAGACGAGCGTTGGAGAGAGGGGAAGCCCGGTGGGAGGGAGGACGAAGTGGACGGAGAATACACTTGCGAATCAAACAACGACTTCTCCTTTCGCTTCCTGTCCGGATCGAATCGCTGCTTCTGTCTCGCCTCCTCCTTTTCCTCCCTTTTCTCGTTCTCTTCCTTCAAATTCGGAAGACGTTGTGTGAATACGCCCGCGTTCCCAAGTTGCGAGAAAGGGATTGATGGTTGGCCATGTGTGAGCGGTGGGAATGTCTGGAAGTTGGTTGGAGGGAGGCGGAGAGGCGAATGAGGTGCCATCGACCCCATCTCCTTTGACCTGGTCGCCCAGTCCCAGTCCATCTCCATGTCGGCCATTTCGGAGAGGAACGGGGAATGGTTTGAGATGACAAGCTGATCGCGTCCACGTGGGAAGGATGGAGGGAGGATGTCTGAAACAGAGTTGTTGCATGTTGTTTGCTCCTGTTTCTTTGGTTGTGTGATCTCTTTCCTGTTCGCTTCCTTTGTGTGCTCAGTGTCTTCCCCTTCTGGTTGAGAGATTGGCGAGACAGACGAAACTGTGACGGGTGACGAATTCTTACTCTTCTCACTCACTTCCTCCTTCCCATCTGCCTTCTCATCGTCAACAAACTGAGGCGACGTCTCAATTGTCGGCATGAACAGCGGTGGCTGTGTGATCATCCCAATCGGCGATGCTGTCGCTGGGAGAGACGAATACGAAGACGACGAAGAGACTGAAACTGAAGAAGGTGTGATATTTGGTGTCACACGATCGTTGTCTGTCGATGTTGTGCGTGGATGTGTCTCCGACGTTGTGAGTGTGGACGATGGCGTGTAGAACACATTCGACGAGCTCTGTTTGGGATCTGGGCGGAGGAACGGACTGTGTTCTTTCCCGTCTGTCCGAATGTCCCCTAAAGATTTCTTTGCCTCGCTTTCCTTCGTTGGTTGGGATTGCGGAGAAGATGTGAGTGTTGATGGTTGTCGGGATGGAGTGTGTGAATCAAAAACTGTGGTTGTGTTCGAACTCGACCCCGACAAAGACGACTGCTCTCCTCGTTCCTTCTCCTTCTCCTCTTTTGTGTCTGTCTTGGCTTCGTTCACTTCTCCAAAAATGACGATTGAGTTCGGCGACGCTTCCTGCGTCAGAACCAACTCATTGTCCTCCCTCTTCCCGACCGACCCTCGTCCGTTCATCAGAAGGAACGAATGCGAATCAAACGACGGAAATGACGTGAATGTCGACGCATCCGAAATAAGATCCAGAAACCCGTGCGAATTGAAGCTGTGGAAGTCCTGCGCTCGATTCTCGTTCTTCTCGTCGATTTCGACAAATAATTCGGTGTCGCTCTGATCCCCAGAAAAGAGAGTGGGAGGAGTGATTGTGGGAGAGAACGAGAGGATGGTTGATGGGACGGAGGGGAGCGAGGACGATGTGGGGATGAGAGGAGGAGCGTGTGTGGGTGGGAGGATGTGGTTGTGATGGAAGTGAGGATCCATGTGTGACGTGGGGAGGTGTACAGGAGTGAGATGTGAATGGGCATAAGGTATGGCTTGTGAGATGGACGAAGGAGGGAGAAGGGAAGGCTGAACACTGTCTGGCGTTGTCATGGGCGATGGCAAGGCCGGAAATAAAAACGACGGTGAATTTGCCTTATCCGGGAACACTTTCTCAGATCCGAGAGAAGGAAAGAATGCAGCAGCTTGGTTTGCGTTTGTAAACTGCTGCTGTTGAAATGGGGGGCGATTGTATGGTTGATCTTTGTTGGGCTGGTTTTGATTGTGCCGATTATGGACTCGTTCACGGTTTGGTCGCTTCCCATAAGAAAAATCGTCCCCATCACGTTTAGAATATTGTACTTTGGGTCGTCCGATGGCATCTTCGTTATGCTGATAGAATGAGCGTGTGATCGGATCGGTCCTTGTGTTCTCGGCTGTGGTAACGATATTGGATCCCGGCTGCTCCCCTTGTCCAGGCTCTACCTGTTGTGGTCGTGGGGCAGAGACAGGAGGATTGAAAGGATGGCCTTTTGGCTTGAAGGCAATTTGTCGCTGTTGAGGATCTTGGCGAATGGGAGGGAAGGATTGGTGTTGAGGGGCTTGATTGGGTTGATATTCGAATGTATTCCGCTGCGTTGGTTTTTGATGATATTGCTTTGACTGAGAACTAATGTCCGATCGAGATTCTTGTGGTGGCCTCCAAGTCTCAGCATATCCAGGCTGGGCCCGCTCAACTCTCTGGGATTGAGGGCCCGATTGCTTCGCAAAAGGTGTAGGCTTACCTGGAACCTTCGATTGGCCCTGTTTTGGTTGGGGTTTCGCAAATTCCACATAGAGTTCCCGACCCTTGAGACGCCGCTTCTTGATTTCTTGGAATACTTCGTCAGTAACCTCAGGAGTATGGAAATGGGCATATGCCCATCCCATTGGCGCTTTAGTCTTCCGATCAGTCGGAATCACGACGGCTTTGAGCATATCATCATTTCTTCCTGTGAGTTCCCATCCAGAGTCTTCCATGGGAAGACAGTCCAAAATGAACTGAGTTAGTTCGAGCTCAGACATATCCAGCGGAATCCCCCGAATAAAGAGGGATGTGGACTGCGGGTTCTGGTCAGGATCGAATCCTCGTTGACGAGCGAAGTTGGATGTAATTTGGTGGTCGCCAATCACAGTTCGAGCTAATGTTTTAAGTGCGAGTGTAGCATCAGCTTGATTTGCGTAAGTTGCCCAACCAATTTGGACTCCGGCTTGTCTGTTTTCTTGGACGATGAGTTTCGCGATCGGTGCCTGAAAAGCGCAAACAAAGGAGAAAGAATGAGTAAAATCAACATGTAAACAGAGAGGGATAGATGAGAGATCGAGAAGACGAGTATAAGTGAGGTGTCCGAGTGAAGAAAACGTGTTTCGAAAAGTGTTGACGAAATGCAATGACACTCAGCTAATAAAAATACATGAACATACTCCTGTTAATTGCTCGATCTGTCTTTGCAACTCATCTTTCGACGAGAGAATCGGAAGGTTGTACATGTGGATGGTCAGGTTGTCCTGTTGCTGGATTATTTTGAGTTTCCTCCTGAGATGACGAAATGGAAGGAATGAAACATTGAAGGGAAATAGAGACATGTTTGCAGTTTTGCCTCCAGAGCTGAATTCAGTGAAGACAGGATTTGTGTCTGAATATGCGGCGATTGCCGACACTGAATTGGTGAATGTTACAAGAGCATGAGGTTGTTCACCTGGATAGTTATAACAATATAGATGCAAATGAAGAAAAACAGACGTTTTGTTCTTCCAGCTTTCCTCATATTTTTGAGCGAAACTGATTGGATTGGTCCATATCGAGAAAGGAGTTGGATGAGTTGTTCAGAAGTGATGTCCGGTGGTAAATTGTACTGTTAAAGAAAAATGAGAGATGATTGAATTGAATATGGAACATGATGACGAAAGAGTGACACAGACAACTTCGACGGTTGCGGAAACATTTGATGTCTGCTGAGATGTGAGAGAAGGATTAGAATCGGGCTTGGGTTTCCGATCCTCTCTCAACGAACTCATTCGTGACGGAAATCGATCTGTCTTTGGTGAATGAAGAAAGATGGGTCGATCAAGCGAAGAAAACATTCTTCGTCGTGGACGAAGTGAACTCAAATTTGCTTCAAAAAACATTTGAGCCAATTCGAAAGTAAAAATGAATGTGATGCCTGAAAAAAAGGCGAGGAAACAGGTGCAAGTGAAAAAGAGGCGAGTTACATGGAGTCTGGGATTGCAGCTGCGAGAATATCGAAATCGATGTGTGAAAAACTGGGGTTTTCTCTCCTCCATTCCTCTTCAGCGCGAATCCCTGCTGCTCTTGCCCTGCGATGATGGAGGTGATCATTCTCGCCATTCGGGGTAAAGAGTTGGCACGTGCTCGCTTCAGCTTTATAATGGGAGTGAATCGGAGCTATGATTGGGTCTTCTCTGAACATACAGAGGATGCAAAACTTGCAGTCGCAATGGCAACATTTCACATAGTTGCATCCTCCTCCAAACACAATCGGGGCAGAGCAGTTGGGACAATACCTGATGAAGGCAGAATCCATAGCTGCAGTGACTTTGAGATACAGCTCGTGTCTTTTGTCTGCTTCTTGGCTGACGGTTTCATCTGTGAACGACGTGTTCTGTGCAGTTCTTGTTGCCAGGTGAGAATTACTCAAACCACCGTCAGTGTGCGAATGTTGATTTCGGGTTAAAACAGATTCCATGTGGTGATGGTGTGAAAAGCTTGAAAAAAAACGAGTGGTTCGATCAATCCTCAACTTGAATCTTCATTTTTGGCATGTATTACCCCTGTAGGTTATCGGAACCCTGTAGGTTGTCGAGCTACTGCGTGAAAGAGAGGTATGCCTAGAGGGAGGATTGTGGAAAAGTACAAACCTCTGAAGGTGTTACCTCGTTTTCTGATTTCTTTTGGAAATCGGTTCGGAGGAAATTATGTACTTTCCCAAACACTGTTGATCAGTCTCACTTTTCACGATCTATCAGGTTAATGTCATGAAGACTGTGAACAAAGGAAGAAAAAAGGTGAATATATGCGAAATGAGAAGAGAATAGTGACGATTGTGTCCTTTTGATTCGTCCATCTCTGATTTTGTTGTTGTGGTCTTGATCATGGATCACGACCAGGTATGATTTTATAGTTGTGTCACCAATATGTCCCATGTCACCAATCCGGCCTTTTTTCTGGAAAAATCAATATCGGTCAAACTAAGAAAAATCTGAAATTTAAGAATTATACTCCCACGCGATCCCGAGAAATCCTCAAAATACCCCCTTTTGCCCGATGAAAAACATCGTTTTGACAATATCTCAACAACCAGTGAATCGATTTCGATGAAATTTTTCACACAAACGTTTTTTTGGTGAAACGAACATTTTTGCAAAAATTTGGAGAAAAAATTCTGCGTATTTGGGAAGATCGGAAAAAACCCATATTTTTCTCGACAAAATATTCTTAGGAAAAAAATCCTTTTATTTTTTGTTCATCTTTTGTCGAGATCTATCCGACTATTATGCCTTTTATTTGATTTAAAACGGATGGCTGGTTGTGGAGAAATGACCGCAAAAAGTTGAAAAAAATGTGTGCATTCGTAACGTAAAACGTATTTTGAGGTTTTCTCGGGATCGGGTGGGAGTATAATGCTAAAATTTTATTTTGTTCTTAGTTTGACAAAAATAGTCCCTCACAGAAAAAAGGCCGGATTGGTGACGCCGGACGGTTTGGTGACACCACTATTAGCAAACAATTGAGTTGCATTTTGAGGGTGGTATGGCAAAAGTATGAAAATATGAAAGGAATGAAAGCTGAAAAGAGTGTAATTCAGAGAAAAATTGAAAACGACGCGAAGACGGACGTATGAATCCCATTTTGGTCTCTTGTGCACTTCAAAGAGCGGGATGAGTCGAGAACATAGTGTTGGGTCACAACCTACAGAGTTCCAAAACAACCTACAGAGTTCCTTTCACAACCTACAGAGTTCCATTTCGCAACCTACAGAGTTCCCACAACCTACATGGTTCCGATAACCTACAGGGGTAATACATGCCTCATTTTTTGCCAAAATGATGAAATAACAGTTACAACCGAAATGACAGTATGAAAAAGGAACAACACAATTATCTGACTGCCCGTGGTTTCGTCTTCAACAAGAAGGAAAGACAACAAGCAGCCAACATCAAAACTGACGAGCCAAGCCAGGTGTACTGTGTATGATGACGAAAACTCTTGTCGAACGAAGCCAACCACTCAATCAACACATTCAACAACAAGCCGGCACAGCCACCCAACATCGTGAAAACGTTCATAACGCCGATGTACAACGCATGACGGTTGGGGCTTGAATTAGCGGCTAAGATGATGAAAGGGACAGAAAATGAGGCTGGCATGATCGTCGACAACAGCAGGACATAAATCACAATCACGATCCACACAGAGTTCACATGCATCCATGCTGGTGGAAGAATGAACAATAAGAAACTCCCAGTGACTGCAAGGAGATGGCACAACGCAAAGAATAGTGGAGGCTTCAGGCACTTGAGCAGAGGCGTCATAACGAAGGAGAAGAGCATCGAAACAAATGTCGATCCCATCATCGCATACGATCCCATTTTAATGCCTTTTTCATAATCCATCGATCCTGCTTGTCCTTTATAGAACACTTCACCCACAAAGGTCAATCGAATTGGCAATGTGGGAAAGACGCTAGCGGCACTCACAAAAGAGGCGAGACACGCTCCAAGGATCGGTCCGTGCTCTTTCCACACTTCCACAAACAAAAGTATCACCTGCACAATCATTCCGTGTTGTTCATGCTTTCTGATGACGTCTGGAGATGTCGGAACCAACAGTGGGGCATTTGTTTCGTCATCTTCATTTTCCAGCTTCGGAAGAAAGTATTGCTCTGTTGATTGGATTGAGCCAGTTGTTAGCGGTTCTTCATTATGGTCTGGAGGTTCCCGAATCAGAATGAACGAGAGCAGCATTGTTCCGACCAAAAATCCGATTGCGAACAAGAATGGTTGAGGAAAAAATCCCACAATCAAGAAACACATCATTGTCCCGGACGATGAAACAAACGAGAGGATCGCATTTGCACGGGCGTGTTCGGATGGTTGTGACAAGTCTGAAATGAGAGCGCGGGCCGTCGGCTGAAGGACATTGCCAGCTAAACTACCGACCACTGTTGAGAAGATACTTAGAACAATGTTTGTTGTTCTGTTTTTTAGAACTGGAGACAGGAGAGAGACGATGGAGATGGGATGATCAAAACATGAATGAGAACGCATACAATTGTTTGACACCAGCCAGAAGACAATAGCCTGAAGATTTGCCATCACTGTCATGGGGATTACTACGGCAAATGACGGGAGCGATGCGAAGAAAAATTTGTATGCACGGGTGGGAGGACTGAATTGTTCACTAGTTTTAGAATGTACACTCATATTGATGTGTTGGGCTGAGATTGTGATATTTGGCTTTGACTAAACTTACAATTGCAACAGAGAGAGTGTGGATTTTAATGAATTGATGTTTTGACAGGAAATTCACGCGATGCCAACACGTTTTCGAAGATCACGAGGGCCGGTGATCAAAAATCCCACAAGAAAATATTCAGAATATCCCGGCATCGCCTGAGTTCGTGACCTTAAAATTACTCCCGAAATATTCTCTATGCCGACATTATTGATCCATATTTCCTAGCTCCGTGCCACCGGCGAGAAGACAGGGGTACAACGGTTCATCATTTTTAGTAAACGCACATCCTCGTTCATGTTCAATGAAAGACGGTTCATCTCGGAACAATGCTCTCTACACATTCCTCTCACAGAATCTTCTGCCGTAGAATCCATTCAATGGACCTCAACCCAAGAACGGTCATCCGTTCTCGATATCTCCAAATTGTTTTTGTATGAGTCTCTGATTGAACACTCACTGAATTCCTGGCTGTTCACAGGCTTTCGGAGACCTGCATTGGCGATGGCAATGATTGGAAGAAACTGACACACAAATGGTTCATTCAGCCACGGACAAAAGTTTACGGGCACCCAAGTCTGTATTTATGAACAGGTGGTTTTTTCTCATTTTTTCAGAAACACTTCACAACAATGAAAGATAGTCTTTTTTGAAATATAAAACCAATCTAGTGTGGTGAAGTGAAAATCAGGAAGAGAGTTCGAGCCGACTTGGGATGAAAATTAGATGATGGCGACAAGAACACATCTCCTCTCTGTGGAAGAGGAGATGTGAGGAGGTGAGAGTGTTTCGACTCTCAAAAATTGAATGGCTCCAATCCTTGTTGAGAAAATGTTGGAGATGTCATCGAAACGAGCAAAATCTGTCTTCCGCATCTCTCCTCTACTAGCCTTGTCGACACACCAAACACTCCCTCTGATCATCAGAGTGAGGATTCCGTCTCCACCCAATGGATTCCAGTCATTAGCTGTTCCTACGAAGTTTGACGAAAATGACACGTTTGAAGTCTCTCTACAACTCATCACAAATAAGCAAATGAAATCGTAATCTTCGTTCGCAAGATCAGAGGGAGTGTTTGGTGTGTCGACAAGGCTAGTAGAGGAGAGATGAAGAAACAAAATTTCACTCATTTTCGTCACATCTCCACCTGAATCTCGATGAGGAGAGGAGACTGATCGTTTTCATGGGAGCAACTCACTCCACTGATCACGTCTCCTCTCCCTGAAAGAGGAGAGCAGTGTAGGTTGCCGCCACAAAATTTTCCTCCCTGGTCACTTCAAACTCTCTTCCTGATTTTCACTTCGACAGACTCTTTTTGTTCAATATTTTGGAAATTGCTGTCTTCCAATGTTGTGAAGTGTTTAATGAAAAATGAGAAAAAGTTGATTGTTCATAAACGCGAACAAGGGTGCCCGTAAACTTTTGTCCATGACTGATTGTTTTTCTCCAAGGAATGGATAATGTTCAATTTTAGAACACATTTCACGACGGAGCGTCACAAGAAATATTTGTGCCTAAATTCTCAATTGGATGCTGTGTCAGAAAATAGTTTATTTGTCAACCCTTTATAAAATCCTTGAATGCATTCCAGAGAAGTCAAAAGGACTACTCCGCGCATTTCATCGGGAGCTTGTTGGAGATTCCTCCGGAATTTATCAGCCTCAATTCTCCCCTTCTTTGCTTGCTGTTTGTAGTTTTTACGATCTTTCACTTGTCTTCAGTTTTGTACTTCGAACGTCCCGACGCTCGTCCCTTTAACATCTCCTGGCCTCACATCCAAAAGCCTCATGTTGAAAACGAATTTGTATCAACAAAACTCCTCTGCCTCACCTCGTTCGTCATCGCCGGAATCTCGTGCATTGTCTACACCGTAACATCGCGCTCGCCACGCCGAACCTTCTTCTGTTCGCTCCTTGGATATTTGGGAGGGCTTGCGTTTGTGGAAGCTCTTACAGTTGTCCTTAAAACTCGAGTTTTGCGATTCCGCCCCGATTTTCTCGATCGATGCAAACCAGACAAAGAATCAATGCTTCGTTTGACGAATGAAGTGACTGGGGAATTCTTGGACACCCTCACAACTGATATAATCTGCACAGGGTCAGCCAAAGCCATCCGAGAAGGACGCCATTCCTTTCCAAGCGGCCATGCATCGCTATCAGCATGGTCAGGGTTCTTCGCAGCCACCCTTTGTTTGTGTCGATTATATCAATATTTAAATCGGGACATTATTGGGCATCATTTGCGTGAAACGAAATCCGATCAAACCCAAACTCCCAACACCACTCCTGTCTCCCCCACTTCACCCGAAACCGCCCCGCCCCGCAGAATTATTAATCCTCGGGACTGCTCCATGCTAATAGCACTCTTTCTGATGTCATTTATGACCATCTTCGGCTCGATCATTGTCTCAGTCTCTCGTGTCGCTAATCACTGGCACCATCCATCAGATGTGTTCGTCGGATATGCCTTTGGTCTCGCAGGAGGACTCATTTCCGGCGGCATGACAGTCGCGTTGGAGGACGATGAGGATTACCTCTATAACAAAAATTCCGTTAACTAGTTCTGTTTGCGAGCTTTATCTCAAGAGATCTTTTCATTTTATTGTTTCTTCCTTTTGGCGTCTGTTTTGTGTATTCTTGTTTTCATTTGAACGAACAAGACGCTTTCTTCCCACAACTTTTTTTATGAATCCGAGGACAATTGCCTTGTGTGTTGGAGGCTTTGTGGCCGGACTATCTGGAGCCTACTTCATTGCTAAGCCCAAACCAAAGAAAGATGTTACAGTTGAACAACCAATTCTGACTCACGAACTTGTTTGATTAATCTCATTTTCATTTGAGCCGCTACATTGATTTCTTCGTATAACAATGATTCCATGATTTCATTATCCCCATATATTGTATCTACATCAGCTTATTCTTGTCAGGAAAGATCTTGGAATGGGTCGTGGGAAGATTGCAGCTCAATGTGGTCACGCGACTATGATCATCTTTGAGAAAGCGATGAAGCAATTTCCAGATCAAATGAGCCTTTGGAAGGAGAAGGAAACTGGTCCAACAGTTTTAGCAGTCCAGACGGAGGAAGAAATGCAAGAAATCAAAGCGAAAGCGAAAAAGCTGGGATGTGTGACTGGTGTTGTTCATGATGCCGGAAGGACACAGATTGCTGCTGGATCAAGTGTGATTTCACATTTTTTCAAAGAATTTCAGCGACTTGTTGTTCAATCTTTGGACCGAAGGAGATCGTCCAAGAATTTGAGAAAGGATTGATTTCACTCAAATAAGCCCATTTCATCATTGAGAAAAAACATTATTCTTTCTGAATCCTCTCCTATCTCTTTCACTCACACCTCATTCTTCCATAATGGCCCAAACATCGATCCCGAGGAATCGTCCACACTCATCGGAGGAGGCGAGAATTCAAAAAAGTTTGATTATAAATCGAATGTTGGTGCAAGGGTCATTCTGATAACTGTTACTTATGACCCTTTTTCCCTCCCTTCCGCTCTGTTTGTGGTTTTTCACTTGTCTGCCGATCGTTCTGCAGAAAACGCGTCCACATCTCCAGATTCTTCTGAATAATGGGTTCCACAAATTGTGTGGCATAACTAACCTCCTGCTCAATCCATGGAGTCATCCCAATGAACGGGCAGAAGTTGCTCGGCGTCGACGACTTTTCCTGCTCCAGTCCCTCGAAAGGGTCCTTATCACCCCCGCTGCCAGTACTGGAAGGGTCATCGCTTTGGTCTCCCTCCTCAAAAGGCTGCATTTGTGGCGGTGGGTGCGGAGGGGGGAATTGATTGATCGGAGGCCGTGGTGGTTGTGGTGGGCCATAGCTCCATGGACACCCGAATTGGTTCTGATAGATGGGGGGAACGCCAGGTGGATGGTAGGAATGTCTCTTTCTTCCTCGACGTTGCTCTTTCCGCATTCTCTTTCGCATTTGCTTCTCCCACATTTCTTCCCTCATCTGGACAGGATCATCGTGATCTCGAGCGAGCTCGTTTCGAGAGCGAATGAATTCATGAAGGGTTCGTGTTCTGAACACAGGAATTTGATTGAAACTCTCGTACGACATCGGATGGTTGACGAACGGGTTTGGATGAGGTGGGTGGAACTGAGGAGGATGTGGGGGAGGACCTGGAGGAGGGAAGGGATGGGGAGGTGGATGTTGGACATGGGGATGATGAGGGGAATGATTGTATGGTGTTGGTGGCGATTGTGCGGCTTTCGTTGACAGGTTCAATTTGAGCGGAGGGTTTGTGGACGCAAAATGGAGTGCTGCAACCAAATCGGCGTCACATGCAACTGTTATTTTGTCTTCTTCGTCGTCGATATACGATAGAGCAATGGGTGCGTCCGGATTCAGCTCAAAAACGGTGTTGAGGTGTTTGAGAAACAAGCCGTAGGACGGTGCTTCAGAAAACTCTAACCTGCGAGTATCAGTCGTGGCATTGAGTGTCACTTTTATGACAACCGAAGCCATCGGACTCGTGAAAATGTTGGAGTTTGGAGATCATGCCCATAAGAACATATACTCTCCCCCTTGAGTGTTATTGAAGGCGGTTAAACACCTCACAAAAAACCTCTCTCAATAATTGTTGTGTTCCATAAAAAATTACTGAGTTCTACAGAAAGGTTTGTGAGAATGAAAAATCGATGTGTGTGAGGATGGCAGCTTACCCATCAAAGACAGAACTGATCAAAAAGAGAGAAAAGAGAAGAGAGAGAATGAATTTAGTATTTGTAGATCGAATGGACAAGAAAGAACATTGGGTCAGTAGATCTCAAACAAAGCGAGTCTTGTCGTCGAAATGACGTGCGACCGAGCCAAACACAACTCTCCTTTCTCTCTCAAGACATACTTCAGGGGAGCCAAAAAGATGAAAGACAGACTTAGCAGCTGCAGTCCTTCTTGTCCTGTTTCTGGTCCGGGTTGATAGTGTTGCCAGAATCGGCACCCGCAACTGGTTTGTGGTTCTGAGACACGCGTTTTCGGATTTCGGTGGCCATTCTAAGGAAGGGTGGAAGGGGGAGAGTGAGAAGAGGAAGGATTGGGATGATGGAGAACGGGGAGAGAAAGGCGTGGATAACATGAAATAGACTTTAATAATGGTTTCAAAAATTAAAGTGACAATTATTAAAACTGATAGCAGCCCTCTCACCCACCCATACTGAATGAAAGCTAAGTCAACATTTTGGGCTGTCTTGGCACTGGTCTCCATAAACAAGATGCTGTGTTGTTGCGCGAACTTCTGGGCCTCTGCTTCCTGCACTTGCCGTCTGCTGGTCAAATCACACTTGTTTCCAACAAGCAGTTTCGTAACAGTGTCGGTCACATGTTTGTCAACCTCACCAAGCCATGTTGAGACGTTACGGAAGGAAGTAAGATCTGTTGTGTCGTAGACAACAACGATACCGTGCTACGAGGAGGGTTCGGGGGGAATTTGATGAGTTGGGACGGATCGATGAAAGAGTTGCGAAGGTTTGTGGGAGAAAAGAGAGAAAAGAATAATAATGGAAAGAAGATGAAGAAAGAAAAAAAGTTTTGAATCTAAATCCAATTCACAATGTGCTTTTCCCACGATTCCCCTTCCCAAAGATAATTGCAAAGCGAATCTCGTTTTCTTCGTCCGCACATCCAAATAAGGCTCAATCGACTCCTCAAAGATTCCCCCATTTCTTTTTCTCTCTTCTCCATCCCATACAGCGCCTCGGTAGTAACTGGCTGTGATAGTCTTGAATCTGTCCTGTCCAGCTGTGTCCCAGATTTGGAGTTTGATGATTTTGTTGTCAACTTCAACGGTACGGAATTTCTGCAGAAAAGAGAAGGGGAAGAAGGATGTATGAGAAGTTGGGGATCGAAAAGATTTGGTTTTAAGAAAGCAACACGATGATTGGGTTTGTGAGTGAGAGAAAAGAATGAGGTAGGAGAATGTGGAAGGGAAGAAACCGACGTGAGATGAACAATGAAAGGTGAAGCTCGAATGATTCACAAAAATTAGTGGAGTTAAGGTACATACAAAGTCGACACCAATTGTTGCGATGTATGTGTCCGTGTAGCAATCATCAGCGAAACGGAGGAGGAGGCATGATTTACCAACACCAGAATCTCCAATGAGAAGAATTTTGAAGAGATACTCGAAATCTTGCGACATGACTGAATAGTGATCAATCCATAATCAGATTGTTTTGATGAGTTTTCATCAGCTCAACTTTGTCGGGATAGATGATGCAATCTCGATGAGATTATTTCAATAATGACTTTGGAGATCATAAATATGTGATCACTGAACACGATGTCAAAGAGAAAACGAATAATACTTCAGATCGGTTTAAATTTCATCACCTCAATCCAGAATGAACAATCAGGGTGGTTCTCCACCCTACCGGAGCTTATCGCCACCGCACCGCACTCGCAGTAGAACAGCTCCTCCTAAACTTAATTCTCCTTCGAATCACTCGACAGTTCATCGGACACCCATCTCAAACGACCCCAACTGTGGACTTTCAACTTCTCGTTTTTTCCGTATCGGCAACATTAATTCTTTCCCTGATAACTCCTCTTCATCTCAGTCGAACGACGAGTCACAGTCTGGATTGGATCAGCCTCTGATCAAGTCCCTGTTGTTCCCGAATCTTTTATTGTCAACTACTTCATTGAGCAATAAGAAATCAACAACCTTCTCCTTCGCCATCCAGCCCATCGCCAACAAACAGCCTCCACCTCTTGACCTGGACCTGATCTCAATGCTTGACAATTTTTGCACTCCCCGGTTTTGGGACATCGAAGACATTGACAATCGTCAGTTCCTTGTATCGATCACGTCTTCGTGATTGCGGTCTTTGTTTCTCAATTGTGATGAACAATCATCTCTTTCACTTTCATTTGTTTTCGTACCTCAGAGAGCCTTTTCACAACTCTGGCTTGAACTGAGCCTTTTTCTTTCCAACATTCTTTTCTCGTCCACATCTGTCCATCGACAATGCGGTTTGAAGTAGTCACCTTTCTTCCCCTTGTTCATTCATGTATATCAGCTTGTTGTGTCTTCCATATCATCCTATCTTTCTGCCTCCTCTCATCTGTACTGCTCCCTTCGATTGTGTGAGTTGTTTTATCGCTCACACAAGACCGCTAGTTTTTTCCGTCGTTGTGTGAAAAATATGAGGAATCGTTCGTCCAGACAACATGAGAAAACAGTGTTTCATGATGAAGAAAGGGTGGTCGTGAAAAAGGGCGGTTGCAGGAAAGGATAAACCGAGAAATCAAGACTAAATTAGTTATGAGTGTACGGACAACGGAATGTCGTTAATTTTAGTCCTTCTTCTTCCCATTACCGCCAAATTGGCTGGCAAGGAAATTGAACATCATATCCTCGTCAAACTTTCGCTTGAAGGAGAATGGATAGAACTGGCCCATGTGCCCTCCGCTCTTCGTCAGCAACAATGCAGTATTCTCATTTTGTGAAATATCACGCATTGGAATGGCCACAGTTGTTGACACTGGATCGTTCGCAGATGAAATGTACAGCGTGGGGCGATCGATCCCATTCACGTAGAAGGCAGATGAGGTATCGACATACAAATCGCGGAGAGATGGATAGCCAAACACATCAGCCACAAGGTGTTCGTTGAAGTCATCAGCTGTTGGAGTGTCGATTGCGAGGAACGCAGCGCATCCTTTTTGTTTCTTCAATTGTTCCTCGTTCTTCTTAAAGTAGAGCAAGTAATTCGCTCCAATACTCTTCTTTTGGGCCTCAGTATATGTCTGTGAGGTCACAACATAATCAAACGGGCAACCAGACATGGCAGCGCAGATGATGTTGGGGTGAAGTTTCTCGCCAGCAGTGAGGTGTTTAGGTGGGGCAATCTGAACATGCGTTGCTTTGAATTCCCCGAGGTATTTGGTGAGTGTGTTTCCGCCCATAGAAAACCCGCAGAGGGCTATTTTTGCCTTCGGGAATCGCTTGGTAATTTCTTGGATTGCGATATGGATATCTTCTGTCGCACCTCCGTTGTAGCTTCGTGGTGTGGTAAGCTTCGCACCTGAGCAGCCACGGTAAATATAACAAACTGGACGGTATTTAAACTTGTGGAGGCACGTCAGTCCAAAATGCTGAACGAAAGCCTCTCCACTCCCACCATTAATTCCATGGCACATGAAAACGATTGGGGCTGTGTCAGGGAGAGTGACTGAGTCGCTTTCGAACCAATCGATCGCGAACTCGCCGCCTTCCGTGCCGATTAAGATTTCACGACGCGGTTTATATTTCCGTTTGTTCAGACGGAATCCCGCAAGGGTATTTGTTTCAGGATTCAATCCAAAAACGATATTTGGGAAATATCGGAGTGAGTTGACTCGTTTCCCGAGAAAACTGAGAGGTTTGTGAGTTTTGCCAATAATTCGAACACGGCCAGACAGAGAGAACCAGCGTAGGAGATATAGAGTGATAAGAGCGATAGCTACGTCACGGAGGATTCGGATCAAATTCATTGGTTGTCTTCCGCAATCAAGTCTCTGAATGGGCCTTGAGATCTCAATCGATGTCTCAGGTGTTAAGATGTTAATCTCTCTCACCAAGATGAAATCATTCGATAAAACATTGTAAAGGGAAGAAAAATGAAGAGAAGCGCTTCACAATCCAAAGAATGTTGTGAGAAAGAACACAATAGTTGAGAGTAAACAAAACGACTACATCTGACCCTGAAAGAAGAAATTCATGTTGTCCACCGCCGTCCTACCTTCTTTCGTCTGTCAGAGAAAAAAAAACAGGAGACAGCCGGATCTGAAGAAAGAAAATGAGCAAACCTGGCGGAGAGTGGAGAGGAGGGTGAGCGCCGCGCCTCGAATGTGGGAAGATCGGTGGAAGAGAAATGGCCCAAACGAATCGAGGCCATTCGACATGTGTGGGAGGAGAAGGAGGAACTGAAGGGGTGAGGGAGAGAGAGGCAGACTTCTTGCGATTGTTGGGATGTGGTGATGGACGAGGAGAGAGATGAAAGGAGTGCGTATGTGATGTTCGGCGAGAGGTGCATGTCCGACTGAGAAAGAAGACGAAAAACACACAAACAGCACATGAAACGAGCAAAAAAGTGGAAAAAATCAGAAAAACTCGCAAAAACAGCCAAAACAATCGATCTCTCGAAGGAAGAACAAACCGTCAGTCGGCGGACGATCAGAGTTGCGTCGCAATTCTTGATGGACTGCGATTCTCGTCGACTCTTCTCTCGTCGCACACACTCCTTCCCCCACACGCTCTTCTGCATCTGCATCAGACGCACTTTGTTCGCAGAGACGAGAGCTGCTTGTTCGGCGGGGTCGAAGAAGGGAAAGGTCAGGGCAGCGATTTGGACAAGCATTCTGAGAATGGGAGAGGGGAGGAAGGAGAGAGATGGAGTGGAGAAGTGAGGAAGAGAGAGAAGGGGACAAAGATGATTGATATCACAATAGGAGAGAGGGAAGGAGAGAGAGGTGAGAAAGAGAGAAAGAATGAAAAAGAGGATGGAAATCAGAGCAGAAGAGAGATGGAAGAAAGAGAGAGAGTGCGGGTGATGCACACTGCAGGTATCTCCTGATGCGCATCGACGCCCACTCCTCGCCTTTGAGCTCCTCCACTCCTCTCAGCACTTCCTCGGCCAGGCGAGAGTCGAGGGCAGTCGATGCCCAAGTCTTGCGATGCTGGAGGGAGAGGATGAGTGGTGTGGGAGCACTGAAGACAGAAGAAGAGACAGGATGAACGAAAGAGAGGATGGACGATGAAATGAAAGAGAGAAAGTGAAAAGAAGAGAAAGGAGAGAAAAGGAGAATGGAGAGAAAAGAAGAGAAAGGAGAGAAAGGAGAGGGATGAGAGAACCACACGGTTTGATCTGATCACACGACCATCTCACTGTGCCTCTGCCGACATCCACCAACACATCCCACCACTCCTCCCTCTCCGCAAATGCAGGCTCGACGACGCCAACCACAAAAGATGAATTGTCGAGGAACGAGGAGGAGGAGAGAGACGAGGTGAAGAAGACAGAGGAAGAGAGGAGAGTCAGGGAGGAAGGGAAGAGCGAGACAAACGAGAGGATGGACGAGACGAGGGTGGATGACGGCGAAGACGATGGGAAGAGAAAGACAACACGAAGGTTCATGAGAACAGCAGTGAGGAGCGAGAAGAACGCTGCTGAGAGTGTGGAGAGGAGAGAGAGGAGTGGTGTCTGTGTCGACGGAAGGAAGGACAGCGAAGGAGGGATGCACGATGGATTCGAGAAGAGAGACAGCGAGTACGAGAATGGCTCAGGTGAGAGCGAGCAATGTGTCGACACTTGGAGTGTGTCTGTTGATGAAAAGCACAGCGAGACGCTGACTGGCTGCGAATGGAGTGGTGTTTGTCGCGCGAAAATGTTCGGTTGGGATGTCAGCGAGGCCAGTGTGAACTCCAACTGAGTCATCAGTTTTGGGAGCGGAGAGAAGGAGGTATTGATGGAGCTTTGGAGGGAAGAGAGGAGGGGTGGGCTGGAGAGGCCGGAGGAGGAAGAATGGGTGAGGATCTCCGCCAGAACAGGCAGCAGACAATCACAATTAGGGTGTGGTGATAGAACTGCTAGTGAGTGATGCCTATGATGGGAAGATATCAAAAGATCAGAAAAATGAGTGTGGGACGAGAACAGACCCTGTCCCATCTTCTTTCCGTTTCACTACAACGACCCCAAAAATGATCTGTTTCCCTGGTTCTTCCTTCACGTTTTCTTGAGCTCTCCGCTTTTCCCGCTCCAGTTGTCGTTCTCTCATCTCCATTTCCTTCCGATTCTTCTCATCTTCTTTGAGGCGAGCATCGTTCACCTGGCTGTTCTCGATTGGCGATTTCTCGTGCAATCTCGTTGGAGCATCTGATTCTGATCGAACGAGGGGATTGCCAGGCTCATTTTTGGGTGTTTCTTGGTTCTCTTTTCGCAAATTCGCAACCATCGAATCAGACGCAGTCACTGTTTGAGATCGATTCCACGATCGACCTAAGAACCCATAAAAAGACAGCAAATAAGCATTTTCAATAAATAACAATGTCATACCAGCCTTCGGAAGCGTCGGGGGGAGCGTTGGAGGTGGCCTCTGTGGCGGGCCTGGAGGCGGCGTTGAGGTTGGTGGATTGCTCTGGTTGAATTGTTTGATTCTGTCTGAAATGCTGACTGATCTCGATTTATCGGGAGATGCATTCGATGGTCCACCTGTGGGAGGTGATGCAAGTGGATTGGCACCGGGTTTTGGGAATGTTTTGGGGAGTGGCTTCGGAGAAGCGATTCCTGTCGATGTTTGATTTTGGGGAGGATCGTTTTTCTGAATATCTTTCTGAAGAAATGGATTATTTGCAATTGACGGGGCGCCAGGAGGGAGAACGGTCTTTGGGAGTGAGCTTGGAAGATTCTGAGATTGTGAGGAGAGTGGTGATGTCTGCGTGAATGGGGGACTCCTTACATCGCCCACACCTGGCTGAGGTGCTCGACTTTTCAACTGAAGTGTTGTTTTCGGAGTTGCTGGAGGTGGAGATGATGCCGGGAGTTTGGGAGCGAACGGTGACGGGTTTTGAGGTGTGCTCGGTGCTGGTCCGGGAGGAGCTCGCTGTGGAGTTGGGGGATGGGATGGAGGAGGATTGGATGGGTTAGTTGGAGGAAATGAAGGTGGCGACATTTTGGGTTGCGTTAATTTCATGCTTTTGGACATTTCGATGGCTTCTTCAGAGAACATTGTAACCCGTCGTTTGAAGCTTTGTTTCATCACTTCTTTTTCTCGTTTTTCTTTGGCAATAACACGTTTCATGATTTCTTCCACTTTTGCGGAGAACTGCTTGTTGTCTGAGGTATCTGAGAAGACAATTCCAACCAAATTCAACGAAGGAGTGTTGAATGTGACAACATTCAAGCTGAGAAGTAAAAGGCGTTGTTGTGGAGAAGAGAGTGAGATCATCAGAATGAAAGAGAAGAAATAATTGAGGTTGAACAGAATAAGAAAAAGAATCACCAAAAGATGGCCAGTCCAATTTCAGACCTGTTCTGTGTCAGTCCCAATTCGCCATGAAAATTGAAGGAGATGAGCGGCTTCATCGATCTTTGGCCTTGAAGGGAAGTCTGGAGAAAGAATCGGGAAAACACAGCATGATCAATGACAGAAAAAGGAAAGTCGGATGATTAAGAACGTTGATCGCAGGAGACAGGTCAACAAAGAGACGAACAGCGACTCATGACGAGGAAGGAAGATAATGCAAAACGACGTAAAAATCAGCTAAAAGCAATACAATCATTTCCCATACATCGTTGCCTACCCCTCCAATCGGAGGAGGGGCCTCTGGCATGTTAAAATGAACCTGGAACGATTCTCCGATTGTGATTGAATGGACATTGTGAGGAGCAACGCGAATATCATCAAAAAAATCGTTCTTTCCCAGAACAATCCACGTCTGGTTCTCGATCGAGTATTTCAGACATGTGGCAACGACAGTGATTGGTTTGATTGGGATGGGAGGAGCGCTTGACTGTGGGACGCTGCCTGGCTGAGATGATACATGGACAAGTGATTCAGGGGAATCTTCTTGATTGGAGGATATTGGACGATTGAGAAGGAAAAGATTGATGTCTGAATCGTGGCGGATGGCTGGGGAAGATGATTGAGGAAAATGACGAAAATAAGGATATGTCAGTCTCAAGAACGGGAAAAAAAGGTGAAGGAGGAGTGTGACCTCGTGGCGAGGATAAGAGAGAGGCAACAGAGAATGAAGTGAATGGAAAACGTGAGCAATTTTTTTCTCGAATAGAACATGTAAAAATGTGTAACCATCGAAATTATCAGATGTGGTTGTTGATATATGTCATAATCATACACTATGAAAGAGATTTGTGAGAAAGTGAGACTGAGCAGAAAACAGACTGATTGGGGAATAAGTTGGTCCTTCAAATCACTAAAAATGGTTGAGAGGAGAATAATCACGAGAGTGAGAAGCAAGATAAGAACTAAAGTGAGGATCGTACTCTTCTGTGATCAGAAGTTTCTCCGATGAACGAGCGATGATTTTGATTTCCCTCTCGGCATCACAAGCTGCGTAAATCAGCTGCTGACAGAAGGACATCGTGATTCCACTTCCAATAGATGCGATATAGTTCTGAAATCGCGGCGACCAGACCGATCATGCCCATCGACAAAGGAGAACATCATGGATTCCATAAAATCGCTCGTATCTGAAGGATTCAGTACATTCCTTCACTATATCAGTTCCTCATATCCATACTTGTTCGTCTTTCAGACAGTGTACTACACTGTATGCCTGCCGCAGGAGTTAGGCGGGTTCTTCTCCTTTTTCCTTACATTATTTGTTACAATGTTTGGAAGTACACTCATTCCTTTGCTTTTCTTCCAAGAAACACCTGGTTTGCTTTATAGTCTCCATTTATCACTTTGTTTCTCAAACACTCTGCACACACTTTCAGGATGGCTCAAAGACTCAAAATACTTCTATCTCTTCACAATAACCTTTCTTCTTACCAAAATCATCCTAAACTTCGCTCCACGACTCCTCCGAAACAAAGTTTCATTGACTATGCTCAACTTTGGCCTCCAATTATCCATAAGCCAGATCATCCTCAATTATCTTCTCAAAACTTCCACAAAATTCCCCAATGCTGAACTAGTCATATGTTCCCTGATCTCATACGTGTGTGGATCACTTCCCCACAAATTATTCATCCGAAACCAGCCAGAAGAGAGAAAATATGATGAAAAATGGCATGTCTCATTTCATCCCTTTCATTGTGCTTTTCAGTCTTACAATTGCCAGTATTCTTACTGTTGCACTATATATCATCATTCGAAGGCCAAACCTTATCTTTGCTCCACTTTTGAACCTTCCATTCTTCCCGACCGGAAAGCGTCTTGAAGCAGACAGTATCCTGTCGAAAATATGTGATTCACTTCGCACTTCCTTCAAAGGCAGCAAAAAAGTGATGAGCATGTTGAAGACCATGCACTCATACAACACCAATCCCACAGATTCTGCTGTCGCCCTTTTCGGACGCGGCCCGAAGCATCAGATCCCGCTAATCGAAATCCAAACTTTGAGACTCCGTCAATTCATCGGGCTTAGTGTGTTGGTGTCATCGTCGTTGTTTTTTGCGTTTATGTCAGCTGTATGGAACCGTTTTTTGTCGATCATCTTTCTTCTCTCTGAAATAGCTTGATTTCGCAAAGAAAACGAGAGCTCAAAGAGCGCGTGATGAGGAAATGAGGCGTGAGTATGAACAACGGAGGAATAGATTCTGAGACTCCGCGGAGATCTGCCCCCCAATCAGATTCAACCTTGCGTGAGACTAATCATATCTTATTTATCCAAACTGGCAAAATGATGTTAATGCCACAATCTTTTTTTCATTTCACACAGGATTGCTTGCACTATTCCATCATTCATCGCCAATCTGGTGATTCCACAAATCACAACTGTTCTCTCTCAAATCACGTTGACTGGGGATATTCAAAGAAGATATGGATCTCTGATAGGCTATTCGGGGGATCGATGATTAAACAATGATTGGAGGTGGATCGTAAACAGTGATCAAACGAAAAATGAGTAGACAATAATGTAACGATAATACGCGCTCTAAATCTGCTAAAAGATGTAAAGGGCAGAATTTTACAAATCCTGATTGAAATCGAACCCTATATAATCCTTGTTCATCGCTTCCATGATTTCCGAGGTGAGACCTGAGAAGACACGAACAAATGGCGATAAAGAAGGAGAAACAGTTAGGTGATGAACAATGAAACACAATAAAGTGATTTAAATGGGCATAATGACAATATGTGCATCAGAAGAGTGATCGTGACAAACCTGTTGGGCTTTGTGGTGGAGAGTCAACTGCAGGTTCTGCAAAGAATTGTGGGTCGATGTTTGTTGTGTCCATAATGCCACCGTCGAGTTGAGGTTTGAAGGGCGGTGGGATTTCGCTTGGTTATGGGGAGGAATGTGGAAAAGGATAGAACAGAGAAAAATAGAACAATAAGAACGAAAAACCGGCGGTTGAGCTTTTCCCAGTCCATTCCAGCGAACAATGGGTGATTCATAATCTCCTCTCCGCCCGTTTCTCCGCTTCCGAGTCGTTCTTGAGGATCCCTCGCAAGAATCCGCTCAAGAAAGTCGCGCTGCTGTGCTGTGAAGGTATCTGGCATCACAAGATCACCCTGAAGGAGTCAGACAAGTGGGGGCATTCAGTGTTGGAAAGATGAAAAGAATGGTGTTTATAATTCCAAAATGACCGTATTTTGGGTCAAAAATACACCCACAACAGCATACATGGAGAGTATTCTGATACATCTGATTTCTGTTTGCTGAGTAGAACGGTGGTGCGCCAGCAAGCATTTCATAATACAGGATGCCCACACTCCACCAGTCCACAGCCTGGCCGTGTGGTACCCCTCGCAAGATTTCAGGTGCTATAGAGAACATGAAAAAAGTATGTTTTCATGCCTAAATACTCCGGAGTGCCACAGAATGTGCCTGTTCCAACTTTTCCGGCATCAGTGTCGCCTCCCATCGCAGTAATCCCAATTTTAGCAAGACCAAAGTCAGTGATCATGATGTGGCCTTCGGAGTCAAGGAGGACGTTCTCTGGTTTGAGATCTCTGTAGATGATGGAATGAGAATGGAGTGCATTGATTGTGGAACAGATTTCAGCAAGATAGAAGGTGGCAAGGATTTCGGGGAATGTTCCGGCACTTTAAAGGTACGAAAGATTCATGTGATGGTGATGCAAAGGGTTCAGTCGATCGTGAAAGAAAGGTGACAGAATGAGATGAAATTAAAGGTCATACCGTCTCAAATGGAAGAAAAGTTCACCTCCATTGGCATAGTCAATCACCATATACAATTTGTGCTGAGTTTGGAACGCATAGTGAAGTTGAGGCATGAATGGATTCTTCACGGTGGCCAGAATGGTTCTCTCGGTGAGAGTGTGGAATTGTTGGCCCCGCTGATAGAGTTCATATTTCCGGAGAATCTTGAGTGCATAGATTTTGTTTGATGGTTTGTGACGGACTTTTAGAGACAAGAATTTGGATGTGTGGGTTCCAAACATAAACTGAAAGAAAATGATACCTTGCAAGACTTTTCCGAAGCTGCCTTTGCCAACGAGAAGGATAAGTTCAAAGTCAGCAAGTGAAGTGGTGTTTGCATCCGACGTGAGAGAGAGCCCGAGGGGAACTGTGGAATTTTGAGGTGGTGGTACAGGTGCCATCTTTGACGAGGGTGACTCTGATGGAGAAAAGAAAAAGGATGGATTTCAAATTGAGTTCATGAATAATTTGATGCAAAAAGGAGAAAAAAGACTTGTCGTTTCTGATGTATCGGAAGGCGGCTGGTGAGGAGTGTCTTGTGATTTATCAGGAACTGACATAGCTGCTAACTCTTCTGGAGGAGTCACCTGTTGGGAAAATAGCGAGGAAGCACAAGAAGAGGAAGAATGAAGATAATTGTGGAAATACGAGCTTGAAAATTTTGTCTCGTTTTTCTTTGGTTCCAATGTTTAATTCATTGGATATTCGAACAATTTCCGCGGCTTGATCTGCAGAGGTCGTCGTGAAACTGTATTCTGAAACAACAACCATGGTAACATTCGTGGGGTTATTTGGATCTATTTTAAGCGACAGAACATGGTCGTTGTCATAATGCCATTGAACATTCTGGCCATCACAGTTTCGTACTCCATCTGCGGCGATGGACAGCTGGCGTTTTTGAGTTTTGCCGTATTTGTTTGTTTTGACAGTTTCGAACAGATGTTTGGATTGTTCAGGAGTTAATTTTTGTTGGTTTGTTTTGAAGATGTTAAATTTCGACATGATTATTTTCTTTGAGAGAATAAGTTGGATCGCAGAAGAATTATTGGTTATTTTGTGATGGTCACAATGAAAGTCGCACCAAATGATGTAACAATTAATAGTCTGCGATATTGAGGTCCAGAAGACACCCAGTGAAATGAATAGATATGTGAAGATGAAAAAATGATTGTTGAAAGAAAGACAAATGATGAGAATCTTCTGTCTGCTCAATTTTCAGAAGATTTGGAGCTAGATGATGACTTTGAGCTTTTTGAGGATTTTGAGCTCTTGCTGCTCGCTGACGATGATGAAGAATGGCTTGATTTCGATTTCGTTGAATGATTCGATTTTGCTGACTCTGGTCGCTCGATAGGCTCTCCAACCTGCTCTTGATCCTGCTCTCCATTGTCTGCTTCCTGTTGTTCGACTGGTTGATCACTTTTCTCTTCGTTTTGTGCTTGCTCGTCCTGTGGTGCATTTTCTCCTTTGGATTCATGCTCATCTGGCTCGCGCTCTGGTGCTGTCTCTTTTGATTTTCCCTTCTTTGGGCTTTTTCCCTTTTTCGCTCCTTTCTTTGATTCTGTCGTCCTTCTGGAGTTCCCATCTCTGTCTCCTCTTCCCTCCTTCTTCTTCTCCCCTCTCTCGCTTCTCTCACTCCTCCTAGTACGATTCATTCGTGATTGAGGGCTTCCAGTCGTCCCAAAAGCTCCCATTTTCTGAGAAGATGAATAACTCCCTTTCGACGGATTGTCAGGGTCGGGATAGAGCCTGGCACGATCCATGTGTCGTTGTGTTTTCTCCCACTCTTTGTCAAACTCCTTTTGTTGAATGGTTGGTTTTCTTGCCCTGATTCTGTTTACAATGGCCTGGAGAGCATGACGATGAAAAAGAGAATGAGGACTTGGTTCTCTTGTGCAATTCGCTCTTGTTCATTAGAACGAGCACCAACATTCATTGACGCTTTTCCATGACGATTAGGTTCAGAGTTGTCAATTCCGCCCTTTCCTTTTGAGATTCGCGACATTTTGGCGAGAAGAAGGGCATTGTCACGCTCAACTTCACAATACCGTTCTAAATTCGAAAGAATTTGAGGATGACGGGATGAAAATGATGGATATTAGACCTTCTTCGAGTTGAAGTCGCTTTCCTTGTGATCGAAGATGTGAGAAATCTTGGGTGTTGTGGCAGTCAATTGATGGTTTCATCTTTTTCATCTTCTCTTGATGAAGCTTTTGTTCGTATTCAAGCCTTCGTCTCTCTACCAGACGATTTGCAACTGGTCGAGCTTTTGACATTGTGTAATTATGGGATGATGAACGGTCAAGATGTGGAATGATCTCTCGATCATGAAATGGTTGGATTCTGGCAGAAAAAGACAGAACTCGGCTCTCTACCTGTGTGTCCAGCCATAAAGGTGTGGCCACTTGGCGAAAACTATGGCAAATGTCACTGTTTGGGTTGATCACAACTTGTTCCTCATTTCAGCTCTAAACGTCATGAAAAATGAAAAAAAACCTAACTTTTGATCAACTAAGAATCCGTCGCTTTACCATCGTGAATCAACGATTCTCCCGAACAGCGCAAAACACATGCGATTTGAAAGTCATCTCACTGGAAATCAAATACTGAACATTTCTCCAGTTTTTTCAGACAAAAAATTGCTGTGACATTGTTCAAAATCAATTCAGGAGACGTAAAACTGGTGAGATGGATCGAAAAGGAGACAACGAGTTAATTTTGATGAAAGGTAAATATCAAGGATATGGGTGAAATCCACGGGTTGTTTTTTTAGAATCTGCCTAAGGATCAGATCAATGACTTTCCGCTTCCGTAAACAATCTCTCTTTTTAGATCTCACTCTTCCTAGGAATTTTCTTGAAATTATAATGTAAATAGTAGAAGAGAATGAGAGTTTTGGTCTGTTCAATGAGCTTTAACCGGTCATCAAATTCATGAAATTGGCCGGATCAAATGTTCAAGTATTGCCTTCCATTCTGTATCATAAAATCATCACCTCACAAATGTATCTCGATAAAAACTGATTTTCCGAAGAAGTCAAATTGTGAATACAATAAATTGCTGTGTCCATCCCGTGAATTTCCGCCATATTGTCACGGACAACAGTTTTAGTCCCCTTGTTGCGACGTTTTTCAACAGTTGGATTTTTTTTTAATTTTATCCTAAACACTTCACAACAGATAATTTTGACATTATTTGGAAATAGAGTAGAAAAAGAACCTGATGAATTGAAAAAAATGAAGACTGTTTGATCCGATTCAGGAGGTCAACTTTTTGGCGGCCATCACAAGTGCTCCCCTCTTTTGGAAAGATGAGATGTGAGAACAAGAGCATAACTCTACTCCGAAAACAGTGTGTCTCTACTCCTCGTTCATCTTTGGCTGAAGATTTTGTGTAGAGGAGTAAACTAGTCAAGTATCTTCAGACATATTTTTTCAGTTTCTCTGCTACAGTTGACATTTTCTCGCACTTTTCAGATGAATTTTTCGACCAAGCCCAGAGTAGTGTATAAGTCGATTACCGATACCTACCTACTTCACCATTAGTACGGAATAAATCACTTTCGACCTCAAAAACACATATTTCCTTCTTCTTCGATTTTGATGAAATTTGGACCTAATTCTTACATTTTTCGATCAAATATACTCCAAAAAGTGTTGGAAAAGGATCCATTGACAGATCAATCGGTATGAACATTTGGTGGTTGTTTCCAATGACTATTGCTGTCAATGTGTCAATGGGTAAATCGGCATTTTTATTTTATTTACAAATCCACAGGTCCACATGTCCACAAGTCCACCGACTACTTAGGAAGTACTGCGGAGATTTGTAAAAGAACTATTCTTCATGCTCACAGCTGGTATATTACATTTATCATTATTGTTTTATGTGGACTTTTTACTTTTGATGCCACAATTTTCTTCATATTTTCCATTGACAGTTGACATTTATAAGAATAAAGGATATTGATAGATATTCCATGTGCAGTACGCTCCGTGGACATGTGGACCTGTGGACCCGTGGATTTATAAACAAAATAAAATCCGGGAATTACCCATTGACACATTGACAGCAATAGCAATGGTGAAGTCTCATTGTTTCCGTATGCCAATGGACATGTCAATGGATCGACAACGGCTCTGAAGAGCCTAAGCTTCGCGAAGGTCCACAAGTCCACGGAGTCGGGGCGCGCTCAGAATACACCAGAATGACGTGCACTATCTCCCCATGCATCCAGACCATCCGTGGATTGTTTTGGTCAAATTTGATTTTTTCACTTTTTTTCACTCTTATTTATGATAATTAAAAGAATGAATTTTTCAAAGTTAACCTTATTTTTTTGCGACCATCCAAAATTGTTCTGACAAGGCTAATATCGGTCTGACGAGTTTAAATATGACGTGTTTCGTGCGATCTGAGAAGTATTTCCGGAGTTATGGGTAGTCCAAAAATAAACGTTAAACTTTTTACTTTTCTGATTTTTTAATTTGTATATGAAGAGGAGATCCAGACAAAGTTCGAAAATACAAATGTGAGCTTTGACCACACAAACCTCTTCCAAGGTCAATCCCAATCTGCTGAGTTCATTTCTGATGTTTTCAGAGTGATCTGAGCAGTAGTTCCTGAGATATGGGTGATCCAAAAACAAACGTTAAACTTTTTTAACTTTCTGATTTTTTAATTTGTATATGAAGAGGAGTTGTTGGCCAAGTTCAAGTACAGAGCCCTCGACGTAATGTTCCAAGATACTCAGGCAAAATGGTGCCCTGGTGACTGATGCGCAGAACGATTTGGAGGTTGGATTGGAGACGGATGATCGAAAGATTGTCCCCGGGGTTCATGTTGGCAGCACTTAGACGTGCCCGTAAATCATGCCCACCCAAGACTTAACCCTTCAAGGACTTCGCCAGCAGCAGTCATTTAGAAGGATCGCGATAGAACGATCCCCAAAGGAGTATCGGGGTGTCTATGGGAAGCTCGTACGAACGTGGGAAGGCTCTTCTCTTCGGTTATTTTTATCCTGTTTGATTTGCAGACTTCAATAATAGTCGTTAAACTTTTTTATTTTTCCATTTTTTAATTTGTAATAACTGACAAACCAACTCACACCAAGCAAACTGAACAGCATGTCAAGTAATGAACAATTAATTCTTGTTACTGAACCGGTTCTGACTCGTCGTGGAACATCGTATCGGTCTCATGGAACTTTTGAATATGCAACTGAAGATAAACCAGAGGAGGTGTTTCGAGTCTATGTTTCATCATTCATCAGAGGGACAAGACCACATCTGGATCCAAGCCGGTATCATCGATTTGATGACTATTGCACAAAAGAAAAATTCATTGAGTCCCTTCACAGTGAGAATTGTGAACTTGTTGGTGAATACAAAACTTCAGAATCAGTGGTAAGATATCTGCATGAAGGGGTTGAATGGAAAATAAAACCAGCACACTGGATGAAAGGTGTACGAACGCACGAGAAGAGTCGGAAGCAGTACACTCAATCTTTTGTTGAAAACGAACTGAGAAAGCAGAATTGTGAGCTCGTTGGTGAGTGCAAGAGAGTTCTAGTTCCTTTTCAATATCGAGTGATTGGAGATGATAAAATATACAAAATTAGACTTGATGAATGGTTTAGAGCAAAAACAAAGCCACATTTAAGAAAACAAAAACAAATGCTTAACTTTTTTTATTTTTGAACTTTTTAATTTGAATAAAAATGTAGACTCCGCTTCAATTTGTCACGAAAAGCATTAGAAAAATCCAACAATTGTTTCCCAACACCACCTTTGAATTCAAGGATAAATATGGTCAAGATCGTCAATATGATCCGTACAGTAGAAACTATCAACATCAGAACTCATTTCTCGCGTCTATGCTTCGGAATCCAGAAGTCGGATATCTAGAGTCATCCCCTGACGATAATATTGCAACATTTCTGAACAAAATTGAAAACCAACAACTGATGGCATCTGAAGATCAGCACGAACACAAGAGGATTGATGAAGAAATGAAAGCAGAAATCCAAAATATGAAAGCAAATCCAAGAGTGAACGAAACTGAAATGAAGAAGCAAGTGTTCAAGATCACACGGAAACTGAAATCGATTGAAGAGAAGCTGATGGATCATTGGATAAAGAATCTCTTGATCATTCAAAAGAAAAATGAACAGATGGAATCAAGAAAAGTGAAGGAATTTGATGGTTTTGATCAATGTATTTTACTCGCTGAACCACGAGACAAACTTGGATTTAAAGAATGTTTGATGAATGCACGAAGGAAGTTCAAAAAGAATGAGATCGAGAAGGTAAGTGACAATGGAAAACCATATCAACTGTACTTCCACAATCATCAAAAGAATGTTGAAGAAATCACAACCTTTATTCAGTCAGTGTACGAAAAAGAGAAGGATCATCCGTTCAAGATCAGTATTGATTTCGGGAAGATTGTTGAAAGAAAAGACAGAGATGAGACAACATACAAGGATTTCAGACCAGAACTGGAGAACACATCAAAGAGCTTTCCAACAGTGATCAGAAATGAAGCTGACATAAATGAATATTCCAAATTTGCGATCAATCTGATCAAGGAATCACAAGAGAGAACATTGATGGACACAAAGACAATGTTCATAGCATTCCACTCCATTCTTGTTGCAGTCTATCGATTTCCGGTTGCAGGAAAAGCAAATACTTTACTCACAATCCATATGAAGACACGAAATATCAAGTACGTTGATTCACCATACAATATCTGCTTCTTTCAAGCAGTTTCGCACAAAACCCTTCCAGATACTCCAGAGAGGAAAATACCACCGAATACCAGAAATTCTGAAGCACATCGACTGTTTGCCGTCTGCAAGAATCTAACCCATCTCACATCGCATCAATGAACACCATATCTTCAACAATATCCAGGATTTGATATTGCATCAGACATGGAAGAAACAATGAAGATTCTAAACATTCCAGTTCACATTTATGAATACGATGAGGACAAGAAACGATACTTCCTGAGTCAATCGTATGTCAATGAAAATGATGATGCTCTGGTTGTCCCAATTCTCATGGTTCCACTCACTGCAACTCTTGTTCATGTCATGTTCATTTCTGATTCTGAAAAACTCACTGGATACAAACTCTGTCCGTATTGTCAGTCTAGAGGATTCCAATAGAAGGATTCACAATTCAAACGGAAATATGAAAGACATCTTGCAGATTGTAAGGAACTTGATGGTAAACACGTGAAAAAGATCGCTCTTGAAAAAACACCAAGACCGTACGTTCCACATATTCTCAACAACAGAACAAATGAATTTCTGATGGCACACAAGAGACAAGACGAATTCAAACCAACACAGTGCTACATCACTTACGATTTCGAAACCATGGAAGATCTCATTCTTGACAACTTGTTTTCTGATGACAACACACAGTTGATTTCACACTTGAAGCCTCTCTCTGTTGCATTAGCAATCAAAACAAAATCAGGAGTGAAGTCAATCTACTTTGATCTTCGAGATGGAAAAGACTTTGTGAAGCAGTGGATCCGACAACTCTTCAAATATGCTGAGACAGGACGAGATGACAATTTATATGAAGATCCTGAAATTCACTCACAAAATGAAGTCAGTGTCATTGGATTCAACAGTTCCAGATTTGACATCAATCTCATCTTCCGTGATCTCGTTGACAAGGATTGGAAAGTGGTGAGCTTCCTTGGATCAACAACAAAGTACAAACAAGTATTGATAAGACACGAGAAGACACAGCAAGTTCTTCGATTCATTGACATGATGTCGTACACAGGACCAATGACTTTGGATAATGCAGTCAAAGCTTTTGGAGGAAACACCACTCGACAGAAATCATTCTTTGCTTACGAATCATTTGATTCATCAGACTACGACACAGTACTGAGCAAACAAGAACCATTCTCCAAATATGAATTCTACTCCAGTTTGAACAACAGTGAAATGTCCGACACTGATTCCCAACTTTACCTTGATGATTGGAACAAACAAGGATTCAAGAACCGTTGGGAATACCTCAAGTTCTACAACATCAGAGACGTCGAATGTATGATTGCACCACTTGACAATCTGATCGATTTGAACTTCCAATACAAAGTGGATATGTTGCACAATCTCTCATTGTCAGCAAATGCTTCAGCAATCAAATATGCATGTGCGAACAAAGACTTTGATATTGATGCTGACTACAACGAATGTGACCAATCTGGACCAATCAAAATTACAAAACAATACTGGAAATACAAAGTTGAAGGATACATGTATCAAAACCAGAAAGCTCATCGCAATACTAACAAAAACGTCAATGAAGCAGACTTTGAGTGGTTTGTTCAACAAGGCAAGAAAGTGTGCTACATCTGCAAGTGCCACTTCTCACAAGCAGTACGACCAACTCTGGATAGAATCGACAATTCAAAAGGACATTCAAAAGAGAACGTAAAGATCTGTTGTGAGTACTGCAACACTTACAAGTCAGATCATGATGAACATCTCACAAGATTGAGAATTCAATTAAAGAAATACTGCATCTGGAAATCATTGCCGATGACTCTGACACACGAGCAAACATATCACAAACTGAGAGTAGCAGTGACTGGTGGATTATCGAATGTTCACCACAGACAGAACATCAAAGACGTGACTCCAATCAATCACTTCAAGTATGAAGATGGAAAAGTTATCTCCAAGGACACAGAACACAAAATGACTCATGTCTGTGGTGTTGATTTCAATTCACTTTATCCAAGTGCTTTCTCATCAATCAAGAACAAGAACAATCCATACACCAAACACAGAATGTACATGCCAGGAAGATGTTTGTACACAGCAACAGGAGATAAAGAATGTCGCGAGATCATAGAGGACAAGAACCAGAAGACACTGTTTGTTGCTGAATTGAAGGGACACATCGATGAAAAGTACAGTATCGATTTCATTACTTTCCCACCAATTTTCAGAAACATCATTGTCAATACGACAGAAGAAATCATCGGAGAGAAGACATATTCGTTGATGAAGAAACATGGATTGAAGACTGATGACAAACAAAGGAAACTGACTCAACTCTTGAGCACACACGATCAGTATATGTTCTTTTCGACATACTATCTGTGGTTCCTCATTGACTATTGTCACTTCATTATTGATGACATTAAGAGTGTGATGGTCTTTTCGAGACACGCTGGATTTGAACCATTTGTGACCTCATTCATGAATGATAGAATAGAAGCAATGAAGGTTGGGAACAAAGGAAAGGAACAATTCTGTAAGACAAACCTCAATGGAAGTTACGGATATGATGGAATGAACACTGAGAAGTACAACTCGATCACAATCTGCAATGAGAAGAGAACATATTTGAAACAAATGATGAAGGGATTTGTAGCAACAAGAGAGATCAATGAGGACAACTACATTGTGATTGAAGACAGAGAAAAAGCATCATGCAAGACATGTCTGCAAGAAGCAGTATTCACACTCGACAATCCCAAGTTCTGGTATCTGACTTTTATTTATAACTTCATGTACAAGTGCCTAGATATGAACAAGATCCATTTCTGTGAAGGAGATACTGACTCTGCATACTGGGCAATATCTGGTGATCCAAATGCTGGAATTCATCAACAATTTGATCACGTGATTTCTGATAAAGAATTCTACAATGCACACAAATATGAATGGTTTCCCAATCCTGAAAAGGGAGTTGATGATGAGAAGAAGCTGTTGGGATTAGCAATTGAGAAGGAAGGTGAGCAGATGATCTGTCTTGCACCCAAGTGCTACTCTCTCGATGAGAAATGCAAGACCAAAGGAGTGTCTCTGAAGAAAACGAATATCACAAGCAATGACAATGTGAAGTGTCTAAATGGAGAGAAAACTGTGACCACAACACTGAACTTTCAGACGAGAAGAATCGTGAGCGAAGAGGACACTCTCACCGAGGGTTCGAAGCCTTGCCAAGGCAAGACCAATGGATTTGAAATTGTGAAAATACAACAACAGAAACTCAGTCTCAGTGGAATTCATCTGAAGGCAATAGTTCTTGAAAATGAATCGTGCACTCCATTCATCTATGGACTGAAAGCAACTGATTATCTAATCGAATAAACACGAACTTTATTTTTGTAGAAATGAGTAGACCGTATTTGAATTCAACACAAATTGATCGAATAGTGAAGAACCTCTTGGATAACACGTTCCATTTTACGACAAAATTATACAATGTCACACTTTCGTTTTCACAAATTTTACCAACCTATCATGTCAATGATTCCAATGGAAACTACGATGCAAATGATGAGACATACTTCAATGATTGGCTGAATGGAGAATTACCTCCTGATTTAAACATTGCTGATGGAAAAATTGTAGTTCAAAGATTTGTGAAACAATTCACCGGATGGATCCTCAGTAACAACGATGCAAGACAAGCATACAGAGCATATCAACGATATTATCAGGAAGCACAGAATAGTCATTTTAATCAACCACCAGCAATCGTCATTCCAACACAACTTCCCCGACCAATTGCTATTGAACCTCCTGAATCTCCAATCATTCCTGGACAGAAGAGAAACCCGACATCAATTGGTTCAGAATATGAATTCCCAATGAAAGAGTTGAGGTTTGAAGATGATGATCTACTGATCCCCAAGTCACCAGATCCACAAACAATTGTGAAGATTGACAAAGGTTTTGTGCCACATGTGAAAGAGATCAACAAGGTCGAACCAACGACAAGGCTAGTACTGAAAATGTTGCAACAAGTGAAAGGCTATTTTGACAATCAACAGAAGGACAATTCAGAAGAGGAACAAATCAAAGCCGAGCATTCAATGTTAGACAATCAAAAGAAAATGGAAGAATTCATTGACAAACAGATCGTTGAATCAAAGAAACTGAATCGAAATATGTGTATTCTCTCACACGTCAGCAGAACTCTCGGAAATGACGAAACTGAGTTCATTTTAGCACATCCAAAACAAATAACATTTGGTGGAAGATCTTTTCAGGAATGGTACGATGAATATGTTCACCGATGGGATACTGCACATCCGAGGAAAATAAGGAGGGAAAAAGGAGTTGACACATTGATGATTGATCAACCAACAATTCCGAGAACAACAGAGAAAATACACTATCCGTTTCGATCAAAGATGCAATTTATGTCCAAAGACATCACTGGAGATTCAGAAAAGACATCAGACAGAAAGGTTCCACAAAAGTGTGACAGACCCTACTTCTCTCCCAAGTTTGGATCATGGGAAATTGATCTCGTTTTATCCAATCACCAACGTCAAAAACAGTTCTTCAGATCTACCTCTTTGCGATCAACATCAATACCAAATACCTTGTAGTAATTCCTGTACTGGATAAATCATGGAGCAGAGTCAAGACTGCAATCAACGATCTGATTAACCATCGTGGAGTTAATGTCAACAACATTCGTGGTGATGGTGAAGCAGCATGGATAAGTGGAGAAGCATCAGAGTTTTTCAAGCAACAGAATGTCAATACATATTTCACGAGTTCACCATTCACAAATCACAACAGAATTGTGGATCGAGTGATCAGAACAATCAGAGATGGATTCCAGGACAATGCAACACAGATGGCAAATCATTCACTGATGAATCAGATGGTGGAATACTATAACATGACTCCACATCGAGCGTACTGGAACAAGTTCACTCCACAGCAAGCACAAAACAATCGAGAGATTGAAGCACTGTACATCTCCAGTTGTGAAGAACAATTGAAGACCATCCAAAGACAGCAGACAACACAGATGTTATGGAAATACAAACCAGGAAACATTCTATGGATCCACCTTGATTTGGACAAGACTGTCGCCAAATTTCAGAAGAAGCGAAGACAGTTTCAATTTGTTGGACAATTCATCGAATACAAACACGGAAATGTGGTGGCAAGAGTTCTGAATGGACTCACCTGTCTACCAAAAATAGTGTACGTTCCAATCCAACACACAAAATATCATGCCGCTTCCATTGATGATTTATCACCAGAATTCATTGATGAATTTAATATCGTTTAATTTCAAAAGTGTTTCAAATATTTTCATTTTGTTTAAAATGATTCGGAACAGTTTAGAACAGTTTGGAAAAGATTCAAAGTTTTTAGAACATTTTGATAAAGATCTAAAGATTTTAGAACCGTTTGATCCTAAACAGAACTGTTTTGAAAACATCTATGATTTTCAGAAGTTTTTGGAAAAGAACAGAAAAGAACTGAACGAATACACCACTCAGAAACTGAATCGGTTGATCAAAATTGACGGGTACAAAAGAACAAAAACAAGAGGTGAGATTGCACTTCGAAAAATAAACAATGACAACATCGACATATCCAACTCACTTTCGATTGATCAGAGATTATCAGATATTGAAGAATCAATTCGAACGTTGACCGACACGATTGGCAGTCTCATTCAAGAATTATCGGACACTACGAATTAAACCATCTTTGTTGATCTCTGTCAGTGCAACTCCATCTGTATTGTATCGAAGAATTACTGCTTCATATTTCTGTTTTCGTTGATAGATGTTCCAGAACTGTCGAATGTCAATTGGTGAGTTTAGTTGAGGATAGACTCGACTGATTCGTTCTTTATTGAATCCTCCAAAGATCCACATTGAATCAATGTTTGACTTCATGTCTGCTGACAAACTGAAGAGCTCATGCATCGTCAGAAAGAATGTGAACTTTGGTTGTCGATTCTCTAGTAACAAGTCCATCATTGTCATTCTATTTTTGGATGTTCTACGTTCACCAAGGATCCTGCGACAGTCATCCAGGAGGATATTTGTTTGGAGATTCTTTACTGAGAAGTCATCGATGTATAGAGCATTAAAGAGATCATCTCTACATTCATCAGTGATTTTATCTTGCCATTGATTGTCAATAATCTCCTCGTAAGCAGCTTTTGATTGTGACAATTCTAAGAGAAATGGTAATGCTTCATCATATTTCACTTTCAAGTATGGAACGTTCAGGATTGGTTTGAACTTGTCGAATGTTGGATCAATGTTCTTATCAGTGACGAAGACAAACAAGTGAAAGAGCTCATTCCTGCCATGAACGTTTTGGAGCTTGGCAACTTCTCGAAGAGCAATAAATGTCTTCCCACTTCCTCTGTTTCCAACGAGGACATTTACACTATTGCGATTGAAATTTAGGTCTGGATGTATTTGTGATTGAACTTCATGAGAAACATTTCGATTGGATGCTTCGCTAGTTTTTGCATTCACATACGCTGTAAATGACATTTTTGTTCTTTGCATTTATGATTTATCACTAATTAAAATATAGTTTTCGATTTTTTATTTTGTATGAAATACACAGATGTCGCAAAAGATAGTGTACCAAAAAACAGCAAGAAAAGCACAACCAAAGAAACCAAAAATGAGCTATTCACAAGATACTCAAGCAGCAATGAAAAGAATCTATGCTGATGATGACATTCCCACCAAATTCAATTCTGCACTCAGTAGTGTTCCATCAGCCTTAGAGTACATTGAAAGAACTGGACAAAATTGGACTGTTCAAATGGAAAAACATGGAAAAGTACCAGATGTGATGATTTATGACAAAGAAACTGGTGATCTGTGTACAGCCAATGGATTTATGCTTGCACCATACAACAGTCGACCTGTCGTCGAGACATACTATTCAATGAATCCAACACCAGATATGCATAGACAACAACCATATTCATCATTTCGTCAAGATCATGGAAGAAGAATCAAGGCTGCACACAACAATTTCCTCAAGACTGGAACGTACGATTTGCCAGGAAAATATCATGAAGTCAGCTATGGAGACATGCAAAAACAACGATCACAACAACCTTATGCAAGAATGAAGAAAGCAGTTGGTGACTATTTGACGAATGTTTTGAAGGTGTATCGTGCCAGTAAAGATCATCCAGTTGACGTTAGCAATGGAATCTTGGACAACATGGTTTTCAATTCAATTCAGTCTAAAATAGCATCAAAGATGTGGGACAAATGGCTTGAAGACAATGTTCAAAACTTTGTAGGCACAAATGAAGAATGTCAGAGAGTCAAGAACAGAAAAGACTTCAAAGAATTGGTAAATCCACAATTTCTTGACATTACGACAAAAAATCCAACATATTTGAGTGAATTGCTAGGTCAATACAATGTTAAAAAATCAACAATTCTGAATCAATTGACGAATGAAGCATATCGAACAAGAGATGCAGGACAATATCAACAAGTCTATATGCCGGAATATGCTCGATTCGCACACTTGGAGAAAGATATGAGTGATTAAAAACATTAATATATATTTTTTATTTTTATAGAAAGTGATGCAACCAATTCTAAGTTGTCAATTTACAAAACACACAAGTTCTTCTTCAGTTCCAACGTCAATCACCAACAACGTCATCATCGATAATAAAGGAGCATCTTCTGGAAGACAAAAGCTCGAAGATCGAAATGAACAAGGAGCAAATGTTGAAATGAACAATGAATCAGGTATTTATGATCCACCACCACTCGAGATCTATCCATCAGCACCGATCCAGAGTCGTTCAATTCCACTTCGAGAATACACTTCTAATATCGCAGCATTCAAAGATCAACTGTTGTTTGTCTACAAGAATGCTTTCGCCTGTGAAAAGAAACTATTGAATAATCTCATTGAACCATCAAAGAAACTGATCACAAACCAAAGTGATTTATGTGCACTGATTGCTACACTCACTGGAATTAATGATGTGGTGATCGAATTGGATGATTTATCTGACAACTGCTTATGTCTGAATAAACTCCCAGTGTTTCGAACGATTTTCAAGATCCTTGTTAGTGGAAAAGATCTGAGCATTGCCTTCAATGAAGCATACAACACAATTCTCTATTATGGAATTTCACTCACGAAAGCAATTCCGAGATAAAAATAAGAATGAATTGAATTTTTTATTTTTACATAAATGGCACCTGGAAGTTTCAACAAACTCAAAAATATCGGCAAACAATTCTTTCAATTCATCAAACTAATAGCTCCAACGATACTTCAAGTCGGTGGTGGACTGCTTTCACAGACGAACAACAAGTTTGGACAAACAGCAGGAGGAATACTAAGTGGCTTAGGCGGAATGATGGATGTATATCAGCAAAATAAGGCAATGAATCAGTCACAAAAGCCACAACGACAGGACTTCTCAGATCAAGGACCACAAATGATCGTCTCGCCAGAGGCTTCGAACCCTCACAGGGTGAGAGAGTATGAACCGCCAAGAAACGCGCGCTATTCCAATGATGACATGCCTCAATCGTCAAATTCAAAAATTCAATTCAAAGGTTTATAAATAAATGTAAATCCAGTTTTTTATTTTTACAGAAATGGCACCAGGTTGGTTATCAAAATTAGCAGGAGTCGGTAAAACCATTCTCAGAATTGGAGCACCATTTTTGAATCTCATTCCTTTTGTTGGACCAGTGATTTCCAAGATTGCACAGACAGGTGTTGAAATGATACCAGATGTGAAATCGGATCAGCAACTCCATGCAGAAAAGATGGCACAATATGAGCAAGCGATCAATGAAGGAAACAATGCACTAGCGAATCAGCTCAGAGGTGAAATACTGCGATTGGAAGAAAAGCTGAAGCCGAAAGCAAAGTTAAAGAAAGTGAAAAAGAAATAATCAATATTATTTTTTTATTTTTGATAAAATGAACTCACACATTACACATCTGACAAACAAAAGACATGGAGCCTCAACATTGACTGGAAATACCACAGGATCAATAAAGTACACCAGAGATGACATCGGTCAAATACAACAGCAACTGATGTCTGAACATCACGTTAATTTTCTCTTGAATGATGGAGCACACAGTACCTCTATTCAAGAATTGAAACCATCTGAGAATTCACGCTTCTACAAAGGACAGGAAATAATCATTCCATTGACTGGTGATCAAGACATTTGTCAAATCGATGATTCATTCACTACGTTCACAGTCACAACGACTCTGAAAGTCAACAATTGGGACATTACCCCAGACAAAGTTGGATCATACTCAAATGAGAGGATATTTATGTTCGTTGGACTGAAGCATTCGGCATCAATCTTTTGTAGATTTACTGTTCTTCACAACAATCAAAGAATCATTAGTACAGCAAACAATGACGTTTCAATGGAGTCTCACATATACAACATGATCAAACCAAAGAGTCAATTGGAGAATCGTAAGCACGCACATACGCCATGGCAGAATGCTTGGAATCATGACGAATCTGTTGCAGGTGTCTATATTCCATTGTCAGACTTCACATCGGTATCACAAGCTGGTCATTTCACTGATACAAATAAGGTACCGATTCGTGTGTCAATCAATCTTGAAGATCTACTCATATTCTCTGGAATGACTGACTATCCCAAATGTCTCTTTGGTGATCTGAAATTGAGTGTGTACATTAATGAAGATGCATTTGTGTGTTGTCCAGTAAATCCTGAACTCACTTTGAAGAACACATTGTCGACCTACATTGGCTCAACAAAACCACCAATTCACCATGCAATCGCAGATTGTCAACAACATCGTCCATGGTTTTTCCACTCTCTTCTTGCGAACTGCACCAAGATTTTCGTTCAGATTGGTCAATCATTTCGGATATCAGCAGTGACTCAAGACATTTACTATAGTTCAGCAGGAACAGTTACAAAAGAACCAGAATTCGTGGATCAGTACATTTCCTTGAACATTGTTGATTATCAAATTGATGATGTGTATTGCATGAGTGCTGGATACAAAATGAAAGATATAGCGAAAGAGAATCTGAAGAAGATGTATCAGGATCGTCCAGGAACAATTCCAGCAGAAAAGATATCGTTCTATCCATTTCAGAAGACACCAACGGCAACAGGAATTGATTGTACTCAGCAAATGGTTCTTGTTAATGCCAAAGATATCATGCTTCTCTTCCGTCACTACGATAATGAAGTCACTTGTTTCCACAATCCAATGCAGAAAGATCTTCGTGTGCATTTGCTCAACAACTACTATCCAGAAAACTGGACATCAACCATTAGAGCTCGCTTCTATCAGTTTGCATTGTCTACTCTCAACCTTGATTCCTACCTGACAGTTCCAGATGATTTGGAGCGATCATTGACGGATTCTCTCGTTGAAGAACATCTTGAAGGTGGTAGAACTTACCCAAATGAAACAATGGCAAGAGTACGACCAATTCATGACAACACTGACTTCCTTTTGTGCTTCTCAACTCAACGAAGTGGATGTCCAACAAACTGTAATGATTCAATCAGTTCCAGAGGTCAGAATGTTCCCGTCACTTTGAGGTCAAGTCCAACATACCAAGGTCTGATTGATACATACTATAATGTTCTCGATCCAAGTCAAAAGGGTGGTGATATGACAACATTTACACATCCTCCAGCACCGATTCTAGCAACTACTGCAACAACATGGTGGGTAGTACGATTCGTTAATGACGAACCTAAAGTTGAAGATTATCCAAATCATACATTGAAAGCATTGCATAAGGAACTCGGAATTCCGAAATTATAGAACAGTAAAAGAAAATAATGATATTCTATTTTTTATTTTTCTATAAATGAGAAGTATCAGAGCAAATCAATCCAAACCAACATCGACATTAATTCAACAAATTGAAGTCCAATCATACATGCCAAAACAGTGGGATTCAGAGCCTCACGTGTATTCTATTCAAGAAGTGCATCCAACAAATCCTCCAATGCCACGCAGAATCACTGATGAGATTGAAGTTCCATTATGCTATGATGGTCATGATGTGACTGAGTTTTCGAAGAGCCATCTGCGTATCGATCTGACGGTTACTGTTTCAGTTACAAAGCCGGGGGAAAGTATTTCAATTGAAACAGTTGGATTGTACGGCATGTTCTTCGGATTCAAATCATCATCAGATGTAATTCGAGACATGAGACTAGTCGATAGTCAAGGAAACATTATAGACAATTCACTACAAAACAATCATGTTCACGAATCATTTCTCTATCACACTTTCAAGTCACACGAAGAGAAAAACAATATGAAACATTGCTACAGTCTTTGGGAAAACGTTCAAAGAATGGATCCGAGTGTGTGCGGATACTATTTTACTCCATTATTAAGAGCTGATACAACCTTCCCACAAACAATCATATTTACGATTCCACTAGTGATTCCATATGTTAATTTACTACCACTGAGTACGTTTGATCAGTATCCCAATTCCATCTTTGGTACTATACGCTTGAGATTTCACTTGACGACTGATTCACTTGTGTATTGTCCTATTCGATCATCAACTGTTATTCGAAAAACACTTCAAGATTCATCTGATGTATTTCTTAATGGGGCTGTTAATGGAATACAACCATCTCGAATGAATTTAATGCAAGACGGAGAATTCTCAGTTTTAACACAGGAATTCACACAAATCGGAAATCCGGTTCAACAATACGATAAATTTGACAATCAGGTTTTATCTTCTGTTGCAAGGATATACATAAAACAATCCACATCTACTGTTCTTACTTCATCAGTGGACAAAGCTACAACCGTCTGTTACGGATATCAAAGTACTGACTCAACAAAACAATCTTTGTTCAACACTTACACAAAGACTTTATACGTTCTGAAAGCAGAAAGAATTGACACACAGTCATTTCAATCAAAAGCGAATGCAATGGGAGTTAGATCAAACATCAGCATCAAACTCAACAATCTCATGAATCTTATGTGCTTTTTCCCAGAAAGACCAAATGAATGTACAGTCTTCAGAAATCCTCAATATGTTGGTCAGTTTGAAATGCTTGGATCCAACTTCCCTAATTTCCCAATGTCAACCATCTCACCAGAGTTCTATCAAATGATGATGGTGAATGGTGATTTCATTGGTTGTTCTGCTACAGAACAATTTGAGAATTCAATGTGTGCTTCTCGACATGCCAAATATAAGGCCGGTGGAGTTGACAAAATTAGCGTTAGACAAAGAGCTGCTACCGATGCAACAAGTTTCACATTTATGGTTCAAACAGATCGAAGTGAAATTGCTGGTGGTGAAGAAGGTATTTCGACAGCTGAATCAGTGAACATTGTCTACAGAGGAACGCCAATCAATCAGGGTGCTCTGGATCCGTACTTCACATCAACTCCAGAAGGTCCTCCTCCACCAATTCTCGCACTACATCAAGCAACATACTGGTTGTTCTGGATTGAAAATGGACAACCACGAGTGCGATATGTCATTGATCGTCGACTTCAAGAAGCATATGGAGAAGTGAAGAGAGGGTATTAATGACAAAACACTTTTGATTTTTTATTTTTGCTAAAAACAACAATGGTCAAACGATATTTCTCAATTCAGAATTCTCACGCTGCTCAATTACCTCATGATTTTGCCAATTCCAGAAAACAAAAATACATCCACTTTCTTGACTGCAAACTCATCCATGTGAGGGAAGAAATAAATGGTAACTCAACTATCATTTCAAAAGATATTCCACAGAATTTCACGATCCATGCTGATTGGATTCAGACTGATGCCTTCAATGATTCATACGTTGCTTTCTGTAACGAACAGATTGCAAAGCGAAAGAAGTGGGAATTAAGTACTCGACAATCAATTGTGAAGATCTGGTTCAAAGACAGTTCTGGTGAATCGATAGAGATGAAAACAACTGAGACAATCAATGGAAAAATAGCCAAAGAGTACTACGAATTTCTGGTTGATCTCATGTTGGAATACTAAAAGGTAGTAGAATATTTTTGAAATTGTACATTGAAGATGGCAAAAATACCCGAAGAGAAGAGCTTTCCCACGTTCGTACGAGCTTCCTATAGACACCCCGATACTCCTTTGGGGATCGTTCTATCGCGATCCTTCTAAATGACTGCTGCTGGCGAAGTCCTTGAAGGGTTAAGTCTTGGGTGGGCATGATTTACGGGCACGTCTAAGTGCTGCCAACATGAACCCCGGGGACAATCTTTCGATCATCCGTCTCCAATCCAACCTCCAAATCGTTCTGCGCATCAGTCACCAGGGCACCATTTTGCCTGAGTATCTTGGAACATTACGTCGAGGGCTCTGTACTTGAACTTGGCCAACAACTCCTCTTCATATACAAATTAAAAAATCAGAAAGTTAAAAAAGTTTAACGTTTGTTTTTGGATCACCCATATCTCAGGAACTACTGCTCAGATCACTCTGAAAACATCAGAAATGAACTCAGCAGATTGGGATTGACCTTGGAAGAGGTTTGTGTGGTCAAAGCTCACATTTGTATTTTTCGAACTTTGTCTGGATCTCCTCTTCATATACAAATTAAAAAATCAGAAAAGTAAAAAAGTTTAACGTTTATTTTTGGACTACCCATAACTCCGGAAATACTTCTCAGATCGCACGAAACACGTCATATTTAAACTCGTCAGACCGATATTAGCCTTGTCAGAACAATTTTGGATGGTCGCAAAAAATAAGGTTAACTTTGAAAAATTCATTCTTTTAATTATCATAAATAAGAGTGAAAAAAAGTGAAAAAATCAAATTTGACCAAAACAATCCACGGATGGTCTGGATGCATGGGGAGATAGTGCACGTCATTCTGGTGTATTCTGAGCGCGCCCCGACTCCGTGGACTTGTGGACCTTCGCGAAGCTTAGGCTCTTCAGAGCCGTTGTCGATCCATTGACATGTCCATTGGCATACGGAAACAATGAGACTTCACCATTGCTATTGCTGTCAATGTGTCAATGGGTAATTCCCGGATTTTATTTTGTTTATAAATCCACGGGTCCACAGGTCCACATGTCCACGGAGCGTACTGCACATGGAATATCTATCAATATCCTTTATTCTTATAAATGTCAACTGTCAATGGAAAATATGAAGAAAATTGTGGCATCAAAAGTAAAAAGTCCACATAAAACAATAATGATAAATGTAATATACCAGCTGTGAGCATGAAGAATAGTTCTTTTACAAATCTCCGCAGTACTTCCTAAGTAGTCGGTGGACTTGTGGACATGTGGACCTGTGGATTTGTAAATAAAATAAAAATGCCGATTTACCCATTGACACATTGACAGCAATAGTCATTGGAAACAACCACCAAATGTTCATACCGATTGATCTGTCAATGGATCCTTTTCCAACACTTTTTGGAGTATATTTGATCGAAAAATGTAAGAATTAGGTCCAAATTTCATCAAAATCGAAGAAGAAGGAAATATGTGTTTTTGAGGTCGAAAGTGATTTATTCCGTACTAATGGTGAAGTAGGTAGGTATCGGTAATCGACTTATACACTACTCTGGGCTTGGTCGAAAAATTCATCTGAAAAGTGCGAGAAAATGTCAACTGTAGCAGAGAAACTGAAAAAATATGTCTGAAGATACTTGACTAGTTTACTCCTCTACACAAAATCTTCAGAACAGTTCGAGAACGTAGAGCAGGTTTTTGTCAACAGTCTTCTCTTAAACGATGAACGTCGAGCCGACTTTGTTACGTCCCAGAATCGCCAATTGTTTCCACTGGCCGACTTCTTTTTTCCGTGCTTTTTCGACTTGTTCACACAATTAGGAATAAAACCCACCTCACCAGTGGAAGTGATGTTTGCCTCCCGAAAGCGAATTCTCCCTTCACGAAACATCCGCTTCATCCAAACGTTCTAATCTCTTCTCGTGTTCGACAAGAATCAGAAAGACGAACTGAACAGGCTGGTACCAGTACGGTTGTCATCCAGAATCAACATACTCCTCCCATGCTGGCTTTTTCTCAAACGATTCTCCAATGAGCTCGTTCCATATCCGCTCCATCAAATTCCACCACCCTGGAGACTCAATGTAGAGGAGGAACCCGGTGATCGGTATCCATGATATGAATCATTCCGGTTTCAATGTGAACGACAATAGCGTCAGACAGGCCCAAAATCATGCTAAGACAAATGAATACAAACCGTATGAGAAACCAAAACCTCCTGGGAATAGAAAGTATCTGGCCGAAGATTTTTCAATCCTGTTTCGAAGGATCGATCTAAATCCATCTGAGACATGCGAAGTTCAGCTCATCAAATCAAAACCACCGTTCAGAGAGTGTGAAGAATCCGCATGTAGAAAAGCGACAAAACGGCTTGGTCGCGCGAAGCGACGAACATACGTGTGCAATCGGTGCGACCGACACTCATATCTTTAAAAGATTAAGGCAGAGATGATTGGAGCAAGAGAAATAGTGCCTGAAGAATTGTAAGAAGAAGAGAGAATACTTGATCTTCATCACAAACATGCAGCTATTCAACGGAAATTCGTGGAGGACAGAATTGATGCGTGCCATGCTGGAGAACATGTGATCCTGATGGACTTTAAAGAAAATTGATAAACGATCATTCGAGAGTATCAAGGAAGCAAAGACTTCAACATATTCCAACAACAAACACATCTTGGGTGTTGCATTTGCTCAGAGCGCCTCGGAACGAAACAGTTGAACTATATTCATTATTTGTCGTGAAATTTTGAACCATGATGGATTGTTCGTAGTTGCCGCACTATTCTCTCTCCTGTCACACTTTGTTCGAATCTCACCGACAACCCACTGTGCAAGTCGCCATCTCTCATGAAGGACACGGAAAATCGCGGGTCGACTTGTAGAACTGGTGATCAGCAAAATACAGAACTTTATCCAATTCTTCGAAACTCTCCAATCAAATGCGATATCTCAGCCCATCCTATTTTTGAACCTTTCATTCCTCCTCCTTTTCTTAACCACAGCGTTTCGTGGCTTCCATCGACACCGTCTTAAAAACAGGAAAAAGTTGAATGCGTAGTTTTCCATTGAAAAAGAAGAACTTTGATCATTCATTCTGGTGGAAAGTGTATCAGAGCTGGAACGAAGGCTGAACAGCTGCTGGCTTTAGCCACATTAATCATGATGATCTGCTGCGATGTTTGAACCTCCGCAAACGATTTGAGCAGATGGTAGCAAAAGTGAAGGGCCCCATTGGAGTTGGAAAAAATCATTTCATGGAAGAATGCACCGCAGTATTTCCCCAACAAGACGAAATGCTCATTGATTGTGAGGAGTGGATGAACCGAATGAACTGAACTGAATCTGGTCCACCAAATGGAGTTTTCCTCCATTTCAGTCGATCTCATTTAACTGTTGGTTTTTGATGGAGAATACAGGGTGTCGTTTGAAAACTTCGCACCCAATATGTGATTGATTGAGTGTCTTTCTTGAGCTATCACCCCCACAATGTCTTCTTCTGTCATTCGGATTCGTGATCGATCGTTGATCGAATTGTGTTTCAACATGGGTTTAAACGCCAAGGACGCCCATGCATTCCTTGCTCATTTCACGCAGGATCCTCCTTCATATTCACATGATACTCATCTCTATCGTCTCAAGCGATCTGGCGACTTCATTCTCGAAGGTCAGAAGCCAAATCACAACAGATTCGAACCTCTCTTCGCTCAAATCCTCGTCCAGTTGGTTCAGATGGACGAATCCATCTCGATTGCTCGTCTTTCGCTTGCAACCGGTCATTCAAAGAATATGATCAAGAATTACCTCACAAACCATCTCTTCCTGGTCAAAAAATCTATAAAATGGGTTCCACATCAACTAACAAATGCAAACAGACATCAATGAGTGCTCATTTCGCAGAGACTCCTCAACATTCTGGTCCCCCATTCGCGAACGACTTGAATCCATATTTTGACGGGAGACGAGAGTTGGATTTCTTGGTCTACCCCCACAATTTTTGAGTTGGGAGTATCATCCTGGATCACGTCATGTTTTATCTTCTTCTGAATTCACAAGTGAGATTCAGTCACTATATACTGAAACGGCAACTGTTTGGCTGCAAAGACAACTTGTTTCCAGCGCTCCTGATTCGCCGATGTCAGAAAGATGTAGTATTCGGATGTATTGAGACCTCTCGGTGCCAAGACGAGACTAGCGGTATGAAAAGCATTTCAGAGGAGAAAGAAACACACTCATCAATAAAGTGTCACGTTTTCTCCTCAAAGGTGTTGTGAACTTGGTCCAGACGATCCACAAACATACGCAGGAAATGAGGGAAGTTGTGGACGCTCGGCACTTCCACTTTCACCAACTTGATGGATGGCGTATCTTCCCAGTGTACGTTGTTCGCTTATGGGCACACCGGTCAAATCCTCACAGCCCGTAAAACAATTTTGAAGAAATTTGTCACAGAATCTTTTTTTGATGACATCCATTTTAACAAAAAAACACATTAAAGTGTTGGGAATCTGGAAAAAGAGGAAAAAACTCATATTTTACTCGTCAAAACACTACGCAAAAAAGGTCTTTCCTTTTTCGAGTAGTTTTTGTCGAGATCTTTATGATACCAATGCATTTTCTTGGGTGTCAACGCAACCATGACAAAGGTCGATTTCTCCTGCGAATTTGAAACAATTGTCCAAGCTACAATTGCCCAGCTTCAGGCGAAACAGGAGACAGTGGACCTGACTATAGAGAGTGTAACCGACGTGCTTGACACTCTGTCATTAGATATCAAACTTTTTCAAAAACAAGTATTCCAAAATTTGTGTGAAATGTGGTGAAAGTTCCTCTATTTTGACAGCAAGCCCACTTTTTCGTCTTGAGGTCGGTCTGTCTCAATGTATACCGCTTTGACCTCAAGGTGAGAGGCCCTGCCAATGGCAATCTGGTTTCTATTTCGTCGATTTCCTATCATTCTCCTCTTCAACTTTGTTCTAAATCAGAGAGATACAACGAAAATGGAGAGGTGAAACGGGGATCGGACATATAGTTCGCACATTTCATCATCATACTGCAATCATGAGGAAATTTGGCTTGATCTCACTACAGACTCGAGATCTGTGAATCTTATCGTCTGGTTTTCATCAAACCCATAATTCAGTGAAAATGTTGGGATAAGGAGAGTTCGTTTGTGGCTTTTTTTGGTTTTATCGAATGCGCAATTCTCTGCCTCCAATTTAGCTCTCATGGCTTCGATCACATCGTGATCGACAGCAGGGACGATCCCATTCTCCAGACGTTTCACAACCAAGCCTGTTGCAATGAAGGCTTAACGAATTTGCACGGGTGTCGATGACTTTTGAAAGGCTATGGTCGCCACACACTTCTATCTGTAAGGAGGACAGCTGTTTAATCGAGAAGGCCTGTATCCTGCTTTCGTATCTAGACGGCAGGAATCAATTCCAATTGAATACGTTCAAGGAAAATGCTAGAATCCACCCATTGAGACGACGAATTTTCCAACAACAAAGAATGGTCTTTCACAGCTGCCGCCTAGATATAAAACCGGAACGATGGTCAAAGTGGATTCAGATCGAGCAATTGGATAGTGTGCTTGACTCTTCTGATGAACGGGAAGCATGTATTCCTGCGAACTGGCATCTTCGTGAGCGTGAAATTGAGATTCATCACAATGGAAGATGAAACTGGATGGAACTGTGTTAGTTATTTTTCTTAGATCATCTTCAAACCGAACAAGATGCTCGGGGTCAACTATCATCCGATAGATGTCAAGTGGTTCGATCAAACCGTCATCTATTTCGTTTTGATTCCCTTCAAGCAGCCTGACGTGGTTGCTTTCAGAAACTTGAAACCAAAATCTGTCAGACAGATCTTTCTTCCAATCGGCAATCTTCAATAGTTCACTCGTCGATCCAGCCTCCATCATTTTCTGAACAACTTCCTTCTCTTTCATTATCTCCTTCATCCGCGTCTCTTTGTTCACTCTATAATCAACTTTTCCCTCTTCCAATCTAATCCCCTTCCCAACCAGTCAACCACTTCCAAACATCAACCAAACGTGACTGGATCAGGCCCGAACAGTCCAAATGTGGACATTTCTTCCAATATTGAAAAAACAGTTGAACTGATTTGATTCATCTTCAAAACTGAGTATGCCACACCTGGACAAAACTGTCTAGTCCTGGATATTGGACGAGAATGCACAAAACAACTCTTTAATCATGAGATCACAATATCCTGGCATCTCTCGACCGTTTTTGTTCACACCGTCCACAGACACAACCAATTATCCTTCATTATGACAATGCGGTCCCGCATACCGCGTAAATTGTCCAAGAGTACCTCCAAGAAAATGAAATCACGCTGATACCCCATCCACCGTATTCCCCAGACTTGTCCCCTTGTGATTTCGCGATATTCGGCCGGTTGAAAGACAACATGGAGAAACGTGTCTTCAACAACACCTAACAATTAACGCGAGTAATTTTAGCCCAAATGAATAGAACAACAGAAAATATGCGTATTAGAATATTTGAAAACTGGATCAAACGGTGCCAGCATGTGATTAGGCGAAATGGGGAATATTTTGACAAGGGTATGACATTTTCTCTCAAAACATTCTTTATCCGAGTTAGAACTGGAGAGAAGATATCAATGTGAAAGAGCAACCGTCAATCGCTTTCGATGATGATGGCCAGGGTTCATACATTGATCTCACGGATCTCAGGGTTTTTTGATCCCACCAAATTTTCACATTCCCGCTTCCATTCGTGATGATCGTGTCGAGACGATTGAAAATTCGCATTGAAAAAGAGCGTGAGAATGGAAGTGGAGAAAACTCAGCGTTTTAACGGATTAGATGGGTAGTGGAGCAATATTTGATCCGGAAACACGCGAGAAAGAAGACAAACTCTTCCCGTTCCATGATGGGGTTCGAAACCCCATAAAAATGGAGTTGAAAGACGGAGATCTTGAGGAAAATGGTTCGATGTGAAAGGTTAGAAGAATACCAACCTGTACACTTGAATTTTCCTCGAAAAAGGTGATGCACAAAGATGAAGACCTGAGATGCATCGTCTGGCCATGGATACTACGTCCAGTATGAATACGAATGACTATCATATATTACAAGTCGTTGGAGTGTCTTCTACACTTCAGTCGCTTCCACTTGCATTTTGTTTCCTATCCACAGAAACAGCCAGCCAATATCGAAACGCTCTCTCGGAATTAAAGAAAGTTGTGTTAACTGACCCTGCAGTCAGTATTACGGACAAGGATGCCAGAATTCGATCGGCAATCCAATCTGTATTTCCTTCGACTCAACGTCGACTCTGCTCTTGGCATGCAGCCGAGAGCGTCTTTACGAAGGCTCGATCCTTCTATCAGCTGGAGCAGTTTACACATACTCAAAATCTGATGAAATCTCGGCATATTCGTCCCTGGAGTCGAATTGGTGGCTCGTTCGCAAGTCAGTTTGTGAATTCTCCACGAAATGCTTTCTCCGCTTCCGTTTCACCATGACAGGTCTTTGTGAAGGAGCACACTCATCTCTCAAATTGTTCCTTAGAACATCCCACTTCAACCTCGATTTGATTTTTCGATTGTTGTCTCAGCACGCAACACTAAGGCACAGGCGAGTGAGACCAGGAAACACAAAATGCTGTGAGTATACTCTCTTTCACAAGATCGTCAAATTTCTATTCATTCACAACCATGAATTCAGCACAAATATTTCCTTCATCCATTCGACTCCATCGTTTCCCACTTCACTCGCACAAATGGTCATTTTTATTGTCATACATGGTGTGGTCTTACGATATTAATAGTTTTGGTGAAATTTTTGATAAGAATTCTGTTTGTCAGAAACCACAAGACGAGAAATCTGGTCGGTCAACCGGTTCAGTCAAAACAGATATTGTGGGAGTTCGAGAAAGAAGTGGCAAAAGAGTAGTTGGAGCGTGATATCCCGAAAACATTTGTCTGATTGTGACTGGAAGGGGAACTGGCCCGGTCAAAAGTTTGCTTCGGGTGACTGTTTAACTTCTCCCCCAGTGATATTTCCGATTTCTCCAGATAGCCTCGTCAATTTCTAGTCTTTCATTCCAGACTTATCCACGCACGCTCCAAATCATACTCCCCAAATATCCAATTGTGTCCTCTCCTTTGAGAAAAAGAACCGATGTGTGCCGAGCTGTAACGCCAGTCCATAGAAAGGACTAGATTGCCAGAATATAACCTATGTCGATGTTTCTCTCTTGAAATGTTGTTCCCGCGAAGACGGAACGAACTATACCACATCTTGGGCAATTCCAAAAAGGATTCATGTCATTCCTTCGTTTTCATTGAGTTGGAATTCGGCATTTCCCACACTTGTGAATGATTCAGGCTTTTTGGTGTCATTCAAAAGTCCTCCAGTTTTCACCCCAGAGGCGACAAAGTCGCTGGAGATTCAAGTGGAAGTTCAGGATGTTCCAGTTTCCCATCCAGTCTAAACGGGGAACGCCAGCTCGCTCAAGCCGATTAAAACCATCAAAGAAAGAGACCCCTCGTAGGCCAATACAAAGCTCGCTCATGCACGACGAGCAAACAAGCAACGAAAAAGATCTTGCAGGTAGCCCACAGAATGACGTTCAACACCAGTCATAGTAAATGCTTGTCGTTGTGATTTTCCAATGGAAAAGAAAAGAAGAAGCATCATCAGAACCATCATCTTAATTCTGTGATGATAGGCATATGTCCCAGAAAAAGCGCTTCTTCGGTTGAAACAGCGTTGACAATACCACCATGCTTTTTTATTTCTAATCAGAATCATTGTCTTTGTCCTGCGATTGCACTTCCATTCAACAACCGTTTAATAAATAACAGAAGTGCAGAGCCATATGAGAGTTTTTTCTGTGCTGTTGAAAATAGATTAAAAGATTTTGATCTCCAGAGGAGTGAGAGCTACCGGCATTTCAAATTTCTAATTCTGAACATCCCATACTTTTTTTCTGAGAGAACTGTTCTGGTGAGAGTCGATCTTCCACTCAAATACTCAAGAAATGGAATGAAAAAATGAAGAATGCATGAAGAAGAATGATGACAAGTCGATGATGAATGGAAAAATGCGCACTAGAGACAAGTGGCATGAAGGCGAAGTTGAAAATGAGGTTGGGAGAGATGAAAACGCCTCCAAACAAGTGTTTTTTCACTTGGGAAGAGTTTTTGTTTTTTCCACAGCAAAACCAGTTCTGATAAGAACGATTTGGGATCCAGAGTTCAATTCTCGCCGAGAATTGGAAGAATGAACTTTAAATTGTTTTTTTCTTAGTTTGACCATTTGTGTCACTTGGTGAAAAAATCTCGATTATGTCCAGGTTCATCGATAAAACCGGGTGTATCATTGAACAATCAATTGTGAAGTTCATTTTGACAACATTCCACCAAGTGAATCACATTTTTCATTGGTATTTGCTATTTTTAAACTCGAATAAAGTGATTCCAATTCCGGAACAATATTGTAAAAAGATGAAAAACAAACCACAAATATTGGGGATGATGTCCTTGATCGATCAAAGGAAACGAGATCAAAATCGGTTGAGAATTCATGGATCCGTGAATGGTTGAGAAAAAGTGAACAACAAAATCGTCCTTGATCCACCAAAACAAGGAAGAATATGCAAGGTCTTGGGAAGGAAAAGAAAAAAGAAGTTGCCAGTTCGCGAGTTTGATTGCTTCACATTCTGAATAGAAATCTTCAACCGTCTTCGCACAAGTCACATAGATCCGTGCAGTTGTTTGGCGGTGTTAGTGTTGAAGTGTGTGAATAGAACCAAGATTGTGGGATAAGCCCGGGGAAAATGGTGTTGAATTGACAGTACAGTGAGTACCTGGATTCGAAGATGAGTCGGTGAGATTCGAAGAATTGAAAATGGCCAATTAGTGAGGAGTTAGCATCATCGTCAGTAATTCTGAAGGTCGAAGGAAAAGGAGATGTTCTCAGCATGTTCAGGACTTTTTGACCAAGTGGTGAAGTGACTTGAATCCATGTTCTGTGGGATGAACTCATATCATCATCTGATAAAGAACACTCTCTGTTCGATTCCTGTGAATACTCCTCGTCTTCTACATCTGTCCAAATGGGTCGAAATTTTTGAAGTCATAAATAAAGATCATTTTGTTTCGAGTGAGATCTCTTGATCACAAATCACGCCTGACACATGTAGAAGCATACTTCATACCAATAAATGTTATTTCAATGTGATTACTCGTCATTTTTGTTCATTTGGTTCGATCCGCCCACTGTCAGTAGGATCGGATGTCATGAAATTGAAAAACCGATTTGTTGCACTCCTGTATCATGCCAGGACTTCAGTGGTCAGATTCTAACTCTCACAGGATGCTCTGAAAGCCGACGTGAGCCACACCGACGATCGCGACATCGACACTTGTCAATCGATTTTAAAGTCCTCACTTGTCACTTTCAGTCTGATAATGGCTCCTCTGTGTGACTCTCTTCCTATTTTTTCTTTCACTCCTCTCTTTAGACCTATTACAGTTTCCATGATATGCCCGACTGGTGTCCCAACTTTGCTAATTCTGTGCGCATGGGCGCAGAGGTGTATACTCTTCTGAAGGGGATTGTGAAAATCCGCTTCTGGATTGATGCCATGAACGGTCATCTTGGAATCAACTGCGAGACTATCAACGAGGTCACAGGAGACGAGGACAACTTCAACAGCTTCCAATTTCATCGAAGCCTTGATTCCCAGACATATTGAAGTTGTGAAAGATTGTGCCATTGGCTCTCCCAGCTGGAAGTAGATTGCACAGCGCTGTACTGTCTCGTTTAATTTCTTCTCTCTCACAATAACATAAGTTCTCGTTCGATTCTTCTTCTTTTTCTATTTTTGATAAAGGATATCCATGAATGCCTCTTGTTTAAAATGACGAAGAAAATTGACGACAATCGGAAGAATGAACCCACTCAAAATGAAATCGTCATGAAACAAACTGTCAGGAATGAAACACAGCATTTGAAGAGGACAGCGGTAGTGACGGATGAATGTATGATCAACACTGCGGGCAGAACCATTGACGGTTCCAAACCTTCACATGTTCAAGAGAGAAGCGAGGTGTCTAATGGAGGTGTCAGGTCTAGGATTGGATGAAGAGAAAAAGCGTACTGACTGCAGGTCCAAACGACAAACTCCAATATATCATAGTTCACCTCAGTCCAATCGTGGAAGGCGATGAAATGGTGAGAATGTGGGCACATTCCGGTTTGACCATAAATTCGTGCTGTTTTCCACGACGGCCCAAGTGTTCACATTCCGAAAGATAGTCTGATCACAATGGATCAGGAGGTGACGATATCGATGTTGGTGTGTCCTGCCGCACAGGATGACAACAGGAAAGTCACGTGAAGAGAAGGATGATTCTATTTCTTCACCTTCTCATGATTTCATGGCTAGATGGCAGTGACAGTCCGTGGATTAAGGTTGGTCTCAATCCAAAGATAACTGATATGCAGTCACGGACAAAAGTAAGTGGCCACCCCTTCCTGCATTTATGAACAGATGATTTTTCACACTTTTTTCGTAAACACTTCACATTCATGAAAGACGGTAATTTTTCAAATATAAAACAAGAATAGTGTGGTGAAGTGGAAATCAAGAGATTTGACTGATGTGCCCTGGGAGGCACTTTTGATTGCGGATGTCACAATATGTCTCCTCTTCCAAGAAGAGGAGATGTGACCTGTATAGTCTGTTCCTCCACTGAGAGCTCTCAACTTCCACTCCTCTCAGAGATACTGGAGGATCCGCGACGAAAAAGTGTGTTTTCTCTCTTCTTCATCCCTCTTCAGCCAGCTTTGTAAAGACATCAAACTCTCTCTCTGACGATGTTATTAAGTATTCTCACTTTCTCTCAATTGTAATGACCTGCTGTAGAGAACATGAGATTCGCACATTTTCTCCCACATTTTTTCACACCAAAACTGTCAGCTTTCAATCGAACAAGGACAGAATAAGCATTCTGACGACAAGTTAAAGAGGTTGGAAGAGTTGCACGGATGTCAGAAGAGGGATGAAGAAGAGAGAAAACACACTTTTTCGTCGCGGATCCTCCAGTATCTCTGAGAGGAGTGGAAGTTGAGAGCTCTCAGTGGAGGAACAGACTATACAGGTCACATCTCCTCTTCTTGGAAGAGGAGACATATTGTGACATCCGCAATCAAAAGTGCCTCCCAGGGCACATCAGTCAAATCTCTTGATTTCCACTTCACCACACTATTCTTGTTTTATATTTGAAAAATTACCGTCTTTCATGAATGTGAAGTGTTTACGAAAAAAGTGTGAAAAATCATCTGTTCATAAATGCAGGAAGGGGTGGCCACTTACTTTTGTCCGTGACTGATGAGAGGGATGTGACGGGTCTTGCTAATGAAGATTGTTCGAGTTAGAAGTCCGACAGGGTTTTCAACAACATCGAGAAAAGTAGTAGTTGTCACTATTGAGGAAAAATGATCGATAAATTGACGACAAACCAGTCTTTCAATGATTCCCGCGAAAATCGGTGGACATGATCAGCTAATTGATTATTGCAGGCATAGTGCTCTCCAATGGTTGTCATTGCAATGTTCGAGGCGGCTATCATTTCAAGAACGAATAATGTGACAGACCGAGTTGTTCTTGTTCAGCTGCACTTTGATAGGAAATGGATTGATTGTGTACGAGGAGTGGGGACAGGGCGTATGATATAGTGAGAAACAGAAGATTGAAATCGCCAGGTTGAAGCAAGGGTGGTGGATGATCGCGATATTGCCTTGGCTCTGAAATAATTGATGGCATGTCGGATGGTAGTCCAAGATCAGGTTGGGAGTCATCACAATCTTGAAAGAGGGAAAGGATGTACTCAGTGAGTGTATTGCAGACATCGAATGAGATAAATCTTGCGGAAACGGCGAAGGAATAAAGAATTGCTCCGAATGATTTGGATCGAAGTTGCTGTCCAGAGTCGGTTGCAATGAAGATGAGAGCTCGATGAAAATCTTCGAAAGCTTGAACAATGGCATGTGATGGTGAGAGTGTGTCATTGAGGAATATGAGTGAAATGGGTTGAGATGTTTCAAGTCGTGCAGATATTTTGTTGAGAATGGAATATAAAGTGTGATTGATTGATGGTGATTGATCCTCGAGAGAATTGGAGTTAATGAGGGCCTCAAGTTCATCAGCCACTTCAGAAAATGATGTGAGACTGGCAGAAACTTCTGGACGAGATAGTTGATCATCATACAACCGGATGTCAGTCGATGTGTCTTTTGGCTGAAGTGTGTCTCCTAGTTTCGTCTTTGTTCCAGTTCTTTGCCGAGGTGAGTAATGAGGCGACAAAATCGATGGATCTTGCAGATTTTTGAGCTTACGACCATTTTTTGAACAGTTGGAGTGGGTTTCTCAAAGTTATCTTGGTTTTGTCAACGATGTGTGGAGCGACACCTCTGTCCTCGTCAAAAGCAGTTTGCTCTTCATTCAGTGCCATTCATAATAACAAAGACAGGTGTGGAAGAGACGAGATAATCTGTGAAGGTGGAAAAGCAGATGGATGTGAAATGGGAGAGTGTGGCTGAGAAACTCGAAGAAAGACGACAATTTGTTGGATCCTTCAGGAATTCTGGATCGACTTCGTAATCTTCTGTCTGTTCGTCAGCTTGGAGAACGTGAACATCGGCTTGGGGAACGTGTCGACGCCGGGGTTGACTATAATCAATCCACCGATCTATCTAAAAACAATCCGATTCGATCAAACCCATCGAACTGCAACATGTTTGATAAAAACCTTCAAAGATCCTTTTCATTTCACACTTTCATTCTATTCACTGACTGATTTACAAAATGTGACAAAACGAGGGGGAAAGCGCTGGCTACTCGACATACACAACTGTTGCGTTATAGTCCCCAATACAACCCGAAGTGGGTCCTTAACCCGAAAGAAAGAAGAAAATGAACCGAAATGGGATAAGACAAGAGATACTTAGGATAAAAACTGCATACACTTGTTTTCTAGTAAGAGTGGTCTCTTCAGATTTTCAATTGAGGTTTGATCGGTTTCATTGAATGATTAATCAAATCTTGATTTACATCCGTTTGGTGAAATACAGCCGAATCAATCCAAAATACGATGAAAGAAATGTGACATGCAAATGAATAGCCTTTCATTGTGCGTCCTCAATCTCCTTCAATCACAGCTTTTATTCCGATTGTGAGAAATCTTCTTCACACGGGTTTTCATTGGAGACGGGCCTACCTGAGCATTGATCGTGCCAAATACTTGCCAGAAGAGTTCATCATCCTGCGTTGATCCACATTCTGCAATGGCATCGCATCCTTTCACAGTATCCTTCTCTCTGCGATATCTCTTCCATTTGCTTTGCTGATGCGTTTGAGGTTATTAGCTGGAATTTGCTACGATCTTGGCAACTCCATCAAAGTGATTCGACCATGTGTGTCCCAACGGCCATGTACTGCCCCTTTTGTCGTCTGTGCCTGGAATGGGGATGAAAAGAAGATAGATAAGAGTCAGAGTGAATCAAGAGAATGGATAAGAACAGGGTTGTTGGCCTACTTGACTAAACTCCAACCGTCGAGATTTCCATCCGAGCGCGACATGAAGGTGAGAAATAAACGAGTTGGACTTCAACGGATAGTGATGATGTGAGATGAACCATGAAAGGTGGTCAAGAGGAGAGTCCGGATCCCGTCTGTCCATACCGAGAAGGCCAAATCTGTGCCAGCGAGTGTGATGTCCTCCATGAGAGGATGTCTTTTGAAGACTTTCACAGGGAAAATACCAACTTTGAGAAGTCACAGCAAGCTTGATCTTCATCGATAGTCAACATGAGTTGTAGTGGAGAGATTGGCATTTGAATCAGACCCTTTCTTCAATAGATCTTCGACTAGTACAGAAAATAGAGCAACAATTATCATCAATGAGATGAAGAATTTAAACATCAATCAGTCAGTGGCAACATCCGGGTTGTCCTCCAACTTCGGGTTATCTGCAGGACTATTACGTTTGTGGACATTCTTGGATGTTGTCACTTTCTTCTTCACAGTCTCCATCTCCTTCTCATCCGACTCTTTCTTCTCTTCCGCTGCTGGTTCATTTGCTCCTTTCTCTTCTCCACTTGGTTGGTTTGACGTGACAATCTTCGCCGCAGTCTTCCGCTTCGACAACGCTGCTTTCGCCTTCCCTTCGATTGGTGCGACCTGCTCCCTTTCACAACTCCCTTTGGCTCTCCCATTTTCTCCACAATCGGCGTCCATTTGGAGACAGTTCCAGTCACTTGTGCCTCTCGTTTTTTCTTCTTCAACAGAAGTTCCTATGAGGCCACAACTTGGTTTTGTTTCTTCGCGTTGATGAATGCAATGATATTCTCCGCTGGATAGAATCATTTTGCGAGTTCGCTCTCACAGACCGAGTCGATCGTTACCACTCCTTTTTTGCCTCCTTCCGGAACAACAAGCTCGATAATTGATTGATCAACGAAGTTGTCAATATACCAGGGATGTTGGTTGATTTAGACGACGGTGTTATGCTGGGGAGTGACGGGAGAAAGTGAACGAATAATGAACGATTGATGAGGGGATTGGAGGGATATTTGGGAAAATGCGTGTAAAAATTGAGAGAAAGGAATTTCTTCTTCTCCCGAAGACATTTCACATTTAATTCACACCTTTGTTGGATCAAACTCTCGATTCTTAGAAATGAGAGTCCGACATTCAGCTGGTAGTTTTGACGGAGGACAGTATCGAGCGTGGAGGATCTTTTGAAAAAGCGCCTGTGTGTTCTGGTCCTCGAAGGGGAGGAGTCCGCACACGAGTGCGAACATATACTGGGCGACACGACGACTTGATTCGGCTGTAAAACGGTGTTATTTTTTTGAATAGAGACACAATTTGTTTCAATTTTCTGTAAATGATAGTATAGAGAGGGAGACACCTTGGAACAAAATAGGAGAAGATATTAAATTCTGAGTGACGCGAAATCTGGAACGGAAAAAAAATGATGGTCATGTCACTCGCGACATGACAAGTGATCCACTTCATCCAGCTCTATCCTTCTAATATTTTGTCATTTTTCCCTCGCGAGAGTAACACTCGAGGAGGCGGTCGCCATAAGAGAGAACGAGGTTGTCGATACTTTCTTGTGGGATCGAGTTCCAGGCTTTGATGACAGCCTTCCGAAGTGAGTCCACAGTGTCGTAAATTGCACAATTTTCATACAATTTGGAAGAGAGAAGAGCCCAGACATGTTCGATGGGATTTAAATCTGAAGAAAGTGGTGGAAGGAATTTTTGCTTGATGTTTGCTCTTTCGATTCGAGGCATTTCATCTCTTTTCTTGTGCCAGCCGGCGTTGTCGCTGAGGAGAACACGTGTGTCAAGGGGAGGATCCATTTTTGCCTTGCTGAGGCCGTTGATGACAGCATCAGTATAGGTTGCGCCGTCGATGGTCCCATCTGTCACGAAAAGCTTGCTCTTAAACCCGACACCAACACATCCCCAAATACCAACTGTATTAGGGTGAGCTCTCGACTTCGACTCAGGTTGCGGCGTGTTTTCTTCCCGGAGAGACCGGTAGTACTTGTCTGGCCCTCTCCCTCTCACTGTTTTCTCGTCATCGAAGAGACAGAGTTCAGGAAGAAAGCCCTTCGAGATCGTTTCTTTTGCGAAGTTGTACCGATTCTGGATATGGTGTGGTTGAAAGTGTGGAACTCTGCGGTGTTTGTGGAGACCGATTTTGTTCGCTATGAGGATGCGTTGGAAGGAACGGTCGGATCCTGGTAGCTTCAGAGCCTTCTTCAATTGGATCGCGGAGCAGTATGTCTTGTTTTTGATCTCGATCTGGACTTTTTTCAGAGTCTTGCCGGTGTACAGCTGTGATTGACCTTTTCGATTCATCCATCCTGGTCGTTCATCGACGATCAGCGTGTTGGTGTATTTCGTGACTGTGTTGACTGAGACGTGGAGCGAGCGAGCTGTCTCATTTCTCCCTTTTCCTTTTCTTCTTTCTCTCTGGATCTTTCTTTGATTTGAGAGAGACAATCTTGGAACCATTGTTGAGCGTAATCAGCGGTGAATCACGTGTCATGTCGTCCTACACAAGTCCCCCTACTGTAGCATTTCATGTCATTCTCTCTTATTTTTCACTGTTGTTCTTCCAAAAAAATCCCAGAGATGTATAACTCAAGGTAGTTGAAGTGAGTGAAAAATGAACTCTCAACTCTCTCGGGTTCTGTCAAAAAACAAAAATTACAGCCGGATCAAGTCGCCGTGACGCGCAGTATAATTTCACGACCTTCTCCAGATGGCTGAACAGTGGACATCGTATATCTGAAGAGAGGGAGGAGGAGGAGAGACGAGGTGAGAGACAATAAGATTCACAGAAACACGAGTAAGAAGGAAAGAATCGTCCCAAGAGAAGAACTATGTAATTCCACAAAAGAACACGGCAGGATCAATTCCACACCTTTCCTTCGATCATTTCCGACGCCATATATCATGGTGAACCAAAATCTGTCTTCAGAATGCTTCCGTCGAACATCTAGTTCTCGAGTTTGAGATCACGATGGATGACTCCAAACTGTGAACGAGAGACGAGGAGGGAGGGTGAATGATGGAGGAGAGAGATGATTGAGGGATGATGGATGATGTGACGGGAAGTAAGATGAGAAAAAGACCGAAAGAAGAAGAAAAGCGAGATGGAAGAATGAGAATGAGTGAAACTGTTCTTCGTATCCACAAACCTGGAAAAACAATCAATTGAGCATGAAAAAAAACCACGATTCGTGGAGAAAAAAAGCAGTGATTCATCGTTTTGGTCGAAATTGACTTGCGACTTTCGATCAATCCATTAACGCAACGAGTTGACAATCTGTTGTTCATTTGGACTCAAATGTTACGATCGGCCTGCCTGCCATGGCTGTGTATTACGTCATCTGTATTCTCTACGGCCGCGCTTCTCGCAACCTGCAACGTTTTGACTCAATCGACCTCACGCCTGTGCTGTCACTGTACTCCGAAATCGTGAACGGCGCTGGCCTGTCGTCGATAAGGGTGTTCCAACTGGAAGACGTGTGGAGAGACAAATATTATCGCACTCCCGACAAGTGGTCGGGGTGGTGTTTATTGGGTGGACTTCGATGAGCCTCCTGTCCTTTCCGTTGCTTTCAATTCTACGATGACGTTCGGATTCCTTGACACCTTCTTTGTGATGCAGCTGGTCGAAGTGGAAGCAAAAATGACGAGCTTTGAGCGCATCAGCGTATTCTCCACCGTGCCCCTCCCGACAGACCCACGAACGGCAAGGTGGTGGTCTCCGATTTGTCTTTCCGATATCGCAGCGGTATTCCGTATGTGTTGAAGAACGTCGACTTTCTGGTCGCGCTGTTCAGGCTGATCGAACTCTACCCGAAACTGGAGCTAAAAATGAACGACATAAAGACGTGATTCCCTGTTGGCCCCATGGCAGGCACAGCGGCCGCTTAGGGCACAGACCTCAGTCCAGGAGCCGATGAGGACAGGTTGCCCAGCGCGGGCGGAGCGAGAGACGGCGAGGTTGGTCGTTCCTCTCCTTCCACGTCAATCAGCCCCGTCGAGATAGTATGTTTCTGCAAAGGCGAGCGAGTTGTCTCTATTTTGAACCGAGGCTGGAATGGCTTCGCGTCCGCCATCAACTTCGTCGACTCGGCTCGCTCCTCCGCCTCTCCCACCGATCCCAAACAACCCGCGTCGTTTCAGTTGTCGCACTCGCCTGGATATCCCTCGCCCTTCTCCATTCCTTTTTCAGGCCTTCCACTTGCACGTATGACCACCCCACACAGCTCGTATTCGGCGCCTCCTCAACCAAAACCACCCGATCTTACAAAACCTCATTCCAACTACGCCATGCTGTGTGTGTCGGCCTAATCATCGTCCATTCTGTCGTTTTCGAACTCTACGAATTCAATGTCCTTTTTTGGTCTCCTCGTCACACAACGCATTCGAGAATCAGCTGACCGATCTGCAGTTGCAGCTGCGAGCGATTAGTTTCTGCAAAGTAAATGTATCCATCATCCACGAAGAACAGATTGTGAAATGTGTGAATTTTCATTATCTCTCTGCTGACTCTCCCAGACACCGAGCGCCTCATCAAGTCCCTCCGGGCGCTCTTTTCAAGCTTTGTCATCGCTGTCTCTTTCGACTTCCGCGGTGCAGTCTCCACCCGAATCTGCCCAGTGAATCCTCTCAAACCGCCACCAACAGTCGTCCAGGGATTGTTGTGTGTGTCCTTCCAAAGGGAGTGCGATGTTTTTCGGTGCATTGGGGCGTTGGCGGAGCGGTATTTCCATTTCATTCATCTCCATTGTTCACTTGGTAACAATCAGACGCGCATCCAGATGGAGATTGTGACAGGCGAGAAGGTTGAGGGGGGCTCATGTGAAATGGCAGTTTGTGTAAACATAGGCTAAGCAAGTTGGCCGATCATGATTTCACGATTGATATGCCCGAGGACCAGGCCTTCAAACTGACATGCTTTTCTCAGACATTTTGTGCGTTTATGGGAAGATGCTGTTGTCACGGTCGTGCGTGCAGAGCTCACTTCCAAGATCAGTTACCAACCGAAAAGAATGTCGGTCTGATCAGCATGAACCACTAACGTTACAATATTCTCACTCTTTAACACGTCGCAGACGTTTGAAACAACAATAATTTCCATCATTGCCAATGTGTTCAGCACCGAATCATTATTGAACTTAATCGTCTTGGGCAAGTTCAACTCTGCGACCAAGCCGTTGTCCATCACCTGAAGAGGACGAGGGAGAAAAGAGGAGTTAAAATGACGAGGATGAGAGGAGAAAAAGATGAACAACTCCAAATCTCTTCACTCACAACCTTTTCTCCCACAAACCATGATTTGGACAGAGTCCATGATTGTGTTGAGCAGATGAGCAATCACAATTACTATCTTGTTCCGACACTCCTTCGCAATCGCTCTGGCATAGCATAGCAGAGCGTAGTGTCTTACGGGATGATTGCGATGAGCCACATTCAGTACCATCGCAATTCATGCAGTTGCTTCTGGAAGTGGATGAGAAGACAATGAGTGTGACTGGAGGCAAGTGCGCGGGCTGGCTGAAGCTGTAGTGAAGGCGGAGGAGACGCTACTTGGGGAGCGGCAGGGCGAGTGGGAGGTCGGCGGGAGGATGGGGAAGCGGCGAGGGCAGGTGGGAAAGAAGACACGCTCATCATGCATGGAAGAAGGGGCGGCGAAAGGCGAAGCAAGAGCACTCGAAACGGCCGAAGATGGAGATCTTTGCGTGGACGACGGAAGTGATTGGTGACGAAGAGCACTTCTGCATTGTGGTGAAGGGGGTTTCGCTGACGATTGCAGAGCAGACGATCCTGAGGTGGAGTGAGTATTTTTATGCGCAAGCGCTGGAAAGGATGGCGGAGGAGGTGCGAACGCTGCACCACTCGTGCCGGCAGGAAGCGATCAAGTATCTGATGCCGTTTGCGCAGGAGCTGGCGCAGCGTCAGGCGATGGCGTTTGTGATGATGACAGAGAGCATGCTCGGGGGAGTTGGGGCGGGGCAGTCTGGGTGAGGGGAAAAGTCGAGAAGAGAACACATCACCGTTGTCGGTAATCCCATTACTAACAGGATCATCTTTCGTCATCGATCGAGTCCGCATTGTTTCATTGATCTTTCGAGAAATATCGGCGTTGATTTCATGTCGGACTATCTTCGGTGTAACTCCCTCCGTTTAAGCGACCTCCAGATCGTATTTATCGTTGTCTTCTGCAAAGTTCTGGAATTTCAGCTTTTCCTCTTGTTCTAGTTGTCTGTGGCGTTCTTTTTCGATTACCTGGGTGGCACGCGAGATGCACATGGAAAACATGCTGGGAGTGGGGAGGTAACGAGAGAATCGTCCGAAAACACGGCAGATAGTGCTTGGGAGACTTGGATCAGGTTTCATATTCTTCGCACAAGGGAAGTCTTCGAGTTGAGAGAAGACAGATCCTTTCGAATTATTTGGGACTGTTCCGTCCCAAATGCTGCCTCCTGTCGACCCCATAGTGTCACCAGCACCGTGAATATTTACAGTTGGAGTGAGGTGTTGTGTCTGAGGTTTCTGGTACTTAACTGAGGATTGTGGGATGGGAGTGACAGGAGGGGACATTTCAGTAAGATGCTGCTTGCGTGGCCAATCGTACAGGTTCTTGTACTCCTTAACACCCTTTAGTGTCCCATCTTATTCAACAAAACTGGAATACGTTGTGGGGACGTGTTGTCTGCTCCTGAGTGTTTCACAATAGCTCTTGGTCTTTCTCTTGAAGTTGGTTTGGATGGAGTCTGGATTCCACGAGTTCCATTCAGAGTATGTCGCATTTGAGCTTCGGTAGTCTTTGGTTGGAGTGTCGATTGAGATCAAGGCCAACTCCACGCTTGAAGTTCATTTGACCTGCACTGCTCCCTGGGCGAACAATAATGATGGTAATTTTGATGTCGATGTTGAGAGGAGTTGTCCGTGGAGTCGATTTGATGGCTGAAAAGAAGAACTTGCTGCTGTGGGATGCACGTCGGGGTGAGATAGGTAGGTGTGTATTTGAGGTTGAATCGATTTGAGAAAGAGGAGCGGAATGATCGTGCAATCGATGAGGCTCCTGTGAAGCAAGGGTGGACTCCCTCCCTGAATGGAGAGTGGTGGGATGATTGTTTGAGTGATATACAGAAAGTGGGAACAGAGAATATGATAGGAGTCTTCAAAAAACAGAAGATGTATCACTTCTGCCAAGAAAATGCCAATGAGTTGAAAGCGAGGCAATGACAATGAAATAAATGAGAGTGAATCTGAAGAGATGAAAATGAGGGAAATACACTCTTCACATCATATCCAAGGGCTTCTCCCAATTTGGGAGAGGAGCAGTTGAGTCGAGAAGACCAAATCTGATTTCTCCAACATTATCTGAGGACGATGGACATGACAAAAGACACACGACTGATTGTAGGAAGACAGAGAATCGTCGTAGTAACTGAGGCAACTTCAGAAATGACGGGATCTCTCAGAAGGGCAGAGCTGCTGCACGTGATTCCCAGAAAGCCTTGATCATCTTCGGTATGAGTGATAGTTGTTTCATTAATGATAAAATGGGATCTGTCTGTGAATGGAATATGCGGGAGCGTGGAAAGAGGGGTGGGGGATCGGAGTTGAGGCATCACATCTCGAAAATGCCAATGAGTTTGGAATTTGCGATAGAGAGAGGCTGATCAGTCTCTTCGAATCGATACACGACACATAATAGATGCTTTATTCAGTGCCAGCTGTAGTAGAGTGTAATGGACCCAGATTGTTGAGACATAGTGGAGTGCTTCGGGGGGAAGAGCTGAAGGACGATGATTAATGTTGGTGAGCCGAAATGAATCAGATGAATCGAGGGGAAGACCATACTATGTTCATGTTGCGCCATAACTGGATGAGAAGACGAAGGAGAGATGAGAATCAAATGATGGGAGTGTAATTGTCGCAAACATTAAAACATCTTCTTCGGTTTGATCAAACATACCTTTGAAAGTTTCCACTCAAGTTTGTTCCCTCTTTTCATCAGCCCATTCCATTTAGATTCTAAAATGATAAATCAAAATACATACACACGAAAGTCTGATTCCACTCGCTCGGAGAACGGTTCCGAGATTTTTCTGTCACTCCGACTTCCGGTTCTTGGGTCTTGTAACAAGGAATAAAGGGTGCGATCAGACAATACATTTATTTAACTCCATTTCAGTTTTTCTCCACTTCACAAAACTGCAGTTCAGAACTTCTCAAATTGAATCAATGATTTAGTGATCGGTGTTCAGCTATAGTTGGTGAGAACTGTGGCTTGCGAACCCATAATTCACTCCGATCATCACCAAATTCAGACCTCACAACAGCTTTCACTTCAAATACTGTCCCTTGTTTCTCCTATCTCATTTTCGTAACTTGTTTCCCTTCATCATTAACCTAAATTCGCAAAACACCGACGATCTAACCTTACCTCAATTTGGCAAGACCCAAGAACCGGAAGCCGGAGTGACAGTTGCCCTCCTTACCAAACTCAATAAGGATGACCCATCCCAACCTCTCCTCCATGCACTCAATCATTCTGAAAAATTCCCGGAAGTTAGAAGAAGAGTAGAACATGAATTTAATGGTTTATTTCTCTTTTTTGTCTCTCATAGGTTTGCAGCTGGACACTCCGCGTTGATAGAGTCCCTGGGCACTCTCTACACGGTTCTTGGCCAACATGAGAAGGTGTTGTTGCTTCAGGCCGTATGCCCCCACGTCACCTTCAGGCGGTTAAATGCGTCAGGGTTCCGAGTGACGCAGGGGGCATACTCTCACGCCAAGGCTCGACGAGGCGGAAGAGAGCAACTTGTCCTCCCTCGTCGACAAGGTCCCCCTCCTTCAAAACAGGTATTCTTTCAACATTTGTTTATTTTATAAGCACATTGACATCATGGCCAACCAACAGGCGCGTGAGTTCCTTGAAGAAAATTCCACGCCATCCTGTGAAACACAAGTCCGGCAGAGAGCATCAAAACAGAAGCAACGTGCTTTAAATGGTTTGCCCCTTTTCACTCCTCATCTTTAACAGATGACATCTTCAGAATCCCCGTTCATGGGCATGACGACGACGACACAGACAGTCTCTCCGAATTCTCCGACGCCGAAATAATGGCAGAACCTTCCTCCCCGGACCTATTCCACAACTTTGTCTCGCCTGATGTCCTTTCTGTTGCCCTTGGTGGGCACACTCAATCACCGTCGTCCCAAGCCTTTCACCAAAATGTCGTGTCCCCTACTGTCCTCAACCTTACTATTCAGAACCCTCATCCCACTCCTCCCCTCATTCAACCACCTGAGCCCAGACTCATACAGACAACAAAAAAAGAATTGTACAATCAGATGAGAGCACAGAATCTGATTACTTGTTCATATTCAACCTTCACGAAACAAACCAAACACCTCAAGAGGGCAAAGCGTCGGACGGACGTCTGTCAATATTGTGAAGCGGGCAAGAAGTTAGAAAGAAAGAAACAAACCTATGAAGCCCAAGGCCGTGAATTGACTGATGGAGAGTTGGCAGACTTAAATCTCTATCATCAACATAAAGCATCCGTCGCGCAACAAAGACAGTTCTACCATGATACAATCGAAAGTCTCGACGATCATTCGGTACTCTTCCTTATGGATTTTAAGGAGAACTGGAAGCTCCCCATAGCCAACACACAAATTGGACGGGAGTTCTACGAATCAACACAATGCTCACACCTTTGTATCATAGCGTACACCAAAGTCTCTGGTCAGCTGGTCAAACATTATTACAACTTTCTCTCACCTATTCTCTCACACGATGCCAGGTTTGTTGTTGAATGCCTCAAGCCCCTGATGCAGAATGACTTGTTTCGACAGAAACGAAACGTTCACATATTCACCGATTCCGGTCCCCACTTTCGCAACAAGCATCTATTGGGTTTTGCCTTCCATCCCAACAATCCCACCACAAGGCGCAAAGGCATAAAAGTCTCGTTCTTCTCCGAGTGTCATGGGAAGAACGAGTGCGACTCGGAGTTTGGATTATGTACGCGATTGGTTCGCGATCATCTTGGGGACCGACGATTAGAATCGACAGATCAGCTGCTCGAATTCTTCAATCACACTGTGAACCGCAACATCATTGACGAGAACCATCTCTTTGTAAGGTTTGATCCTGTTCATTTGCATGATCCCTTTCTTCAGACATACACCAAGTCCAGACACAGAGTTGTTTTTCACCGTGACACTCAAGTCACTGAAGGAGTGCCTCACTTATGAACGCCGCGATGGGGATATCTTTGGGGCATACGTTGGACAACAGGCCGTAGGATGTAGCATGAAGAGGAAGGTCCTCTCAAAGACACACGAAGTCTGGGCTGGGGAACGCGTCACATTCGAACGCCCAGCACAAGACCAGACCGTGCGGTTCTCCCAGTCCTTTGCCCGCACCACCCGAAATAGAGCAGGTGTTCTTAATTCTCTTAATTTGGCCTCTTCATTACCCACTTCACCAACTACTCCAACCGTTCCACATCACCACATCTCACTCAGTCTCACGTCACCTAACACTTCAATTGTTTCTCCACGTCGGCTCACCGAGGACTCATTGACCAATATGGTCATTGACGAGGCTAGACGATGGCCTTCCTGTACTTGAGGTCGCGCCTCAGGTACTTGCAGGTCCTGGGCCCAGCCATCGTTTCCCAGCGATTGTGGTGAGACAGTTGAGTGGGAGGTGGAGGCTGCTGTGAGGTGGAGGTGTGTGTGGAGTGGTCTACTCCTGATTTTAGTTTGAAACAACCCAATTGGTGAAAAATGATCAGAAAAACTGAGAAATCGTTGAAATGGACAAGAAACCTTAATAGATCCTTTTCATCTCTCTTATTGTTGACTTCACTCATATTGACGAAAAATGTGTTGGTGAAACTTCATAGATTCAAAATTTAGTACAAAACAGTGACGCTCATCAAGATTGACGTCAATTGGCCTGTTAAGCTGTGTCCAGTCGAGGTGGCAATGTCCAGTCCAATGTCCAGTCTCCTATTTAGGAGCCGAGGGAGTTCAAAAAACCGGGCAATGGGTGAAATCCAAGTCATTGCAACAAAATGACTCGAAACTACAAGGGAAGGTGTTCTGTGGGCAGATTAGAGATATTTCAGCAGATTGAGGTCAATTGTGTCCGGAGAACTTTATTATCGGATGGAAATGGGATGATCATTCCAAACCACATCCTTTTCTCCGCGAATTATCAATTCTACAAACATATTCTTGCAGCAATGATCTCAAAGATGGAATAATTGACACAAGGCAAAACAGTGTGATTAGTGACGAATTAAGTGAAAAGAAGACAAAAGATACGGCAGCCGACCTTCAGCTTGTTGTGATTCTTCTGAATTTCCTTCGACGATTGGCTCAGTCTATTTTAGGGCTGGTTGAGATCTTACAAACATCAACAGCGCGTCTATGTATGACCAAAAAAGAGGAGGTGAGACCGTTAACAAGTGTGATCATGATTTAGTGGGAGTTCTTGAGGAAAGCGATTGTGAAGAATTCCCGGTTGAAGAAGCTGTGTTCAACGACGTTGACTTCGTTGGAGCATTGTCGTGTGGGGGGAAATGTTGAATTCTGGAGGTTAAGGAGAAAAAGAGAAGAAGGATCAATGTGGAGAATGTGAAAGAGTATGAAGAACGGAGATATCTCTTGAGAGGACAATGAAGATGAGATGAAATTTCTGGGAATTCATTCTGACAAACCTTGTATCGATGATAAATTCTTCTCTTCCATTGTTTTCGTAAAGTATTTCATTGTCCTGAATTTTCGGTTCTTCTTTCTTCTCGACTTGTTTTGTTGATTCCTTATTTTCTTCACCGATTGATTCGGCCATCGTTTGATCAGTTAGAGTTACAACAAGTGCAACAGTGTGTTCTTGTTCAATCTTGTTCTGGCTGGGTTCTGGAGACTTCACTTCCTTTGGAATCACAACTGTCTTCGAATCTTTCTTCTCAACATCTGATTCCATATTCCTAGCTACCATCTCCTCTGATTCTTGCCTCTTCGCCTCGGCCTGTTTCGCGATCTGTTCAAATCTCCCCTTAACTCCCGATCTATATGTCGAATGTGAAGATATGAATGAGGAGGGTCAAATACGATGAAAAAATGTCAAAAAAATGAATAAGCAAGAGATGCAAACCGATGGCAACAGATCTCCCATCCTAGTGCATATTGGGGAACAATATGCCCGTCGTCTTGGAGGTTCCCTTTGAAAATACTCTGAGTCCATTTTCTACCAATTCGATGACAGTTGTTCATTTCTTCTCAGAGGAGAAGACGTACGACAGTTCGATCGTGTTGACTTTTCGCTTGTGGATGAATGAGCACACTGTTCCTGCAAGAGATGGAGAGAAAAAGTGAAGGAAGTGGCTAGAAATTGAAAATAAAGAGAGAAAACACTATCAACGGCGACTCAAACTGTTCTGAGTTTGGTCACATCCAGGGGCAGCAAAATGCAGAGATGAAGGCACTACCTCGCTCAAACAAAGTGATGAGGTCTAAGACTAATCAAAAAAGTGAGAGATGGGTGGTAATATCACACCAACATCGAAATGGAGACGCAACAGTGACCCTTTATAGATGTCGATTGGACATCCAGGACTGGATGTCCAATCGGACAGTCCATTTTTGCCGACTCTTTGAAAACTTCAAAAACGGTATGCACTAATTGAGAAGACATCAGAACAAAAGTATCAGCGAAATGTCCAATGACATCCAATGACGTCCAATGGTGGGTGGATCAAGCAACTCGTCACTCGAAGAAGAGTATCATCGGATTCTCACCATTTCGCTGATTTTTAACAGACTATTCTCATTTTCAAGTGAAAGGAAACAAATATATGGAATGAGAGTAAAATGAACAGGATCAAAATTGAATATCCAATCGAAGTCAATTGTCCAGTCCAACGCTGGCACCGTCCAATCCAATTAACATGCCAAGACGTCAAAAAGTCAGATGCAGGTTGATAGTTGGAGTGGTGAGAGAAGAGAGATCGTTAGGAGGGGAGGGGGGAGATCGTGAGGAGGGGAGTGGGGGAGAACGTGAGGAGGGGAGTGGGGGAGATCGTGAGGAGGGGAGTGGGGGCGGTCGGCTGGCTGGAGTGAGGGAAGTCGGCTGGCCTGAGTGAGGGAGGTCGGCTGGCTGGAGTGAGGGAAGTCGGCTGGCCTGAGTGAGGGAGGTCGGCTGGCTGGAGTGAGGGAAGTCGGCTGGCCTGAGTGAGGGAGGTCGGCTGGCTGGAGTGAGGGAAGTCGGCTGGCCTGAGTGAGGGAAGTTGGCTGGCCTGAGTGAGGGAAGTCGGCTGGCTGGAGTGAGGGAAGTCGGCTGGCTGGAGTGAGGGAAGTCGGCTGGCCTGAGTGAGGGAAGTCGACTGGCTGGAGTGAGGGAAGTCGGCTGGCTGGAGTGAGGGAGGTCGGCTGGCTGGAGTGAGGGAAGTCGGCTGGCTGGAGTGAGGGAGGTCGGCTGGCTGGAGTGAGGGAGGTCGGCTGGCTGGAGTGAGGGAAGTCGGCTTGCTTGAGTGGAGGGAGGTGGGTGGCTTGCTTGAGTGGAGGGAGACGGGTGGCTTGCTTGAGTGGAGGGAGACGGGCGGCTAGCTTGAGTGGAGGGAGACGGGTGGCTTGCTTGAGTGGAGGGAGTCGGGTGGCTTGCTTGAGTGGAGGGAGGCGGGTGGCTTGCTTGAATGGAGGGAGGCGGGTGGCCAGCTTGAGTGGAGGGAGGCGGGTGGCTTGCTTGAGTGGAGGGAGGCGGGCGGCTTGCTTGAGTGGAGGGAGGCGGGCGGCTAGCTTGAGTGGAGGGAGACGGGCGGCTGTATGGTAGGGGGAGAGTCGGTTGGCGTGAGTTGGGGGAGGGTCGCGTGGCCTGGTTGGCGAGGGTCGAGAGAGATGGGTACGACGGAAAACGAGTTGGAAGTGGCTTAAAGCTCAGAGTTCCTCTAAATTACTCCTTAAACAACAACGTGAGGCCGGAGGAGTATCGGTGGCACGATTTTCGGATGTTCGCGCCATCCTGCATTGTTCTGTTCGTCTTCGCGCCATCCTGCAATGTTCTGTTCATCTTCGCGCCATCTTGCATTGTTCTGTTCGTCTTCGCGCCATCCTGCATTGTTCTGTTCATCTTCGCGCCATCCTGCATTGTTCTGTTCATCTTCGCGCCATCCTGCATTGTTCTGTTCGTCTTCGCGCCATCCTGCAATGTTCTGCTCATCTTCGCGCCATCCTGCAATGTTCTGTTCATCTTCGCGCCATCCTGCAATGTTCTGTTCATCTTCGCGCCATCCTGCATTGTTCTGTTCGTCTTCGCGCCATCTTGCATTGTTCTGCTCGTCTTCGCGCCATCCTGCAATGTTCTGTTCGTCTTCGCGCCATCCTGCATTGTTCTGTTCATCTTCGCGCCATCCTGCATTGCTCTGTTCATCTTCTTACCTTCCAGCAAGGTAATGTCCAAAACCTAACCATATCGTGCATCAGAATTGATGTTCGAGTGTTCGCTTCAAATTACTTTCCAAACTTTTGTCAGTCAATCCTTTTCCTCTCATGTCTAAATTTTATCGCCTTCTCTGTGAGTGTAACGTCTTTTCATATCTGAAAAAACATTCTGATGTACTACCAACATCGAACAACTTGGGCTGGCACTTCGATAGACTGGAGGAGTCCGATATTGTTTAGTTGGAGTTGACTGTATTGTTGGCATTGATTTCTGCATAAGATTGTGTACAGAGGAGATTTCTTAGTATGAGTGTGATCATGGAAATTCCTACGTGATGCGTGAGTAGAAAATGTGTTTTAGACAGATCGCACCCATTAATTGAATCAAAACGTTCAGATCGGATCGAAATGAATAATCAGTTACTGGATCATTCCTGCTGGGCGGTCTAAGACACCGGGAATGTCGCGTCCTTCTCCTGCATCTGACGATCAACCTGTCCAGTCACGCCGGGCAGGGTTCGGTTGAACACATCTTCAGCCAGCGTTGTCTCATCACAGTTCGAAGTGTCTGTCCCATTCCGCTCGTTAAATAGAATCATGGTGTATCGAGGCCTCACCCTCCAAAACTTTCTCCTACGGATTTGGGAAACAGACGTGAAGTTTGTTTATGTCGGCCCGGTTCTCAGTGAAGAACGGTTGGAGACTGGCAGGCGATTCCATATCCTTTGCAAGATCACCGAGAGCGCGTTGTTTGTCCTTCTCCAGAGGAAGAGCATCCTTTTTCAGCTCGACAAGCGAGTGGAGGAGGGTGGCCAGCGTACGGGGAGAGAGGCGTCCATCGCCCATTATTGGTGTGTTTGAAGGAAAGTGTTCAGGAGAGAGATGTCTGTTAAACCATGCAGGGGGTGGATGAGTTCAGAGGCCACTCGGGAGACAGGCTGCTCGAATGGGAGGTTAAGAGCTGATGCTGGTTGAAATGGGTTTGGTTTTGGAGATTAACCTTTCGGCATGATGAATGGTTTTAGGATAGTGAAGAAATATTCCCTCGAGGGATGTTGAGGGGGCCAGGAAGAGAGTGTGAAATTCGATCAGGTTGGGATGTATCTGAATCAGTGTTGTAGTTTCAGCGCTCATCGTTGGTCACGAAGCAAACTTGTAAGAACTCAACACTCCCTTTTCCAACCTGCGAAAGAGTGCCGAGGAGCGTATGAAGATTTATCGAGGGTAATTTCATAGATGACTGAAAAAGCGATGGATCAACGAGGCGAAGGTTCGGTTCGCAAATACTTTGAAAGGGAAAGGACCGAATAAGATCTACGGCATATTTCCATGTAAGTAGTCGAGAGTACGTATAAGAACGTCTCCAGGAGGTGAGAAGTTGTGCAGTGCAAATGGGAAGATAAGGAATGAATGAATGAAAGTAGGCAGGATTGTTGACGATTGTCCTCACCAAAGAAACGAGCGGATTTGTCTCGATTGGACGTGAACGGGTTGAAACCAGTGTAATCTATCGAAATCATCAGAACGGTGAAGATAAGACGAAAAAAGATGTTTCAGAAGTCAGTTGTGGCGAAAAGTGAGATATAGGTAGAGTGTTGAAGGAGGGGTGTCGCTGAGGATGACATGCAAGTGATTCTGATGGACTAGTGGAGAGGTGATCAAGATCATGGCTGTGACTGTGATAAAGCAAACTTGATGTGTAACGATGTGGAGATGTCGAATACAATGATTCGTTTTGAGTCGGATTAATCCAGCCATGATGGTTGAGACAGTCTGTTAAGCTATGAAAAGGAAGAAGGATGGCGAGACGAAGAAATGTGAGATGAGTGACATTGGTGAACAAAAGACGGGTGAATAATTGGTAATAAGAAAACAGATAGCTAAATTTAAACACCTTATTCATTATCCCAAAGCGAGAATAGGTGAGTTTGAGCAGAACTACCCATGACCTGTTTTTTGCTCTTTGTCGTATTATTTTACGCGTCCTTTTCAAATCAGATCATCTATATTTGGCATCTAAAACAAGATTGTCGAATTGTTAACCCAGATACTGACCTACTCTAAGTTTTCAGCTTCAAAAGATTGACAGGTGCAATATTAAAAGATGTCTCGAAGGGACCAGTCTCAGAACGAGATTTCTCCATTTGTATCAAGCATATGTGAAGATTCCAAGCGCATCCTATTCTGAGTGCAAAACACCGAAGGAAATAAAGTCGAATACTCAATCCCCTCAACCACAGTCAAGAATTTATCCAAAACCAAGAAAGGACATTATATTGCCACATAGACACTAATTGTCTCACCGTCACTATATACTTCTTCCCCTCGCAATTCCCCCATCTTGCCGAAAACCACCACTCGAAATCCTCAGAACGAGCTAACCACCAACCATTCGGTTGCCAACGGACAGTTTATCGTTCAGCTTCTGTCCCATGCAGATTCACAATCCGAAGATCACATTGAAACACTCAGTGAATGGACTGAAACAAAACGTCACTCCTTCCAGCAGCTCAGTCTTCTCTCAGAGGCGGATGATATCGAAGAGTCGCCAGACGCATCGTACCTCTCCACTATCCACTGGACAGTGTGACAATCGAACAGGCCATCGTCGCTCTGCTGATGAAGATGAAAGTGGGACCATCCCAAGCCCATATCCAGTCACACTCTTCAACAACTCGCCTTTTATTGAAGACAGATTCAAGAAGAAGTCTGAACAACACCTCCCACCACCTGTTTTGCCTCTGAAGGAACAGAAGATCAGCAATCATGTTATGTGCGATTCATATCAACTTTGGCTTTGAATGTCATGGTAAACATCTTTCGGCTCTCCAAGATTAGAATATGGCTTAGACCACCAAATGGTCCAATTCGCCATCCCATCGCGTCAATCTTAAATCCGACTTCTTCTTTTGCACCGATTCCCAGACTTGCTCCAAAATGGTAGAAATCCCTGCAGACTTTCGAGTCCACTTCCGAACACGAATCAGTGAACAATAAACTCAACGAAACCTATCAACCACCTGTTCTGATCTTCATCATCGAAATCGTCGCTGTCGCTCGGCCTTTCACGACAGAATGGTTCAAATATCACACACTTATCGAATAAAAAAATGTAGCTGAATGTCAGACCTTGGATTTTCCCGATATTGAAGTTTCCACACATTCCAGGAGATACGATTGGGCCGATCAATTCACCTCTTCATTCGTGATCATAACAATAGTATTTCACGCATCATTTCTTCAGAAACTTAAGTTCCAATGGTTTTGTACAATATGATGGTGAATTGAGTCTGAGAACAAGAACGATGTGGGACATCGATCCGGACCGAAGATTTTTATGACTTCAAAAATTGTCACCCAAATGTTAGTACATAGGTGATTGTTTGTTCGATTCTTCCGCCAAGTGGACACGTCAGGATTCATATCTGTTGAGTCGTTCACTGTTCCTCTCTGTGAGAGTTTACTTGTTTCCAGCCATCCCATGATTTCACTTCGCATTTCCGTGCAAAAATCAAAGAGAGGTACAATTTGTAATTTTCGAGTTCAGTCTGAATTATTTCATTTCGACTTTGATTAATTTATGCCGATTTTGAATTCTCTAAGTTCGACTTTGAACTATTCGGACTGTAATAAGAAGCCGACGCGCCAGTGGAGGCCTTGATGTCACTCAGTTCCTCCCTGTAGAGACCGTTTCTTCAACTGAACCTCCAGAATTTGCCTCTTCCTGGAATAAATACACCCAAAGCAAACCACCTAACATTCCCCCATACCTCTACAGATCGATTATCTCACTGGTGATATTTTCCTAAACGGTATCTCCACACTGTTTTTCTCGCAATACACATGGATCGCTGCTGCTGACCTGACATTCCAGAACAAAATCGTCATCGATCCGGCTCCTAAGCTCCGATTGGATCTACTCAAAATCAATTATTTGTTCAGGAGTATGGCAATCATTGTTCCTTCCGATCGGAAAATTGTGTTCAACAGCGAAGTTCACATCAATCTCCTTGAATTGATAAAAGCGTTTTCTGACCCCATATCGAGGAAATGCATTTCTGAGTTGAGACGACATACTTTCGATATGATTCGTGCAAGCTCCAGTTGTAGGATCGACGAAATTTCGCTTGTGGCATACAGTTTGATGCCCGTATCCCAGTGTCGCCGCCACTTCACCCGACATAGACGCCGTCATAAATTCCTTCCACGCAACTGGTCTAAGGTATCTCACCCAAGAGACATTCAAAAACTGCTTTCGGGAATCAATCATTCCAGCAATCGACAACAAACGAAACGTCTCGACTCCTCCCCTCTCCCACGTTCTGTTTCTCCTTGTCGACGCCCCACATCATAAACACCCTGAAGGATAAAGAAGTGTCAAAGACAACCTGATTGACATAGTGTTCATCCCTCCAAACACATACAGGTTCATTCAGCCTGTTGATCAAAGTGCCAATGCCACGTTCAGTTTTACATAATTCATTCGTTCAGGCCACCAACTCAACACTCTCTCATTGGACCATTCAACATTCTTTCCGAGTCTGTTGGTTGAACCCTTTCAACCAAGATATTGTCCTCAACAGGGTTCCAGACAGCCCTCCAGCCTTTGTGAATCTCCAACCAAACCAACAGCACCTTATCAACCCCAATCTTGACTCCCTCTTCCACCCAGCATCCGACAATCTCGATGACATGAACATGCACTGACGACTAAATGTCCTCACAATAAGATTCGTATTCATCATGCACTCTCTCGTCTGTGTTCGTTCGTCTGTTTGGAATAGGAGAAGGTTAAAAAGTCAATGTGAAAAAAAAATAGTGCAGAAATTATCAAATTGACAACTGGCCTGAAAGACAACATAAATTTGAATATCTACTCTTTTCAATAAGTGTGAGGTGTTTGGAAATTTCAAAAATTGCTCGGAAGAGCCTAAATATGAAGAATGTGAATAATCAAACGATAAAACCCAATATTGAGAAAAAAATGTGAAAATAATTGTGTGTCAAAAGTGAACGATCGGAAAAACGATGAAGGGCGCCTCCGAACGTTTTGAAGTGCAAGATCGTCGTTAGACGACGAAAGCTGACCTGAAAATGTTTATGGAGAAATTGCACACATGATTTTTGAAAAGCGGAGAAATTCGATCAAATCATGGTGGGTCGGATCAAACTTTTTTTAAAAGTGTTTTTTTGTGAAAATTTCCCCATCTAAAATGATGATCTAATTATGTGAAGTCAAAAAAATGTGTTGTAGAGATATAGCGGTTCATAGTAGTGAAAGATGAGCATCGACTTTTCCGACGCATTTTGCACAACAGTTCGGTACGTTGCTCCACGAATTCACAACCGCTTTTCATCGGGATTGTTTTGATCGATGACTCACATCATCCCCGACATTTTATAATTTTCTACAATTTTTTGCGAAGTGGTTCTCAAGTTGGATTCACTTTGTTCGAGTTCAAAAGTGAAAAAAACATCGAAAAAGGGACAACGTTTTAGGATTATGACAACAATTTGTTTCAGAATTGACGCTTCAAATGAGGGAATCAATATTTGATATATTATTGGAATTTTGGATAAATATTGACATCAACAAAATGGCACAAAGAGTTTTAATACAAGATTCAGAAAATGTCAATCGGTATTGACTTTTCGTTTTGGATTTCAACGACTATTTCGATCTGGTTCCCAAATCGTCTTCTATCCTACTGATCAGACGCTATAGTAGTGGTGTCACCAAACAGTCCGGTGTCACCAATCCGGCCCTTTTCTGGAAAAATCAAGATTGGTCAAACAAAGATAATAATATTTTTTTTGAATTTTACTGTAAAGTGATCCCGAGAAAACTTCAAAACACTTTTTACGTTACGAATGGACACATTTTTCTCAACTTTTTCACCTCATATCTCCACAACCAGCCATCCGTTTTGAATCCAACAAAATGCATTGATATCGTAAAGATCTCGACCAAAGTTCCTCAAAAAAGAAACCGGTTTTTCCTAAGAAGTTTTTGTCTAGAAAAATTAGGGTTTGTTCTATTTTCCCAAATACTCAGATTTTTTTCTTCAATTTTTGGTAAACTGTTCGTTTCACTAAAAAACGTTCTTTTGAAAAATTTCATCGAAAACGATTCACTGGTTGTTGAGATATTGCCGAAACGATTTTTTTCATCGGGCAAAAGGGGTTTTTTTGAGGTTTTCTTGGGATTGGGTCGGATTTCATTTCTAAAACTTGATATTTTTTTAGTTTGAACAATATTGATTTATCCAGAAAAAGTGCCGGATTGGTAACATGGGACGAATTGGTGACACAACTATGGTCGACGTCCGTACAGCGAGATGGCACCAATGATGAACGATTGTATTCCATTTTCATCGATAGGATAGTTGAGTGAGATTCCGTGGAGTCTCTTTGATTCGATGAGCCGTTGTAGTCTGTTGTCTCTTCTTTGCTGAGATCCAATTTCGTCGCAGTAGATGAGGAGAAGAGGATAAACTTTTTCGATTGTGACTCTAAGTTGTGAAAGTTTATGATGATTTTGTCGACTTGAATAGTCGTTTTTGTTGAATCTCTGTCGCTGATCGTATGAAAACAGATTCTGTCCTTATATCGGTCCACGAACTCATATGGCCAGGAAACAGAAACAATTGGTTTTCCGGATGTTCTCAGCGCCCATCGAACCAGATCGCTTATTATCCACAGTTTGAGTTCTTCACTGTCCTTCTCAATCTCGTCCAACAGCTGTCCCACCTGTGCCCTTGATAAAATAGCATTTGCAGGGTTTATAGTTGTCTGACACTTTACACGAGAACGTGAGGTTAAAAGACCTCACCTCCCCATTTTGGAGGTGAGGTCTCCTGGTGTCCAAATTAGGACACTCAAATGTGAAAAAAGTGAGATCATCGACCACATCACGACTCTCCGACACCATTTCGCACCTTAAATTTCCTTCAATTTCACCGGACACAGTTGAATTTCTCTTTTTTTCGCAAAAAACACAGAAATTGTCACTTGATCCAGATGACATAAAAGTTGGTGGGTTGGATCAATTCTCAGTTTTTCCATCGAGTGATCCAACGAGACTTTCAATTTGATTTTAGATGTGAAATGAGCTTCTCGAATCCATTTAATGAAAAAAAAGAGGAAATTTCTCCTTGATAGAGCTTATTGAGATAATCGAAGCGAAAAACAGCACCTCATTTTTTTCCACTATCCATCTCATATTTAGAAATTTTGTTCAATCTATAATCAATTTTTCATGAAATGAGAATCCTCGTGAAAATTAAACCAAAACCATAAATTAGAATAGAGGTGAGGTCTTTTGAGGGTGAGTCAGGTGAGGACCCGATCCAAACCCTGAGCATTTGTCATATGTTCTTCTTTTTCTCGATATGGCCCATGGACAGACTTGTGAAAAGTCCAATTCTAGGGTGCGATCAAATTGGCCAACTGGTTTTCCAATTGACAAAATTGGTCAATTCTCACAAATCACGTCATACCTTCTTCAATCGATAGTTTGTTTTGTATTTTTTCCCAAAAATTAGTCACAAATGATAGAAGTTAGTGGTAATTGAATTGAAGTGAACGAAAAATTGATAAAAGGGTCGATCAAACATCATCAAGTGTCTTGATCCGTTGGCTATCACAAAGTTACCTTTCTCAAACATCCAATCTTCCACACATTTCAAAAATGAATGCCCAATCTGACAGATACTCTTCTTTCCCATCAACATGTCAAATCGATCTCCCCCATTTTTCTTTGATTTCAGGAATTGTGTTTGAAATGACAATACAAGTGGGTCAATATTTTTGACATCATAGAAAAGTTCGAGCCCACATCGAAACCAACCATCGCCATTCTTTTTTTCAACTTTTCCGGTCTCTCTCCAATAACTCATTCATACCTCTGATAGCTGATTACGAGAGTTTTTTTTCAAAATCTTCCCACCAGAAGTCTAATCAGACAGAGAAAAAACAGTTGATGGGATGATCCTATTGTGGTGGGCGATGTTCTCTCAACTATCGTCCTCACTTCACTAGTTTTGTTTTTTTGAGAGATAGCTTTGATGCTGAGATGAAATTAGAAGGAAATGATATAGATTCAATTAAGATGGTTTGTGATTGAGAGAGATGAAATTGAATCTGTGGTGGATGAATGAGAAGTGTCATTTGAGTGTTGGTTTGGATATTTGGGGTGTGTGGAGGGTTTAGGAGGATGAGTGGAGAATGAGAGATGACGAGAGAGGACATTGGTGAGACGAGGGAGGTGAGTGGAGAGCAAAATAGTGAGAGGGCTAGAAGAAGGAGGACAGGAAAGTGGATTGGATAGTCGGATAGCGATAGAGATGAGCGATGGACAATAGCGGTGAATAGGGGTGGACGATGGTGAGCGGCGGTTGACGATAGAGAGCGAAGGTGAGTGTTTGGTGGCGATGGAGAGCGATGGTGAGTGTTTGGTGGCGATGGAGAGCGATGGTGAGTGTTTGGTGGCGATGGAGAGCGATGGTGAGTGTTTGGTGGCGATGGAGAGCGATGGTGAGTGTTTGGTGGCGATGGAGAGCGATGGTGAGTGTTTGGTGGCGATGGAGAGCGATGGTGAGTGTTTGGTGGCGATGGAGAGCGATGGTGAGTGTTTGGTGGCGATGGAGAGCGATGGTGAGTGTTTGGTGGCGATGGAGAGCGATGGTGAGTGTTTGGTGGCGATGGAGAGCGATGGTGAGTGTTTGGTGGCGATGGAGAGCGATGGTGAGTGTTTGGTGGCGATGGAGAGCGATGGTGAGTGTTTGGTGGCGATGGAGAGCGAAGGTGAGTGTTTGGTGGCGATGGAGAGCGATGGTGAGTGTTTGGTGGTAGGCGATGGTGAGTGTTTGGTGGCGATGGAGAGCGATGGTGAGTGGGTTTGGTGGCGATGGAAGGCGAAGGTGAGTGTTTGGTGGCGATGGAGAGCGATGGTGAGTGTTTGGTGGCGATGGAGAGCGATGGTGAGTGTTTGGTGGCGATGGAGAGCGATGGTGAGTGTTTGGTGGCGATGGAGAGCGATGGTGAGTGTTTGGTGGCGATGGAGAGCGATGGTGAGTGTTTGGTGGCGATGGAGAGCGATGGTGAGTGTTTGGTGGCGATGGAGAGCGATGGTGAGTGTTTGGTGGCGATGGAGAGCGATGGAGTGTTTGGTGGCGATGGAGAGCGATGGTGAGTGGTGTTTGGTGGCGATGGAGAGCGATGGTGAGTGTTTGGTGGCGATGGAGAGCGATGGTGGTGAGTGTTTGGTGGCGATGGAGGCGAAGGTGAGTGTTTGGTGGCGATGGAGAGCGATGGTGAGAGCGATGGTGAGTGTTTGGTGGCGATGAGAGCGATGGTGAGTGTTTGGTGGCGATGGAGAGCGATGGTGAGTGTTTGGTGGCGATGGAGCGATGGTGAGTGTTTGGTAGCGTGGAGAGCGATGGTGAGTGTTTGCTTGGTGGCGATGGAGGCGTGGGTGTTGAGTGTTTGGTGGCGATGGAGAGCGATGGTGAGTGTTTGGTGGCGATGGGAGAGCGATGGTGAGTGTTTGGTATGGCGATGGAGAGCGATGGTGAGTGTTTGGTGGCGATGGTGACGATGGTG